>JAPDOI010000263.1:600000-1013568 GCA_029168955.1 Aplectana chamaeleonis
TGGGACCCAAGTGGAAGTACGCAGGACGCCGTAGAAAGTTTGTGGAACCCAAATGCGATTGCGCCGGACACCGAAGAAAGTGTGCGGGACCCAAGTGGAAGTGAGCAGGACGCCGTAGAAAGTTTGTGGGACCCAAATGCGATTGCGCCGGACACCGAAGAAAGTGTGCGGGACCCAAGTGGAAGTGCGCAGGACGCCGTAGAAAGTTTGTGGGGCCCAAATGCGATTGCGCCGGACACCGAAGAAAGTGTGCGGGACCCAAGTGGAAGTGAGCAGGACGCCGTAGAAAGTTTGTGGGACCCAAATGCGATTGCGCCGGACACCGAAGAAAGTGTGCGGGACCCAAGTGGAAAAGCGCAGGACGCCGTAGAAAGTGTGCAGGACCCAAGTGGAAGTGCGCAGGACGCCGTAGAAAGTGTGCAGGACCCAAGTGGAAGTGCGCGGGACGCCGTAGAAAGTGTGCGGGACCCAAGGTAGAGTGCGCCGGACACCATATAAAGTGTGCAGGACCAAAGTGGGAGTGCGCAGGACGACGTAGAAAGTGTGCGGGACCCGAGTGGAAGTGCGCAGGACGCCGTAGAAAGTTTGTGGGACCCAAAAGCGATTGCGCCGGACGCCGAAGAAAGTGTGCGGGACCCAAGTGGAAGTACGCAGGACGCCGTAGAAAGTGTGTGGGATCCAAGGTAGAGTGCGCCGGACACCGTAGAAAGTGTGCAGGACCCAAGTGGGAGTGCGCAGGACGCCGTAGAAAGTTTGTGGGACCCAAATGCGATTGCGCAGGACACCGTAGAAAGTTTGTGGGACCCAAATGCGATTGCGCCGGACACCGAAGAAAGTGTGCGGGACCCAAGTGGAAGTGAGCAGGACGCCGTAGAAAGTGCGCGGGACCCAAGGTAGAGTGCTCCGGACGCCGTAGAAAGTGTGCGGGACCCAAGTGGAAGTACGCAGGACGCCGTAGATAGTTTGTGGGACCCAAATGCGATTGCGCCGGACACCGAAGAAAGTGTGCGGGACCCAAGTGGAAGTGAGCAGGACGCCGTAGAAAGTGCGCGGGACCCAAGGTAGAGTGCGCCGGACGCCGTAGAAAGTGTGCAGGACCCGATTGGAAGTGCGCAGGACGCCGTAGAAAGTTTGTGGGACCCAAATGCGATTGCGCCGGACACCGAAAAAAGTGTGCGGGACCCAAGTGGAAGTGCGCAGGGCGCCGTAGAAAGTGTGCGGGACCCGAGTGGAAGTGCGCAGGACGCCGTAGAAAGTTTGTGGGACCCAAATGCGATTGAGCCGGACGCCGAAGAAAGTGTGCGGGACCCAAGTTGAAGTGCGCAGGGCACCGTAAAAAAGTGTGCGGGACCCAAGGTAGAGTGCGCCGGACGCTGTAGAAAGTGTGCAGGACCTAAGTGGGAGTGCGCAGGACGCCGTAGAAAGTGTGCCGGACCCAAGTGGAAGTGCGCAGGGCACCTAGAAAGAGTGCGGGACCCAAGTGAAAGTGCCTAGGACGCCGTAGAAAGTGTGCGGGACTCAAGTGGAAGTGCGCAGGGCACCTAGAACGTGTGCGGGACTCAAGTGGGAGTGCGCAGGACGCCGAAGAAAGTGTGCGGGACCGAAGTGGGTGATCACAGAACTTTAAAATCGTTTTGTGTGTCTATAAGAGAGTGTATACCACCACTTTCTTCACGTCCCCTCCCCCAACCACTCATTTAAACTGCTTAGCTGCTTATATGCACCAACCTTTCTAAATCGGGTTTATATACGATGGAAATGTGAGTTAATCAAAATATGCATCCAGAAAACACAAACATCATTATACTTCATTTGGCAATAGAGGTAGCAGGGTGTCGGTAGGTCATGGAGGCATTTACTAAATCTCAAACAGCGGTTGTCTTTATCATGACAGAAATGAATATAAATGAACTCACTCACTCACTCATCCCGTTAGCTGGCGTCTGGTGGAGCGGGATGCCCTCTCAACCAATACACTGTTGTAGGTGCCATAGGAGCTCGTGCGGCCTGAACGATACGCTTCCAATCAAAACGGTTTGCAGCAACAAGTTTAGCGTTAAGGACACTGCACCGTTGAGTCTTCAGATCCTCCTCTATATGTTTGAGCCATGTCTTCTTCGGGGCCGTCCGTTGAATTCTCCACGATGGTGGGCGCTTACGCCACAGCATACTGTACGGGAGACGGTACGGGTCCATCCTACATACATGTCCGAACCATCGCAGTCTTCTTGTCTGCAGCTGTTCTCCGACCGTCGGTGGATTCATGCAGCTCTTCCGTATATCGTCGTTGCAAACATGATCACGAATCGTAATTCCAAGAATCTGGCGCAAACATCGCATCTGGAAGACTTCTAGCTTGACGAGGTCTGACTTTAGCAGAGTCCAGGTTTCCGAGCCGTATAGTAGTACGGGTATTATCAGCGCTCGAAACATTCGCACTTTAGTCTTCAGTGAAATGTTGTTTTTCTTCCACAAACACCAGCCAAGCGACGCAAACACACTAGACGCCAGCCCGATTCTGCTGCACACCTTTGCCGTAGCCGCAACTTTTCGCTCCTGCACTACCGATCCAAGGTATTTGAATTCCTTGACCTGCTGAAGCTCAACTCCTTCAAACTGAACAGATGCAGGCGAACCATCGGATGACATGACCTTGGTCTTCTCCTGGTTGATTCTTAAGCCGTAGGAGCTTGCAATCAGTGCCATATCGCTTATCAAGGACGTTGCCTCCGCATCAGTGTCCGTGAACACTGCGCTGTCATCCGCGAACATCAAATCTGTGACGTACTCATTACTTCCGTTTTGAACGCCTCTTCTGTTCTCGAAGACCTTCCTCATAATAGCGTCCACAACAGTATTAAAGAGCAGAGGCGAGACCACATCGCCTTGGAGAACTCCAGCGGTAACGGCAAACTCCTCGGACAACTGATCCCCAATGCGTACGGAACTGGTAGACCTTTCGTACGTTTCCTGGAGGAGCTTGACTATCTTCCTCGGTATGTGCTCGCTTTCAAGTGCTCTCCACAGCGCCGGCCAGTGAAAACAATCGAACGCAAATTTGAAGTCTATAAATGTGATAACGACACGCTTTCCAGAGCGAATTCTCTCTTCCATTAGCTGTCGAAGTGCGAAGATCTGATCACTGCAGCTTCTTTCTGGCCGGAACCCCGCCTGTTCTTCACGACTTGTTTGCTCACAATGACGCTAAAGTCTGATCTGAATAACCCTCATGAAGACTTTGCCAACGATAGAAAACAGACTGATCCCTCGGTAATTTTTGCAGTCTCTAGCATCACCCTTCTTGTGTATGGGCACGATTGTGGCACGTTTCCAGGTAGCTGGTATTTTCTCAGACTGCCAGATAAGAGTAATCAGCCGATGAAGTTGGCGCAGCAAGACGTCTCCGCCAGCCTTGATGGCTTCCGCAGTGATTTTGTCCACTCCTGACGCTCTGCCGTTTTTCAGTGACTTTATCGCTGCCGTTAGTTCATCTACAGTGGGTTCTGCGTCGAGAACTGCATCTCCGGCCGCTTCAACTAGCGGTGGCTCGACAAGCGGTCCTTGCGGCGCTTCATGACTGTATAGTTCACTAAAGAACTGTCTCCATCGACGGAGGCGCTCGTCCACAGAGCGCACGAATGACCCATCTGCATTCTTGATAATATCGCTTGTTGGTTTCGTCCTTCCTCCGAGCCGCTTGAGTGTCCGATAGAGAGTTCGATAATCATGCCTGCTCGCAGACTCCTCCAAATCAGCAGCTACCTTATTCCAATACGACTCTCGTTCCATTTTCAATCTGCAACGAAGCTCTCTGCAGAGCTGACGATATCGATCGAAATCGATCAATTTCGCTTTCTTCCTTTCTTGTATGAGATGTATGGATTCATCTGATATCCATGGCTGGATTCGCTTACGAGGGGCAGGACAAAGTGGCTCTGCACATTCCACGATGGTGGCTGCTATCTGCTGTTCTTGTTCATCCACAGATGCATCGTCTGCCAACAGCGCAAACCGATTCGACAGTGCCATTCCGAAATAACTCCTTCTGTCTCAGGTACCCATCAAATGTGCCCAGTTGATTTGGCCTTTAGATGGCTCCACAATCCTAGCTCGTTGTAGACGAAGCTTCACTACTCCACGTAGAAGGTAATGATCTGAACCACAGTCGGGTCCGCTTATTGCACGAACATCCTTGAGCGACGACCTGAAACGCGAGCTCATCAGCACGTAGTCTAACAAAGCTACGTCTCGTCCGGAAGGATTTCTCCACGTCAACTGATGCTTTCTGCGATGCTGGAAGTGACTGTTTCCAATAATGAGTCCATTGAAAGCTGCAAACGTGAGCAAGCGCAGACCATTGTCGTTCATGTCACCAACGCCAAATCGGCCCAATACTGCTTCCCAGCCCATCCTGTCTTTTCCAACGTGTGCGTTGAAATCACCTGCGACTAGAACAACGTCTCTCTTTGAAATCGTGTTCAGAACGTCCTGAAGCTGAGCGTAAAACGCGTCCTTGTCGGAATCCGGGCTAGGCTCTGTCGGCGCATAAACTGCCACAATATGTGTCCTTATAGTTCCTTTCAGCGTGAGGACAGCGTTTCTGCTAGAGATAGGCTCGAATGTCACAACGCTTCCAGCTGCTTTCCAGTTCAGCATGAATCCAACGCCTTGATGGACTACCACTTTAGGACCTCCTAAAACTAAAGAAGGGTCGGCGTGCAACTGCATTAGAAAGGAGTTTAGCAGGGTTTGCAAGGTTTGAAATGCTTTGTAATTTCTGATTGCTCGAGTGTTGTCGTCGAAACCAGCTCATGGGCCGGCGCAACCGGATTCCAGCGACAGAGGCAGGCGATAGCCGGCAAACGTGGGATCTTTTGTACGCCATTTCACATGGAATCAGCGGATTTCGATTCATTCGCCTTATACTCAAGATGCCGGCGAAGCCGGCGAATGGGCCGGCGTAGCCGGACCCCAGCGGCAGAGGTCGGCGTCAGCCGGCCGACGCCGCTGGTAATCAATAAGTAACAAACTTGTTGCGCTCGCTACAAATGAAGCGCTACTAACTTTCCACGACGTCCTGATGACGTCATCAGATGCCCTATGCGCTTTCCACGACGTCCTGATGACGTCATCTGAAGGCCCACCCACCTACAAATCGATTTCTCACCAACCTACCTACATACAATCTTGCCTGCCTGCCCAACTGATCGCCTGCGAATATTGGCAGTGGGCACTACTAAGAGTGCGTAACGCACGAGGAGCCAGTAACGAGGAATTAGGAACCAGGAACCAGACACACGTCCCACCTTAAAGCACGCACAACAAGAATTTTTGCTAAGCATTCTCCGATCTGACTTTGTTATTTTTGAACCGATTTGGCTCAAATTTTGTCAGCAGGTGTCTCCTGGACCCTCTCACCTATATCCCAATGGAAATCTCTAGGAAAATTGTTTTACAGGTTTTATTAACTACTTTTCAAAATTCTAAGTGATCACAAGGCCCGGGCAAAACCAAACCTTTCCAGCCGCTTCGCGGCTGAAGCGATTACGTCTGCCCACGAATTCGGTGCTGAGCGAGATACTCCACCATCAGGTTTCTGAATATCTCATGTTGAATATTGTAGTATTGTGATTATATTCGAACTTTCTACAAGTTTGATTGGAGGCATTTCACCTCTGGACCGCAAAAATGGACATGTGCCGTAGACTCTGCTTATTTCTCTGAAATTATTCGTTTATTCGGCCAAATATTCAAATATTGGGTCGTTCGAATATTCGAATAAACGAATTATTCGAAAAATTGACTTTTCCGAATATTCGAATAAACGAATTATTCAAAAAATTGACTTTTCCGAATATTCGAATAAACGAATTACTCGAAAAATTGACTTTTCCGAATAATCGAATTATTCGATTATTCGTTTATTCGGCCGAAAATTCATTTTCCGAATATTCGTTGACATACTCTAGTAGTTAACAGACATCATATCACTAATACTTGCGTTCAACTGCTTTTCAACAGAAGTGTTTATATCAGCAGCCATTCTAGTAGTATCACAATTTGGTGAACTCGGTTCGGCAACAAGCGTGCTCGAGCCAACAACAGCCATAATGGGATCTTGACGAAGCGTACTAAGATCGGTAACAGGCGTATTGGAATGAGAAGGCTGCGAGCCAGCACTAGTAACATTAGAAGAGCGACGCGCAATTGCAGCTTCTCGACGGCGTGCCAGTTCTTCCTTTATGAGCGAGGGCCTTATGAAGACCCCGTCGTGGGAGAAGTAACGCAGACAAGGAGTCCTACGCAGCGACAGATTTTAATAATAGATAGAAGGGAACCTCCAACAAACGGGGTCGATCGACCTGCGCTTTCCCTAGCCTATAAACCATACAAGGGATACGTTTTACACTCAAATGATTCAACACATCCACAACAGAGTAATCATCTTTTGTTCTCTCAATAGGCTGCTTTTTAGAAGATTCAGGAACACCTGATGCGACCACTGAGCGCAACCGCTCTTCCTCCTTGGCATCAACGCTGTGCCTACCGCTAACAACCTGGCTACCATGAACAACAGAGGGACTTCGCTGGGACGGTATTTGAGAAAGCTTTGCCTCAGCGTCCTCAAGCGCACTCTTGCGTGCAGAGTGTTCTGCACTGAGGGCTGAGATTTTATCCTGCAGCTCTTGGTTTTTTTGCTGGAACCGCAGAGAATTTCCTCTGGACGTGAAAAATATGGACAAACAAAGCCGTCAATTATTCCGGGACCTTCTTGTCCGCCTGCAATTGTTCGAGCGCCATCTCAATTCCATCCGGCGACTGCGAACATCCATTCTTGCCTTCTTTGGCCGATCGCCTCCTAGTCACCATCTGGAAAGGGACAGCGGCAGCGGCGGGCATCGTAACAGGTATACAGAAAGGAGATATTCCGAAATTCATCTGTTATGGTGGCTTTGTTAAGGTTGGTGATGAAATCGCAGAACCCGCCACACGGTTCGTCGCCTGTGGAGCTCAATCGAAGACGTTCGGCAGCTTCCAGCAACGCTCACGTGAATAGTAGTAGTAGCGGCACACACAAGTTGACCATCGGCTCGATACCAGGCCTCAAACCCAAACATGGGTAATTAAACCTGGGTAAACAGTAAAATGGCGTGAGTCTTCACTACATGCACACCGAATTCGACGGAATACTCTATTTTCCGTTGAAAGCAAACATTCTGGCAGTCAGAGGAGA
Source organism: Aplectana chamaeleonis (assembly GCA_029168955.1). Lineage (NCBI taxonomy): Eukaryota > Metazoa > Nematoda > Chromadorea > Rhabditida > Cosmocercidae > Aplectana > Aplectana chamaeleonis. Next base: position 607,235 of record JAPDOI010000263.1, read on the forward strand.
GAATAAACAAAATGTGAGGCGTACATACTATCAAATACGCCGATGTCCTGCTATCATCCAAGCTGATGAGCGTCCCATTGTGAATAGATTCGTGATGCTTTGAAATCCCATCTAGCCGCGTATCGAGCAGTCCATTCAGCTAACTCAATACGTCGTATGTGGCTACAAAACATCGTTCTACCATGGTTGACCGTCGCCCCGTATGCCTACAAGAATAGGCTCATGTAAGGGGATGCAGTAATAATGGGTGATCAAGAAACTCGATATTACCCGTAGCATTCCGAAGAAAGGCACGGCTCAGCAGCGCTAAGAATACCGCCATCGCATGAACCGCACATAACTCAACTAAGCTCAGCTAAGCTAAACTAAACTAGACCCAAGCAGACCGTATATTTCGAGGTTGTTTCGCGGCTAGCATTAATTGGCGGCTATTTCGCGGGTATTGCTCGGCAAACAGGCATTTTGCGGCTATTTCGCGGCTTTTTCATGGCTAAAACTGTCAGTCATACGTTGTTTGTTGCCAATCAAGCTGGCGAAAAATTTTTTCTATTCAAAACAAAATGACTTATCGGAGAAGCAGTAGTTGTGGGTCGAACAGGCATCCAAAAATTACCATAAATAACGCTGCAACTGTTCTCCCGAGAAAAAAAGAAACATCAATTATTAAAGTGCGTTTCCGTGTAATCAAGGTCACTCCGAGATTTGAGAAATCGACACCATCTACTACGGGAGGCTACTGATCATTTGTTGGCAGAACAGCAGTTCTGATCGGTGCGGTTTCTACTTCACCATGACCTCCGTCAATGTCAAAGAAACTTTTGTAGGCCACATTCACCTTCAGCCCAGAAATCTTCAGATTCTCGATCTCGCGAGCGAAGTTCTCACATTCAGTTATTTCACGTCCGAGTGACCCTTAGGAGTGGCGCCGTTTCTCCGACCTCACATCGGGAACAGCGTATTGCAGTTTGCGAACCATCAATTCCTGCTTGAGCGCTCCCAAGTTCGCTGCAAGCTTAAGGTTGCTCCTCTTTCTGTCTTCAACACGATCCATGAGAAGCTCGGTGACGACATTCACTTTATCCATTCGTTCCCGCATGAGTTCGAATTCGAGCGGCTCCTCCTCATTCCGAGCTGCCCTGATCTTGTATATGGTACTTTAGTTATCCAAGGAATAGGTTTTTGAGCAGAAGAAAGTTGTAGGAAAAATAACCCCAATGAAGATTTTGTATTTTTTTAATATCCCGATTCCCGCTTAGTCAACGGGTCAGAAACTTTCCTCCAACGATTAATACGACACAGGTAAACCAATTGACAAAGTATGCAGATGCCTTATGAATGCCTCATGAAAGAAAACACGGCACGCAAGTATAAAACGAATTTTCATGACAGAAAAACAAACAAATAGCATCGGCATGTATCCTAATGAGACTTTGCGTTCCCCATTGAAGGTTGGCGCGAACTCGCTGCACCTATGCTATAGCGTATGGCACCGAGTTTGCGCCAACCTTTGAAACCACAGAACACCTAGAAAATTTGATGTCACAATGTTGGTAAATTGGATGCAAAACTCAGGTGTCAGGCAGGAATCGAACCCACATATCATCGCTTACCGGGGGAGAGTGTTACCATTACACTACCGACACCCCGCTCTACATTCCTCACCTATTAACACAAAACTGTGTAGACACAACAGCAATCACATCATAACGGGTATGATCTGGCAAGCACAAATCGGCATTGAATCCAGTTGAAGGCACGGTCCCACCTCAAGGGTGGAATTTGATATTATAGTCCGCCCACCGTGAATAGCAACCTTGCCAAGCGCAAGATCTCAATTCGCTCAAATAAGTGAGACACTGCAGGGCAAAAGTCGGCCCCGCCCACATTACCCCAAAAGCTTAACCGCGCACACCGCCCCGTAAAGGGAACCATAAGCTCTGCTATTGTACGTCTAGCCATGAGGCATAGCCACACAAACCAATTTTTCCGTTTGAAACAGATTGTTGGTTTCCTGTTTTGGGGCGAAACGCTTGATTATGTCTCCAAGGTATTGGGGCGGGGCCGGCTTTTTCCCTGCAGTTTCTCACTTATTTGACCGAATTGAGATCTCGAGCTTGGCAGGCTTGCTATACACGGTGTGTGGACTATACTATCAAAGTTTACCCCTGAGGTTGGATAGTGCCTTTAACGATGCATATATTTTGAGAGTGAGAAACTGGTGGACGAGTTGTCTCAAGCCTGTATTTTTCTTCGTTCGCAATCGTTGCGCAAGAGCGAGCCAGGATAAGGAGACAGTCCGGTAATGGACTGTAAAACGACGACTCGTTGAAAATTCAATCTAGCCGCTATCAAGTTCGGAAATCTAGTTGGGGCATGACCCGTGGTGGTGAGCGAAGGAGGTCGGGCCTGTGGTGGTCGCCTATATCTCGCTTACATGGAAGAATTCAAATCTCGCTTTTGGCACGTGTTATACGAGAGGGATCTTTTACACAATTACACGAGAATCTCAAAATTCATATCTGAGGGTGTACTGTGCCTTTAAAGGCAGTGGTCGCGATGAAAAAAAGTTGTGGAAAAAACAGGAAAACTAACTTAATCAGCGAATGGCTAAAAGGCCACGAAGGTAACGCGGCAAGAAACGAGCTAAAAATATAACCTTTTAGGTACGTGGATGACTTGCTCATGATCCATAATAAAGATGAAACATTTGTGGATAGTCAAATTTCACTAATATACAAGAATGTGTTGGAACTCAAAAGAACGCATAATAATCCCCGTAAATGCGATTGTTTAGACATTAGAATAGAAATAATTAATAATAGAATAGACACAAAATTGTATAATAAGACAGATGATTTCAATTTCAGAGTTCGAAGACTCCCTCATGCTCATTCTGATATTTCTATAAAAGTCAAAGCATCTACAATTCACACGAAGACCTTGAAATTGGCTAATATCTGTTCAAATTTAGATTCCTCCACGGAAAAACGCGAAGAAATGAAGCCAGTTCTAATTGGAAATCTAAGTACACCAGAATTCGTACAAGTGAATGTGATAAAATGCATCTATAAACAAAACATGATAGCATATAAGTTTAACATAAGAGATAATAAGAAAAGTATAACACATTTGGTAAAAGGCATAACGTACTAAGTCTTCGCTGTGGATAGGTCGGTGTTCGATACTATCGCTCCAGCCGGAGAGGTTTGGTTTTGCCTAGGCCTTGTGATCACTTAGAATTTTATAAAATTGTTTATAGAATCTTAGAAACAAAATTTCTGAGGATTTCCTTCTGGATATAAGCGAAGGGGTCCAGAATACACCTGCTGTCCGAACTTCAGCGAAATCGGTTCGCAAATAACAAAGTTGTGAGCCCGAAAGCTTAAGAAAATTTCATGGTGTGCGCCGTAGGCCGTGAGCCGTAGGCCGTGGGCCGTAGGCCGTCACGCTTTTCAGTCCTCACTGCTAATAGCCACTGCCAATGGTTACAGGCAATCAACTTGGCAGACAGGTAAGTTGGTAGGGGGTGCGTAGGCTGGTAAGTGATCGATTTGTAGGTGAGTGGGGATTCTGATGGCATCATTGGGACGTCGTGAAAAGTGCTTCGGGCTCCTGATGACGTCATCAGGAAGTCGTGAAAAGTGCTTCGGGCTTTTGATGACGTCATCGGGACATCGTCAGAAGTGCTTCGGGCTCCTGATGACGTCATCGGGACATCGTGAAAAGTGCTTCGGGATTCTGATGAAGTCATCTGGACGTCGTGAAAAGTGCTTCGGGCTTGATGACGTCATCGGGACTTCGCGAAAAGTGCTTCCGGGCTTCTGATGACGTGATCGGGACGTCGCGAAAAGTGCTTCGGGCTTCTGATGACGTCATCGGGACGTCGTCAGAAGTGCTTCGGGCTCCTGATGACGTCATCAGGACGTCGTGAAAAGTGCTTCGGGCTTCTGATGACGTCATCGGGACATCGTGAAAAGTGCTTCGGGCTTCTGATGACGTCATCGGGACTTCGCGAAAAGTGCTTCGAACTCCTGATCACGTCATCAGGACGTCGTGAAAAGTGCTTCGGGCTTCTGATGACGTCATCGGGACATCGTGAAAAGTGCTTCGGGCTTCTGATGACGTCATCGGGACTTCGCGAAAAGTGCTTCGGGCTTCTGATGACGTTATCGGGACGTCGTGAAAAGTGCTTCGGGCTTCTGATGACGTCATCAGGACGTCGTCAGAAGTGCTTCGGGCTCCTGATGACGTCATCAGGACGTCGTGAAAAGTGCTTCGGGCTTCTGATGACGTCATCGGGACACGGTGAAAAGTTCTTCGGGCTCCTGATCAGGACGTCGTCAGAAGTGCTTCGGGATTCTGATGACGTCATCTGGACATCGTGAGAAGTGCTTCCGAATTCCGATGACGTCATCTGGACATGGTGAAAAGTGCTTCGGGATTCTGATGACATCATCTGGACATCGTGAAAACAGCTTCGGGCTTCTGATGACGTCATCAGGACATCGTCAGAAGTGCTTCGGGCTCCTGATGACGTCATCGGGACATCGTGAAAAGTGCTTCGGGTTCCTGATGACGTCATCAGTACGTCGTGAAAAGTGCGGCACTATCCTAGACGGGGGGGGCACTCAAGATTCAAGTCAGAAATGAAATGAACGACCGATCTGTAACGCTATCAATCGAAGTATTTGTACAGAACTTCATCAACAACAATGATTGATAGCAGCATCAAACATCTTTTATCAGGTTTTCCATTCATTTTCACTAGGTGCATCCCCCCCCTCCCCCGTCTATGATAGTCCAAAAAGTGCTTCGGGTTTCTGATGACGTCATCGGGACGTCGTGAAAAGTGCTTCAGGCTTCTGATGACGTCATCGGGACGTCGTGAAAAATGCTTCGGGCTTCTGATGACGTCATCGGGACGTCGTGAAAAAAGCTTCGGGCTTCTGATGACGTTATCGGGACGTCCTGAAAAGTGATTCGGACTCCTGATGACGTCATCAGGACGTCGTCAGAAGTGCTTCGGGCTCCTGATGGCGTCATCAGGACATCGTCGGAAGTGCTTCGGGCTCCTGATGACGTCATCGGAACATCATGAAAAGTGCTTCGGGTTCCTGATGACGTCATCAGTACGTCGTGAAAAGTGCGGCACTATCCTAGACGGGGGGGGCACTCAAGATTCAAGTCAGAAATGAAATGAACGACCGATCTGTAACGCTATCAATCGAAGTATTTGTACAGAACTTCATCAACAACAATGATTGATAGCAGCATCAAACATCTTTTATCAGGTTTTCCATTCATTTTCACGAGCGAATCGTAGGTGCATCCCCCCCCCCCTCCCCCGTCTATGATAGTCCAAAAGTGCTTGGTTTCTGATGACGTCATCGGGACGTCGTGAAAAGTGCTTCAGGCTTCTGATGACGTCATCGGGACGTCGTGGAAACCCGGAGAGTGGGCAGGTGCTCGGGGCCCCTTTGCTGGTCACCCGAGAAATTGTGCAGGACACCCCGTAGAGTGATTAGGAGTCCCGGACCAGTCACTGGTCATCCAGAAAATTGTGCAAGTTATCCAAAAGAATGAGCAAGAGTCTTGAGCTTTGCGCTAGCCGTCTGAGATAGTGTGCTGGATGCATCGGAATTTGCGAAGGAGTCTGAGAACAATTTGCAAAACTTTTTTAAAAGTGTGCTGATGACAAACATAGCGTGCAGAAAGCTTGAGATATTATGTAGGTCATGTCGCCAGGCTGCTTTTCAGTTTCGTAACGCGCTTAGGCTATTCACACAACCCCATTTTGAGTGTTCCCTCATTCTTTTTCACCAGCCTACTGGTTTTTTCTGCAATAAATGGTACTTGCTTATCAGCATCTGAATTCAAAAACAAATTGTTAGAGCTATCTCCATTCGCAGCTCAGCAGAGCTTTTTCATATCAAATTCATGGAATCGAAGCGACTGTTCTGCGAAGGAATGGGGCGGCGGAAACGAAATAATGAGTATGGAAAACAGCTTTGTTCCACTAATGTGAAAGTGTCAAATGGAATGGAAGGTGGTGGGTCCGAATGAGAATGGCGGCCCATGCGGCTGGCGTGCTTGGCAGGCGACCGTCGCGTTCGCCGCTCTCGGACGAGCATGCGAAAAGTCCCCATCGCCATCGACTACGAACGGGATGGCACCGGCTGGCAGCAAGCACTGCGCCGATCAATCTCTGCAGACGGTGGGAGAGGGGACGGACGTCGTTGAAATCCAACACTCGTCCGAAGGCGGCACATGCGACGGCCGCCTGCCAAGCACGCCGGCCGCGTGGCCCCCCATTCTCATTCGGGCTCACTTTAGTTTCTGACTGTGCAGGTTTTGAGTTATGTAGTTTCATTCGCAAGCGAAGAACTGCGGGCAGATTGTGCATCCGGCTGTGGGCCAGCAGGCTTTCGTGATTATCGACCTGGCTGGCTACGGCTGAGGGACCAACTGTCACCGGGGCCTAAGGCCCCTGTCAGAGTTGGTTGAGAAAATCACCGTGGCCGACCCGTTCGATAAGTATGAAAAACATGAAGGTTGCATATAACACCCGGTGTAGCCAGCTGTGGCTGACGCGATCAATATGGATGAATTATGTGGAACGATATCATGGATATCATTCATTTCTTAGCTATTATCATGTGAACATCGATCTTGTCAGCTACATCGGGTGATTTTTCTGAGATAGTTATATAACAGTTTGGGTGATTGATTCTTGTGACCACAGAAAGAGGACTGATCTAACGGGAGATGAAGAGGTTTTTGTTCGAAATTCTTGCATGGGATATTACTGCGTAATATCAAGAAAAAGTGAACAATTCTGTAAAAAAGGGGTCTCCCAAGCAAAAGTGGTTTGGTTCGCGTTACAAACGTTTCAACAAAAAAGGAACAATAGGAAAGTGGAATGAGAAGAGTGTAGAAAAAAATGAACAATATTCTCTAAAAACTCTTTTCTTTGTCGAAACTTCTAAACAGCGGAAACAAACCGTTGCGGTTCTCTATGAGGAAGCGCTTTTGTCTCCATAAAGGACTTTGATTATGTGAGTGCCGATAAAATATGTATATATCGCTTCCTCATACAGAACCGCAACGGTTTGTTTCCGCTGTTTAGAAGTTTCGACAAAGAAAAGAGTTTTTAGAGAATATTGTTCATTTTTTTCTACACTCTTCTCATTCCACTTTCCTATTGTTCCTTTTTTGTTGAAACGTTTGTAACGCGAACCAAACCACTTTTGCTTGGGAGACCCCTTTTTTACAGAATCCAGAATAGGAGTTGTGATTCAATGGACTTCATTCTGCTGTTTAGAGTATACGATAACTTCTTGCCCTAATTGTGGTGCGCGCGAAGAGCGCACCTGATTTGGAAAAGGATTGCTTCTGCGCAAACCCCTCGTTACAGAATCTCGGTTTGGAAGATAGTTCCGAACTTGGCATTTACACAAAATTTAGAGCAGTAAAGGTTCTTAACACTGCCCAAATTCCAGAAAAATCCGCTTTGTGGTTCTCGAGATATGGAAAAATTTGTGAGTTTTAAAATGTGTGTCTGTGTGTGTGAGTCCGGTGAAACTTTTGAATGATAAGAAAAATGGTTGCCCAATTGAGAGAAATGGAGTGGTATTGTGATAAGAGTGAATTGATTGCAAGCGTTAGGGTAGGTCTGCTTTATGTCCATCAGGAACCGTATGCACACCGCTTATTACGGGACGCATCTCAAAGTGCGCGAAGCTTCGGGAACGTGTGCGGAACCCAGCTATAAGTGCGCCAAGCGCCGAAGAACGCGTGCAGGACACATCTAGAAGTACGCCAAGCGCCGGGGAACGTGTGCAGGATCTTAGAAAAAGTGCGCTGAGCGCCGGGAAATGTGTGCGGGTCGCAACTAGAAGTGCGCTGAGCGCCGAGAAACGTGTGCGAGACCGACCCAAACAGAAGTGCGCCAAGCACCGAAAACGTGTCTGGGATCGAACTATAAGTGCGCCAAGCGCCGGGGAATGTATGCGGGACGCATCTAGAAGTGCGCGAAGCTTCGGGAACGTGTGCGGAACCAAGCTATAAGTGCGCCAAGCGCCGGGGAACGTGTGCAGAACCCAAGTAGAGGTGCACTTAGCGCCGGGGACGTGTGCAGGACTTAAGTAGAAGTGCGCCAAGCGCCGGGCAACATATGCGGGACCCCAAATAAAGAGTGCCGAGCGCCGAGGAAAGCGTGCGGGACCCAACTGGAAGTGCTCCATGCGCCGGGGAACGTATTCGTGACCCAATTGGGAGTGCGCCAAGCGCCGGGGAAAGAGGGCTAGACCCAACTGCGAGTACGCCAAGCGTTACGGATCGTGTGTTCGACCCAACTGGGAGGACCGGCAAGGGAGTGAAAATCGAAAACGCGGTTGTCATTCAACCGTTCATCTAGTCGTTATTGGGTTCGGAAACCATGAAAAAGGGTGTGAACTGTGGTTGTGCTAGAAGGGGTGGGCAAGTGTTATGCAAGAGGGGTCTACTAAACAACTGCATGAACATTTGAAAGGTCATATCTGAGGGTGTAAATTGCCTTCAAAAGGAAACTTTTGCTAAAATAAAGTGAAATTATCTAACTGTTTTGCTTTGCTACGGAATAGTATGATTTGGAAATGTAACATTTGTGAGAAACTCGTTAAAAGAAGTGAAATGTCTTATGCTACTGATTTGGCATGGGAATAAACTCGAAAGAAGCGCTAAAAACTCAGTAAAATGATTCATTGTTGATTTGGCTGTGCACTTATTTACTAAACAACAAAAATTGAGTGTGACATTGAAAAACCAAATCACGCGCTTCTCTTCTGGAATCAAGCGAATACTTGCAGTTTAGGTTTACAAGTCTTAGGTCCCTGCAAAATTATGTTGCCTCCCACCTCAATCATTCAGAAATACTGATTTCCAAACATAACTAAATTATTTGACGCGTTCGCTTCCGATTGACTATCAAATAATGAAAGTGGAAATAACATCACGTAGTGTGTCTATGCAAATGTTGTCAACTAAGAGAATTGCAGTCACACGAATAAATGTGTGTGCTTAGTAAGATGTGCGGGATTTGGTTTTTCAGTCTCACACTCATTTTTTGTTGTTTAGTAAACTAGTGCACAGCCAAATCAACGATGAATCATTTCACTGAGTTTTTAGCGCTTCTTTCGAGTTTATTCCCATGCCAAATCAGTAGCATTAGACATTTCACTTCTTTTAACGAGTTTCTCACAAATGTTTCATTTCCAAATCATACTTATCCGTAGCAAAGCAAAACAGTTAGATAATACCTCTTTCTAACGTTTCTAGCACTACTTTACTCTGCTCGGCTCATACTTTAGTTTTCATCCTTCTTTCTCATCGGCAGTTCTGTTCCTCATTGAGGAGCCCCGTCAGAGCTGTTTGATAAAGTTCGTCTGCGGCCAGGGGCAAAACGAACCTTGTCAACTTCTCTTTCATACCTTCCTCGTTTGATTAACTTACTACGAGTAATCTTAAAATTCGGTCTAATATATATGTGTAAAATGGCAATTATTTCATTTTTCGTACTTGATGTACATATGAACTTTACACATGAATTTTACATAAGTCTTAGTGTAATTTATTATTGAAATCCTAAGTTGCCAATTTGCGCACACGTGCACAGCCCCGCATAAAAAGATCGCAGTCTCTTGCTGAGCAGTCAGAAATCATTGACACTCACAGCCAGAAATAAATGCAAATTTAGCTAATGAAAACAGTTAAAGGCAGTGTTCACGATGATTATCCTCGTTGACTTTCCACACTAAAATGATAGGGGAGAAGGATCCTAGGCTTCCAGTGCCAAAGGAACGGGAGAAAACGAGCCAGGAGCGGCAAAATAAGAGCTGCAAACAAGCGTTTTGGTGCCCCAGACACGCCCCGTGCCCCAGATCCGCCCCTTGAAAGGAACAATTGAAGACTCAGATTATAGGAATGATCAAGTGAAGGAAGTGCTGATAAGTGAGCCGTTTGCTTCATTGCACTGATAGGTATCATCCTTGTAGCGGTCAATTCCTCCACGCTCAAAAATCAACGTAAACAAGGGAGAGCCTATTTTGGCTAAAAAACGCATCTTTCGTGTCTTTTTAAGCATGCCTTGCTATATAGGGCACCAGACCTTCCGTAAACCGTGGAGATATCGGAAGTGAAATTCATTGTGAACACTGCCTTTAAAGGCATCGTACAATACCCACCCTAATTCTTGTAAAAAAGACGCAGAAGACGCGGAAGCGCGTCTTTTTCGTCTTTTCGTCATAACTTCGTTGCTAGCGGACTAAAGTGAATAGAAAGTTATATCAATCGACTCAAGACGTCGAGACGAACACAATGATCTGATTTTCAATGTTCGAGTGATAAATTTGTCATCCTTCATTTGCTGAAGTACCTAAGGCGAGCCATAAACGGGCCAGTCTCCGCTAATTGCGCTGAGTTATTAACGAGCAGTGTACTGTATGGCGCCGTTTACGCACCAAAGCCAAGCCTGATATATATCGGAATCTTACAAGAATTCAAATAGAACCATCTCTAACTCAAAACGATTCTATAGAAACTCCATTCAGAGTACTTCAAAGCAATGGAATACTCGCCCTAATTTTCTCAGAGAAGTCACGAAAGTCGTATCTTTATGACTTCTAATTGATTGCAGTTTTTGGAAAATCTGAATCCGTTTTAAATTCTGAAAATTCTGAATTCGATTAAAGTTTATTTCTGATATTGAAATCTAGAGCATTTTCCAATTACCGAACATTTCAAATTTATTTCAATTTTTTAAAATTTCTAATTTATTGAAAAACCTAACTCATTATGGAAATCTCTAATTTATGAAATAACGGAAAATTCTAAATCACTTCAATTTAAAAAAAATCTGAATTTAATCCAAATTGTAAATAATCTGAAATCATTTCAAATTATTTCTGATATTCAACACCCGAATTTTTTTTCAAGTTTTAGAAATTCGGAATTTATTTCAAATTGTGAATTTTCGAATTGTTGTTTCTGAGAATTTCTAATTTATTCCAACTCTTGAATAATATGAATTTAGTTCAGGTGATGAAAAATCTGAATTTCACTCAAGTTGATTTCTGATTTTGGAATACCAAATTTTCATAAGTTATAAAAGAAATCCTAAGTTACTCCAAGTTTAAATTTTTTTTATTTTATTTCAATCTTCGGAAAATCTAAACTTAGTTCAATTTTTGAAATTTTTTATCTGACTCGAATTTTTGAGTTTCACTCAAGTTTTGGACTCAATTAATATTTTGAAAGTTGAAACTTTGCCGCGAATTTCAATTATTTACTTTTCTCATTATAATCAGGCATTTGGACGCAACACACAGCCCGATTGACATGAACTGCAGACAGGGAGTGTCTACAGATCCGATAAGGTCAATTAGAGGTTTCCTAAGGCCTACTTCACACCTAGAAAGCCACCCCATCAAGTATTAATTTGAATGCAGGTCAGTGTAGGAGGAACGCCGGAGTGCTCTCATACACTAGAGCTTGCATTTAGCTTGGTCCGAACTGCTCGTTCTATACTTCCCGAAGTGTTGGTTACTATCACAACAATACGCATTCTCCCCATGGAATTGCTTCTGACCAATGCTTCTCCCAGATGCACTGATTTGATAATTCATTAGAGTTTTCATGTTTCCATGTTCGTATGAAACCTTTTCCTGATCAGCAATATAAATTTATATGTTCCTTTTTACAAAGGACAATCAAAATGCAGGGTGGGTGTATCTTTTCTATCTCTCTATCTCAATTTTATGAAAGCGGAGATTTATGATGTTGATGCTTTTTGTGAAAAAAATCAAGAAAACTCGAGTTCGAATTTGTTTCAATTTTTTAACAAAGCTAATTTATTTCAGTTTTTACTGTGATTTCCATTTTTGGAAAATTTGAATAAAATTCGAGTTACCTTATAATTTATTTCATTTTAAGGAAAATGTTTATTTAATTCAAATTTGAAAATTATATATTTGATTACAATTTTCGAATTTCAATGAAATTTTAAACCTAATTCAAAATTTGATAATGGAGGCTTTGTCGATAAACCTCAGTATTGGCCTTCTCTTTCCGAATAGAGGATTTCAACACAATACAGGAATTCGGCCCACCACGCCTACCGTGAGATCCTGTGCCCCTCAAATGTGGTGGAATTGGTGGCCGCGCTACTCCTCAGCTGAACCATCTCGCCACCCACAGCACCAATCGATCGCCACAGAGACCAACCAATGTCGAGGATCAAGTGATCACGTCCAATATGAATTCTTCATATTGGTTACACATAGAAAACAGTTTGAACTGAGTATTAGAAGATTCTGAATTTTATTCATTTTTTTCTGATTTTGAAAATCCTTTTTTCAATTTCAAATTGACTGAAGTGGTTCAATTTTTGTTTTCTTTGATTTTATTCTACTTTATGGAAATTTTTAATTTATTTCATTTTAGAGAAAAACTTAATTCAATTTTGGGAATTATTAGTTTGATTACAATTTTCGAATTTCAATGAAATTTTAAACCTAATTCAAATTTTGATAATGGAGGCTTTGTCGATAAGCCTCAGTATTGAGCTTTCATTTCCGGATCAGGGATTTTAACACAGTACAGGAATTCGGCCCACCACGCCTACCGTGAGATCCTGGGCCCCTCAAATGTGGTGGAATTGGTGGCCGCGCTACTCCTCAGCTGGGGCACCTCGCCACCCACAGCACCAATCGATCGCCACAGAGACCAACCAATGTCGAGGATCAAGTGATCACGTCCAATATGAATTCTTCATATTGGTTACACATAGAAAAGAGTTTGAACTGAGTATTAGAAGATTCTGAATTTTATTAATTTTTTTTCTGATTTTAAAAATCCTTTTTTTCCAATTTCTAATTTCAATTCAAACTAAAGTGGCTTGATTGTTTTTTTTTTTTATTTTATTCCAATTTATAAAAATTTTCAATTTATTTCATTCTACAGAAAAACACCTAGCCACCCACAGCACCAATCGATCGCCACAGAGACCAACCTAACTACAATGCTAAGGTTAGGGACTGAAAAAAATCATTCCATCCAAACTTTTGAAATTGCTTTAAAAAATTGAAGAGACCACTAGAACTTTTTTTCTTTATTTTAAGTTTACGGGAACTCATGTATGACTTTTCCGGAGCAAGAAAATAAAAAACCCTTGCAACAGCGCATTTTCAGGGTTTTTATGAGAAACAGCTGATTCTCGTGGAATTCCCATCTGACTGTTTAGAGTTTTCGGGGGCCGTATGCAAGAGCGCGCCGGATGGGGCAAGGGCAGTGCAGTCGGCGCCTTTGAAGATCGCCGCTGCTCACAAGACAGGTCTCGTCTATCGTGGTTGGTCACAAGTCAAGACACGTATGTCGTGCCCCAGCAGTCTTTCTCACTGCCCCCAGCCGCTCTAATCTCCTAGCTGGGGCGGCTAGGGCACAGCGATGGGGCACGACATACGCGTTTCGACTTGAGACCAACTAGGAGAAACATGTCCTGTCTTGTAAGCAACAGCGATCTTCAAAGGCGCCGACTGCACTGCCCCTGCCCCAGCCAGCGCGTTCTTGCATACGGCCCCAGGAGCAAAAAAATGTAGAATTCGAAAAAAATGACGAAGGATGTTTTTTTGGTCCGAGTTAAACGAAACTGACGCGTCTGAAGTTCTATGCAACTTCGTGAATAATTTTCAAAAATTTCATTCATTTTTTTTAGATTTTGAAGAACGACAGAATTTTCAGAGTTTTTATCAAAAAGCGGCTGATTCTCGCGGAATTCCTATCTGAAAGTCGAGTTTTCGGGAAAAAAATGTTGAAAAATTCGAAGAAATAAATGAAGAATTAAAATTTAAAAAAATGGATTTTAAAAATCAGAAAAAAATTAAGAATCTTCTAATACTCAGTTCCAACTCGTTTCTATGTGTAACCAATATGAAGATTTCATATTGGACCATAGATAAAGGGTTGTTATAAACTAGGCGTGCTCACTTGATCCTCGCAATAGGTTGGTTTCTGTGGCGATCGACTGGTGCTGTGGGTGGCGAGATGGCCCAACTGAGGAGTAGAGCGGCCACCAATTCCACCACATTTGAGGGGCCCAGGATCTGACGCTAGGCGTGGTGGGCCGAATTCCTGTATTGTGTTAAAATCCTCTATGCTGAAAGAGAAGGCCAATACTGAGGCTTATCGACAAAGCCTCAATTCACAAAATTTGAATTAGGTTTGAAATTTCATTGAAATTGAAAATTGTAATCAAACTAATAATTCCCAAAATTGAATTAAGTTTTTCTCTAAAATGAAATAAATTAAAAATTTCCATAAAGTAGAATAAAATCAAAAACAAAACTGAACCACTTTCGGTCAATTTGAAATTGGAAAAAGGATTTTTAAAATCAGAAAAAAATTAATAAAATTCAGAATCTTCTAATACTCAGTTCAAACTGTTTTCTATGAGTAGCCAATATGAAGAATTGATATTGGACGTGATCACTTGATCCTCAACATTGATTGGTCTCTGTGGCGATCGATTGGTGCTGTGGGTGGCGAGGTGCCCCAGCTGAGGAGTAGCGCGGCCACCAATTCCACCACATTTGAGGGGCCCAGGATCTCACGGTAGGCGTGGTGGGCCGAATTCCTGTAATGTGTTAAAATCCTCTATTCGGAAAGAGAAGGCCAATACTGAGGCTTATCGGACAAAGCCTCCATTATCAAATTTTGAATTAGGTTTAAAATTTCATTGAAATTTGAAAATTGTAATCAAACTAATAATTCCCAAAATTGAATTAAGTTTTTCTCTAAAATGAAATAAATTAAAAATTTCCATAAAGTAGAATAAAATCAAAAAAACAAAAACTGAACCACTTCGGTCAATTTGAAATTGGAAAAAAAAGGATTTTTAAAATCAGAAAAAAATTAATAAAATTCAGAATCTTCTAATACTCAGTTCAAACTGTTTTCTATGTGTAGCCAATATGAAGAATTGATATTGGACGTGATCACTTGATCCTCAACATTGGTTGGTCTCTGTGGCGATCGATTGGTGCTGTGGGTGGCGAGGTGCCCCAGCTGAGGAGTAGCGCGGCCACCAATTCCACCACATTTGAGGGGCCCAGGATCTCACGGTAGGCGTGGTGGGCCGAATTCCTGTACTGTGTTAAAATCCTCTATTCGGAAAGAGAAGGCCAATACTGAGGCTTATCGACAAAGCCTCCATTATCAAATTTTGAATTAGGTTTAAAATTTCATTGAAATTTGAAAATTGTAATCAAACTAATAATTCCCAAAATTGAATTAAATTTTTTTCCTGAAATGAAATAAATTAAAAATTTCCATAAAGTAGAATAAAATCAAAAAAACAAAAATTGAACCACTTCAGTCAACTTGAAATTGGAAAAAAAAGGATTTTCAAAATCAGAAAAAAATGAATAAAATTCAGAATCTTCTAATACTCAGTTCAAACTGTTTTCTATGTGTAGCCAATATGAAGAATTCATATTGGACGTGATCACTTGATCCTCAACATTGGTTGGTCTCTGTGGCGATCGAGTGGTGCTGTGGGTGGCGAGGTGCCCCAGCTGAGGATTAGCGCGGCCACCAATTCCACCTCATTTGAGGGGCCCAGGATCTCACGGTAGGCGTGGTGTGCCGAATTCCTGTACTGTGTTAAAATCCTCTATTCGGAAAGAGAAGGCCAATACTGAGGCTTATCGACAAAGCCTCCATTATCAAATTTTGAATTAGGTTTAAAATTTCATTGAAATTTGAAAATTGTAATCAAACTAATAATTCCCAAAATTGAATTAAGTTTTTCTCTAAAATGAAATAAATTAAAAATTTCCATAAAGTAGAATAAAATCAAAAAAACAAAAATTGAACCACTTCGGTCAATTTGAAATTGGAAAAAAAAGGATTTTTAAAATCAGAAAAAAATTAATAAAATTCAGAATCTTCTAATACTCAGTTCAAACTGTTTTCTATGTGTAGCCAATATGAAGAATTCATATTGGACGTGATCACTTGATCCTCGACATTGGTTGGTCTCTGTGGCGATCGATTGGTGCTGTGGGTGGCGAGGTGCCCCAGCTGAGGAGTAGCGCGGCCACCAATTCCACCTCATTTGAGGGGCCCAGGATCTCACGGTAGGCGTGGTGGGCCGAATTCCTGTATTGTGTTGAAATCCTCTATTCGGAAAGAGAAGGCCAATACTGAGGTTTATCGACAAAGCCTCCATTATCAAATTTTGAATTAGGTTTAAAATTTCATTGAAATTTGAAAATTGTAATCAAACTAATAATTCCCAAAATTGAATTAAGTTTTTCTCTAAAATGAAATAAATTAAAAATTTCCACAAAGTAGAATAAAATCAAAAGAAAACAAAAATTGAACCACTTCAGTCAATTTGAAATTGGAAAAAAAAGGATTTTCAAAATCAGAAAAAATGAATAAAATTCAGAATCTTCTAATACTCAGTTCAAACTGTTTTCTATGTGTAGCCAATATGAAGAATTCATATTGGACGTGATCACTTGATCCTCGACATTGGTTGGTCTCTGTGGCGATCGATTGGTGCTGTGGGTGGCGAGGTGCCCCAGCTGAGGAGTAGCGCGGCCACCAATTCCACCACATTTGAGGGGCCCAGGATCTCACGGTAGGCGTGGTGGGCCGAATTCCTGTACTGTGTTAAAATCCTCTATTCGGAAAGAGAAGGCCAATACTGAGGTTTATCGACAAAGCCTCCATTATCAAATTTTGAATTAGGTTTAAAATTTCATTGAAATTTGAAAATTGTAATCAAACTAATAATTCCCAAAATTGAATTAAGTTTTTCTCTAAAATGAAATAAATTAAAAATTTCCACAAAGTAGAATAAAATCAAAAGAAAACAAAAATTGAACCACTTCAGTCAATTTGAAACTGGAAAAAAAAGGATTTTCAAAATCAAAAAAAAAATGAATAAAATTCAGAATCTTCTAATACTCAGTTCAAACTGTTTTCTATGTGTAGCCAATATGAAGAATTCATATTGGACGTGATCACTTGATCCTCGACATTGGTTGGTCTCTGTGGCGATCGATTGCTGCAGTGGGTGGCGAGGTGCCCCAGCTGAGGAGTAGCGCGGCCACCAATTCCACCACATTTGAGGGGCCCAGGATCTCACGGTAGGCGTGGTGTGCCGAATTCCTGTACTGTGTTAAAATCCTCTATTCGGAAAGAGAAGGCCAATACTGAAGCTTATCGACAAAGCCTCCATTATCAAAATTTGAATTAGGTTTGAAATTTCATTGAAATTCGAAAATTGTAATCAAATAAATAATTTTCAAATTTGAATTAAATAAACATTTTCCTTAAAATGAAATAAATTATAAGGTAACTCGAATTTTATTCAAATTCTCCAAAAATTGAAATCACAGTAAAACTGAAATAAATTAGCTTTGTTAAAAATTGAAACAAATTCGAACTCGAGTTTTCTTGATTTTTTTCACAAAAAGCATCAACATCATAAATCTCCGCTTTCATAAAATTGAGATAGAGAGATAGAAAAGATACACCCACCCTGCATTTTGATTGTCCTTTGTAAAAAGGAACATATAAATTTATATTGCTGATCAGGAAAAGGTTTCATACGTACATGGAAACATGAAAACTCTAATGAATTATCAAATCAGTGCATCTGGGAGAAGCATTGGTCAGAAGCAATTCCATGGGGAGAATGCGTATTGTTGTGATAGTAACCAACACTTCGGGAAGTATAGAACGAGCAGTTCGGACCAAGCTAAATGCAAGCTCTAGTGTATGAGGCACTCCGGCGTTCCTCCTACACTGACCTGCATTCAAATTAATACTTGATGGGGTGGCTTTCTAGGTGTGAAGTAGGCCTCAGGAAACCTCTAATTGACCTTATCGGATCTGTAGACACTCCCTGTCTGCAGTTCATGTCAATCGGGCTGTGTGTTGCGTCAAAATGCCTGATTTTAATAAGAAAAGTAAATACTTGAAATTCGCGGCAAAGTTTCAACTTTCAAAATATTAATTGAGTCCAAAACTTGAGTGAAACTCAAAAATTCGAGTCAGATAAAAAGTTTCAAAAATTGAACTAAGTTTAGATTTTCCGAAGATTGAAATAAAATAAAAAAAAATTTAAACTTGGAGTAACTTAGGATTTCTTTTATAACTTATGAAAATTTGGTATTCCAAAATCAGAAATCAACTTGAGTGAAATTCAGATTTTTCATCACCTGAACTAAATTCATATTATTCAAGAGTTGGAATAAATTAGAAACTCTCAGAAACAACAATTCGAAAATTCACAATGTGAAATAAATTCCGAATTTCTAAAACTTGAAAAAAAATTCGGGTGTTGAATATCAGAAATAATTTGAAATGATTTCAGATTATTTACAATTTGGATTAAATTCAGATTTTTTTTAATTGAAGTGATTTAGAATTTTCCGTTATTTCATAAATTAGAGATTTCCATAATGAGTTAGGTTTTTCAATAAATTAGAAATTTTAAAAAATTGAAATAAATTTGAAATTTTCGGTATTTGGAAAATGCTCTAGATTTCAATATAAGAAATAAACTTTAATCGAATTCAGAATTTTCAGAATTTAAAACGGATTCAGATTTTCCAAAAACTTCAATCAATTAGAAGTCGCAAAAGATTCGACTTTCGTGACTTCTCTGAGAAAAATTAGGGCGAGTATTCCATTGCTTTGAAGTACTCTGAATGGGAGTTTCTATAGAATCGTTTTGAGTTAGAGATGGTTCTATTTGAATTCTTGTAAGATTCCGATATATATCAGGCTTGGCTTTGGTGCGTAAACGGCGCCATACAGTACACTGCTCGTTAATAACTCAGCGCAATTAGCGGAGACTCGCCCGTTTATGGCTCGCCTTAGGTACTTCAGCAAATGAAGGATGACAAATTTATCACTCGAACATTGAAAATCAGATCATTGTGTTCGTCTCGACGTCTTGAGTCGATTGGTATAACTTTCTATACACTTTAGTCCGCTAGCAACGAAGTTATGACGAAAAGACGAAAAAGACGCGCTTCCCCGTCTTCTGCGTCTTTTTTACAAGAATTAGGGTGGGTATTGTACGCGCAAAAAACCGTATCTCATTTTTTGATGTTTCTGCGCAGGCAATTCTCTGACATACAGAATAAGAGTGGAAAGGCTCCAAAAAACCATCAACTTTCGCAAAAAAACTCGTTTTAAAATGTCTCGAATTATTCTCTTCCCTCCCCTCTGTCAATTTCGATGTGTCTGGTGCAATGCGTCGGAAGTTTTTTTCGCAAACGTCGGATAAGTTTTTTACGTTAAACTTATTAAGTGGGTGAATTTCTCTTGCCTTTCGTTCACCGGAACTTATTCTAAAAAAAAGTAGCCGTTGGGCAAGTTTGGATGTGAGAATTTCCCGAATTAAAAATTTCAAATGCTAAATCATCTGCGCCTGTGATGGCGCTTCTGTTCCTTGTGCTAGATGGTTGGTGAAAACTGGTGGCGGATCGTCATTCTGAACCACTCCAACTTCAGAACCATATGTTTTTGAAGCGCAAAACTTCACCGTCGTGGTTCATGTGGCTCATTCATCAAATTGAGCCTGAAAAATGGAAAATGGTTTTCAGCGCAAACGATGCCTTTAAAGGCAGCATACACGCTTCTAAACGTGGTTGAGATTACTACAGAAATAGGATGGTATATCTCAGATTACAATGCCTACGCATTTTGAAGCGTCAAAAACTACCCACAATGCCGTTACAGGAGTAGCAAGTTTGGCCCCGCCCGTATTTTCACGCCC
Source organism: Aplectana chamaeleonis (assembly GCA_029168955.1). NCBI lineage: Eukaryota > Metazoa > Nematoda > Chromadorea > Rhabditida > Cosmocercidae > Aplectana > Aplectana chamaeleonis. Next base: position 627,069 of record JAPDOI010000263.1, read on the forward strand.
CCTGTATTTGCCCTTTTCCTGCAACGCAAGGTTGCTGGGTCATCTTCATCGTCGGTACTGTTGGTCGATTGCCTAACAAGTGAATCACACACGTCACTGACGGAAAAGATTACCCAGAAACACCGCGTTCGAGGAAAAAGGCAAATACAGGGGGGGGGGGGGTGAAAATACGGGCGGGGCCAAACCTGCTACTCCTGTAACGGCATTGTGGGTCGTTTTTGACACTTCAAAATGCGTAAGCATTATGTTGTAAGCCATACGGTTCGATTCACATTGTTATCCCAACATGTTTACGAGCGTGTATGCTACCTTTAAGCAATGAAAGCAAGCCCTCCATTCAATGTTTAACTCGACGAGGACAGAAATATTTGAGCAGGTCAGGCCGAAGGATATTGTTCATTGATTGAATTCCAATTTCAAGCCAGCTGATGTTCTTGATATTAGAGATCATCGATGCCGATGATGTGGAGTGGGCTCGTCCAACATCGAAAGACAGGAAAGTACAGGCTTGAAATTTGGCTCAAAACAAGGGTTTTTCGTTAATTTTTCTAGTAGGTCCTTCTGCTCTGAATCCAGAAAAGGGTTCAAAGAGGAAAAGAAGGCAGACCTGATTTATCGCAAGCACTGCCTTTAACTCAGACGAGATTACTGCTTTTCAGAAAAAAAAATAATCATTATGAAGCAGGTTTTCTGTGGGATTTCCTGTTAATTTTCGTATGTTTTTTATGGACCATTGCTGAGAACGATTTCAGATCATCTGAAAGAAGTCGGTCAAGGCTACCTTACTTAGCATATTACTACGGGACTACGTGTAGCCTTCAACATAGGAATTCTCGAGAACAATCCTCGCCTGACAGGGGAGCGGTTGTTTTTATCATGTCAGGGATGACTATGCAAGAATGATACCTTGAAGGCCTTACAAATCGAAATTAGAGCAGAAACACAAAAGGGGAAGTCTTCGGGAGCTTTAAGATTCGGAATGTTCATAAAGATGCTAGGGGCCAGAACGAGAACGCCCACGTCTGCACAAGCCAACCACGGCCGGCAATTTACCGCTGGATACTATTGTTTTGAGGTTTGCATCCGAATTTTTAGACTACTAGTCAGCAGGCTGCTCTGCTAAGAAGAGCCTATTCAAACTTTTCAGCAAGTTCCGGAAGATTCAGGGCGGGTAATCAAAATTCAACCCCGTTTTGACAAATTAATCTGTCTTGAGAGGTTGGCTCACAGAAAAACCTCTCGAGCAAAAACTTCGCTTGGTCTCGCTAGTTTGTTTCAATTTCTGAAACATTGCAAGCAACAAACATGTGTCGACTGCCGAAATCCTCAGCAGCGTACTAAAATATTATTGGATTTTCCCACCGCACGCTTCCTCAGTTCCCTTTTTGTTGAAACCTGAGAAGCTTTACGGACTGAAGAAAACTACCCGTCCAAGCATTCATCCAAAACAAATACGAAAAAAACCGTGGCAAAGAAAACTTGCGCTAAAATGCATCTTGAAAACGCCTATTTCTTGAAGGCAGTGTTTACGAAGAAAAAAGTGTTTGAAATTCCACTAGGAATGGGTAGTGGAGGGACACTCTGTAACGCTAACGTCGAACGAGCGCATGAGAACGAGCCAGAAAGAGCACCAAAAGAGCCCGAAGTTGCCACTTTGAGCGCAAGGCAAACCCCAAAAGCGCACTGCCCGCCCACCGACGTGAACGAATGAAAGCTTGAAATCGGGAGATGAGCGATGGTTTACGATCAATAGTCGCGTTCTTTCCTTCACTCTCAACTTCTCTCTTCACTCAGGTTAGTTCGCATACATCGAGTGCAAAAGAGGGAAATTACAAGCCTCGGACAACTCGTCCACCATGCTTCTCTAGCTCAATGTTTGAGGGACCATAACCCCGTTACCGGAAGGTCGTGTACGATTTCAGAGACATCGTTGGAATCAGCAAGGGACCATTTTCAAGATAGGCTGAAAAGCAGAAAAACGATTAAGAGCAGACCAATTCTGAAAAGACTCATTCGATTAGTTTCGAGTTGGATGGAGCACACGGAATCTCCCACCTTTTTCACCTTCGTGCTTTTCAGGGGTGGTCTCCCAAATTAACACAGAACATCAGAGAAATCTAATTCATAACAGTTTTTGGGAACGGCCGCGCGCTGTACAAACTTAAAAGTGAACTATTTGCATTTTTGGGAAAATTATTGAATACTCCTGCAGTAGCAATAAGCTCAATATCGGTATCTGATTAGAGTTGATTGAAGTTTCCATTCAAACGAGTGCCAGACACGATGGTGAAACCGCAATTGCAAATCGCAAGTGGTCTGCTACTAAAGTAAAATGTGTTTACTTTTTGCTTGTACCTAGATTCACCTCAAAGGCACCGTATGCGCAAAGAACCATGTATTATTTTTTCATGTTTTTGTATAGCTTGGACTCTTCAGTGAACAAAAATGTCGAAAGCGCCCCTGAAAAACCATAATTTGTAAGGAAAAACCAGTCTGAATACACTGTAGAAATGAATTTGGAGTTCGCGCCAAAATCGTTTCTGAAGTCTTCCAGCGTTTGGAGTTTGTACCATAATTGTCTCCCATGTGGCTTGACGGCCCACCAACAGTCTATGGAAAAGTACTAGATGATCCACCCAAAATTGCTAGATGATTGACCCCACAGCAGTTTTCAGGTGGCCATAACTTTTGAGGGCGCGGTTTCAAAGTCTCAGCCCGAATTGTTTGAGTGTACACACAAAAAATGAAACCTCAAGAGGTGCGATTTGAAGACTTTGAAGTGGTGAGTCGTGGAAATACGTTTCTTTCGAATATATATATATATCTATTTGTTTGATCTATATTTGATTACTCCTAATTATATCTATATTTCTTTATAAGAGCGAGCGCGTGTGGGGCAGTGGCAAGAGGCGCCACTGTCACATACACGGTCGAGTGATCGATCCTCGTCCAAGGCCAACCAGACCTTCTGTCCCTCCGGGTCGGTAAATTGACACCAAGGTTGTGTGAGAAGATGACAACACCGACTTGAACCTCGGTTGGCCTCGGAAAGTCTTTGTATTGGCCGCATACACATTCAAAACCTCTACGATTTTGAATGGGAGTCGAATGTGTGGCGCTTCTCCACAGAGATTGATATACACCGAGAAGCTTATATTTTCATTCATCTGTAAGTCTACTTATTTTCTGTTTGTTTATTTGATTTTTTGATCACCTATTGATTGATTGATTACTCATTCAGTTATTTATTAACTTTCGCGACCCTTAGTTCCATAGTTAAGCACCAACTTCGGTATATTTTCAGGTGTGGGAAGCTTTCATTTTTTTTCTTGACTTTGTGACATCCAAGAAAATTAGCATTAGTACAATCATTCAGGATTGGCCAATTCTCATACTGGTCTACAAACATGATATGCAATGTATTTTTCGTGTAACCAACTCGCTCTCCACATGCCGTTCGCACAATAGTAAGCATCGTATCACATCGTTTCGAGAGAATCAGACGCCCTACAGAGCGATCTGGCGGCTCGTCTTGCCGTTGGGCTCCTTCGCAGGGTACAATGGCCCCATTAGGGATCAGTTCTTGTCTCCTCCCGCTCAATAATTGTCGATCCATTGTGGTTCCAATCGATCCGTTGGCCTTATTCAATATATTTCGCCAGTATTATTTAACTATGTTTATGCAGTATGTTTATCCTCATCTTTCAATCGACTTGCCGTCATCCCTTCATGAACTAAAAGGTGAGTTTTATCTGAGCCCTTCGTAGATTTTGTTCCTTTGGATGTATGGCGTTTGCAGGAGCCACCGGTCTCACATGGAGGTTTATGTCAACTGGGAAACAGTATGTGTACTGTGTTGTAGAGAAACAAATGTGCTACTCTCCATTCGTTCTGCAGAATAGGCTGCTCGTCTATGATCTGTGGAGTGGATGCTCATGGTATGTATATTAATCTCCATACTGAATTTTTTTAAAGCTCAAAGATTAGGTATTATTTGAATCACGTATGTAAATTTGGTGGTTCTGCCGTCACAAATGAATGAACAACTCGAGATTTTTTTTCAATTTAATGACAACAATCATTGGCCCCCTATTATTGTCACCTCCGACTATAAGCAGGGAATATTCTTGTTCCTCGGATAAGATCGAATTATTCGATCTATCTTATTTTTGCTACCGTATCACAATGGTTTGTGCTGAATCTGATTTTTAGAGAATAAGCCAGTGGGAAAGTTCCCATAATTGATGTCGGAGCAGAATTTGACGCATTTATAGAATCAGAATTACCAGTTAATCGAAAAAAAGATACAATATTCGATTTCCACGGATAGCTGTTATTTGTGTCAAAGTGAAATCAAAGAATTCTGCTCTGACATCAATTATGGGAACTTTCCCACTGACCTGATCTCTGGTAACGAGATACAGCTCTAACCATTCTGTTATGGTGTAGAAAATTAGATTGATTGGATTAATCCATCTTATCCGAGGGACAAGTATAGTGAGGAATGGTCTGTTCCATTCGTTGAAGTTCCTTGTTTCACCAATCGACTACCATCCAAGCTCTCGTGTGAATATAAATATCATATTTACAGCTGCCTAGCACAAATGGAAAAGTTAGGAGCGCTTTCACTAAGGACTGATCTGGCTCGAAACAGTTGGGGGGGGGGCATTCGAGAAAATGAAATGATTCGCCCAGGAAAATGAAAATTTTTAGCTAATATCACTTGCATGATAGCGTTGTCAGTCATTGTTTTCGTGAAGACTGCATGGAAATACTTCGACTTCTGAAAGTGGTATGGTTCAATCTCCAACTGAATCCTGAGTGCCCCCCCCCCTCAAATGGTTTCATACCACTGATCTCAGCATAAACTGGAGTTTGAAAAATTGCCTTTTGAGTGTTGTGGGAAAGGTAAAACAGGCGATTCAAAGTTTGGTAAACATCCTTAAGGCTCTGTCCATACGTGGCGAGAGCGTGCGATTACGCAAAATCGATGGTCATCGTGGACACACGATTCGCTAGCCGCTCACAGGCGCGCCTTCTCGCGCGCCCTCGCCCGCTCGCTCTCGCGCGCCTCCGCCAGCATCACGAAGCAAGCAGCAAGTTTCAAACCTACTGCCCTATCACTACAGCGGGTGGCATTAAGCGTGTTGCAAAACTACTGCCCTTGCTCTCCATAATCCTACCACGGAAGTCGAAAACCGTGGGAAATCATCAGCCGTTGCGCCAACTCGAGCGGTTGATCACCCGATCAAACGTTTTCAATCGAATCAACAGGAGGTAGAGAGTGTTTTCGTGTGTTAATTTGCGGGCACGGGCTGCTCCGGCGTTGAGGACCGTCGAGAGGCGCACAACAGCGGGAACGCCCGCTTTCGCCACGTATGGACGCTGCCTCATGCACCTGGGTGGATCAAAAAGGGCAAAAAAAAGTATTTTTTCGGATTCCAGACATTGAAACGTTTCTAGCCCAGAAAGTTTATAGGGGTTAGTTTAGGGAGTTGTACGAGAGTGCGAGATCCGTTTTTAATTTCACAGAATATTAATATAAGCAAGGAAGAAAGGGCCATTTATCTACCGGAGCCTACAGTAATCTTCCGGAAAACTGAAAATGGACTTTATTGTCAGGTTCAGCGCCCGGATTCGATCTACCCAGGTGCATTAGGATTATTCAGTGAACTTTAAATTGCTTCTTTTCATCTCCCACACAACATCTAACAGACCGTTTAGTGAATGTCCATATTACACTGGAACCTGTCCCTAGGCGGTGCACCCTCTGTTGTCTTCGCGAGCTAATCGATAAAGTTGCTGTATGTCAGCCGATAGGTCTCACGTTTGGTCCGTTCTGTTGCGCACATTTTTGAAGCAGCACTAGCTGAATTCTACCTAGTGTTTGGAGAACAGTTTTCAATTTTTGAGCTCTGGGAGCCTGAACATGTTTCTCTCATTTAGAACATTTTCAAGGATTAGATTATTCCCTTATTCCGAGCAGACGATCTTTAGAATCTTTCATAGTCCTCACCGCAAACGCGCCACGCGCATGAAGCGCGGGACGGGCGGTAGACTATGAAATGTTACTGTGCGGCGGGTGCATGCAAAGAGTTTTGCGGAGCTAGAGCCCGAGGATAACCACATCTAGGAAGAGTTCGGGCAGTAAGAAAAAGAAAAGAATACGGAGAACTTCTTTCAAAGGCAGTATTTCACGAATTGTCAACGAATTTTACAGCTACTATCGCAGCTCTACATTTTCGGATTTGGCAGAATTCTATGAAACATCGGAGGGACACGGAATCGCCGTGATGGATGATGGAGAAGATATTTCTGTCAGTCAATATAATTACCAAAAAGAAACTCGAAATCAATCAACAAAGTTTCAGTTCCATTACGCGAAAATTGACCACGATAGCAGGAAACTTGACATAGAGGAAGCAAAATTATCCATGGGAAAGTCGCAAAACATTCACGGAAACCATCGGAGTTGCGTAGGGTTTAGCACCAGGTTTGAGAAACCTTGACTTAAAAGAATATTTTGATTATATACTCTCTATTTCGAAGCGAAATTAACTCTGGTCCCTCTCTTGAGTGGGGAGAGTTGGCGAGAGAGGCAAGAGGAGAAGGAGCAGCAGCGTACGCGCGTGCACGCAAGCCTCTGAGAAAATCGGTACCGCTGGTTTCGCGATATCCCCGAGATTCTCGCTGGTATCGCGACGGGGTATCGGCAGTTGATTGGCGGCTCCGCGATCGTGGAAAAGTGGTGTGTGACGCAGTCGCCCTGCGATAGCCTTATGTCGGCTCCGCAGTCCGATAAAGAGGTAGCGTAGACAACACGGCTCCTCGGTGAAACAGCGTAGGCACCGCGATGAGTGTGCAGGCTTTCAGTATCCCGTCGGCTCCGCGTTCGACACACCTCCGATTTGGCACACATCAGTCATACTGCAGTATCGATCAAATTTCCAACTAGACTCGCCGATATCTATTCCGGTGTTCTCCGAATTCGTTTTTTTATGTTATCCACATTTTGACAATAGCATACACTGCCAGTGTAGTAAAATTAGCTTTATACTGAATTTCCATCTCAAGCGTTAAGTCTTTTTTATGTTGCGACATTAACTAATATAATCTTGAACGCCTGTTTGTGCTCATGTGTCTCCGCGTATTACGCTTTTTGTATTCTTCGAGATTTCGGTTTCAAAACTGCAGCAACCACGATCTAAGAAACAATGCCGTGTGTTACATTTCGAGCGAGGTCGCGTAGGTGTCTTGAAAAACACCTACGCGGTGTCAACGCTCAGCCGACGCGGCAATCGGCTCTTCAACGAGCTGCGATTGCGGAGCCTACTTCGCTCTTTGCGTGCAGGCAGGGCAATTTGTAATGAAGGCACCGCAATGACCCCATGTAGGTGCCTATAGGGCACCTACACGGCCGCATTGCGGTGCCGTCACCACAGATTTTCTCAGAGGATGGACCAGAGTAAATCGCACTCCGCAATGAAGGTTACCTATCTATTCGTTGCTTTTCTGTTCAGGAATAGAGATGGGGTAACTATGGTGATTCCGTTCGACAACGGAATTAGTGTAATTGAGATGGACTGCAAATGCAACATAAAAAAGACAGGTAACTCGTATTGAGCTAGCTGAGCTTAAGTACATGGGTAAAGGGGTTTTCTTACGCTGGAATTGTGAATAATTAAAAATTGGTAATAAAGCACATTTTCCAGATGTGGAATGTGATAGCGGACCATGGACTCGTAGTGAACCTTGGCAGGAAGGTCGCATGCTCTACTGTTTCCATTCTGTGGCCGATGAGTTCGAGGATGACGAGTTTTCGGGTCTCATTGTCTCAGTGGATTTGGATACTCACAAAGTTTGTAACTTGACACAAAAATTTTCTCTGTTTTCAATAACAAGGGATCCACTATAAGTCATAGTAACGAAATGAAATGAATTCCAAATGAAATGTACTTTTCCAGAACCATTCTCGGACGAAAAGTCCAAATATGCCCATAGCAGCTGCCTAGACCCACTCTGAAAGAAGTTATAGGCGTTTTTTCTCTGAATTTCGTACCTATTGTACCCTCCAAAAAGCGCATTATTTATACGAAAATCCGGAAACGGCCCTCATAACCGCGTTCAGCGCCCAAAACTACCTCTCTAAAGTTTAGGTGAAGGAACATTTCCCAGACTTTGCCCAGACTGACAGCGTTTTGGACTTGTACGGAATTTCGGTTGGGCGTTAATTTATACCAATTAGAGGTTCTCGAAGCGTTTTAGAAAAATATTCCAGATTTGACATAAAATTCGCCCTGTGGGTTGTTTGGGATGCTGATCACGAATCTAAGGTTCATTTGTCGTTTTTCCAAAGTTTTTTTCACGGTTCTTCTGGGGGTTATTTGGAGTGCTCAACACAAATCTGATGTCCGTTTATCGATTTTTGGCAGCTCATGGTACTGTGCTTATCTGGGCCAAATTCCGGTCCGCAATTGCGTCTCGACACGCTTCGCGGCCGCACGCGCTCGAGTCAGTCGGGTTTCCAGCGCCAAAGCCGACTCGATGTGACTTTTTTATACAATTTCCTTCAATTTTTCTTAGTTTCCAGCTTCCAAAACCCACCTAGAGTCAGCAGATCGGCGGGTGCGGCGCTGGAAGCTCCTCTGACTCGGGCGTGTGCGGCCTCAAAGCGTGTCGAGACGCAATTGCGGACCGGAATTTGGCCCAGATAAGCAAAGTAGATTGCGGTGGGTATACGGTAGCTTGATCAAAGTCTCAGATTTGTCTCAGAGTTTCTATGTGGGGGTTATCTGGAGTGCTGAATACGAACTCGATGTCCATTTGTTGATTCTCGAAATATTAGGGTAGGTTTTGCCTCCTAAATGGCATGTTACCTAGCGTAACCTACAGTAAACCTTGAAATTTCGACAAGCGAACCCCAGATTCGTGTTCAGCACCCCCAGATTACCCCTACATACGTGTTTTTAGCAAAATAAAATCCGGAAAAAAAATTTAAAAACACCTAAAAAATCCCATGGGAAATTGTGGTGCGCGCGAAGCGCGCACCAGATTTGGCTTTGAACTGGCCACGCGCGCAACCACTTTTTCGAAATCTCAGTTCAGAGAGAACGTACGAATTAGCTCTAAATTGCATTGAAAAGAGCGCAAAAAGTTGTGTGTACTGCCCGAAAATGGATTGGAATGGTTTCCTGGGTTTTGAGAAAAATGTGAAAAACCGCAAGTTTTCTCTGTTAATCTCCTTTTTTTATTCAGACAGCGTTCACGATCTTGCGGTACACTTAAAATTGAGCTAGGAAGCTCATTTTCGGAAAGGAGGCTGGAAATGGATGCAGGTCGCTCCTATTCCAATTTGAAGTTGATAGCTTAACTTTAAAGGGTACCTCAAAATCCTGGATTTACATACCAAATTAGCCGTGAAGCACGAAAACGGCTTGGGCATGCTACGGCTGTGGAGACCAGGGTGTGTGGGTGGATCAGCAGCCACTCAACACAGGTCGTTGGGGTAAGTACTGAACTTGTCAGATTTTGTACTCATGACACGCCATCGATCGATAATCGATATTATCCACTTTCGCGCTTTTTCACAAAATGGGCCGAGGAGTGGTGATTGCTGATGGGACTGGTTTTTTGGTTAGGGATTTTCGCTCATCAGTCGTTATACCTATGAATAATATTGATTTTTTCGCCTGTTGCACAAAATGCCGCAATGATTTTTCGATTGTTGATGGCTCTAGGTCACTTGCTTGGGAAATTCTTCTCATTTCCTAAAATCGAACATTAGTTATCAATAATATAGATTTTTACCTGTTGCACAAAATGCGGCCGTGAGTGGTGTTTTTTGTGGTCGTGGGTCACAAGTTTCAAAGGTTGTACTCATACGGCAATATCGTCTGTAAGAGGTTTCACCTTTCCAAAATGGAAATCGCGGATCAAAATTCAAATAAGAAAGGAAACCTTCGGGAAAAATATGTGAAATTTCTGAAAATTTAGCTTCCTGGCAAAAGTAACGATTTGGCCATTCCATTTAAAAGTAAAAAAATGTCAAAAATATCTTGAAATTTCCTAAAAATATGATTTGGCGTAAAATAGCCTGAAGTGGTAAAAAAGCTATTAAATGAGGAAATAACCGAAAATATGATTCGGTGGTTGATCATATCACAAGCTTCTTCGTTAAACTTATCAAAACGAAATCAAGCGAGCAATGGAAACATTAAGCCATTTTTGAAAGCTGTGATAAGGGAAGCAGCATAGGTCAAGCCAGGTGAAGGCGATGCTTCATTCCATATCGCGCTGGATTTCGTTCTGATAAGTTTAACGGAGTTTGTGAAATGATCGACCACCAAATCGTATTTTCGGTTATTTCACCTCATTTAATAGCTTTTTTACCACTTCAGGCTATTTTACCCCAAATCGTATTTTTAAAAAAATTTAAAGATATTTTTGACACTTTTTTACTTTTAAATGGCATTGCCAAATCGGTACTTTTGCCAGGAAGCTAAATTTTCAGAAATTTTTAGGGTGTTTTTGAATTTTTACCTTTCCGCGTAGCTTTGAAAACGCTCATAACTTCTTTCAGAGTGGGTCTAGGCAGCTGCGATGGGAATATTCGGATTTTTCGTCCGGAAATGGTTCTAGAGAAGTACATATCATTTGGAATGGTTACTATGACTTATATGTAGTGGTTACCTTGTAAGTCACCTCTTTCTTCCTTGAAGGTCTCCTGGATAACTCCTGCTGATGACAATTTGAAGTCTTGTTTTAATGATGTTGATCATCGGGTGCGCCTCGTTCGAACAGTTCATCGGGATGGCAGGCTATGGGTTACCACGGAAACGGAATTGGACAATTCCATGAGAGTGTTTCTCAAGGAGGGCAACATGTAAGATAATTGGGCCAATTTTCAGTGATTTCGACTTTGAAGTGAATTCTGCGAGCTAATGAGCTTTTTAGGTGGCACGAGATCGACTATCGATTCACAGATGCCATGGTTCTGGTGGATGTTCGAGACGATGGAAATGTTCTTGTCCTCGATGTCGCAAAGCATCTAGAGGGTCACTTCAGAGAGGACTACGTCGCATTCGCTGTCATGAACAGGAGGTTAGGGAGCGTCCATAGTTAGCATCACGAGAGACCACCATCGCTAGTGGTAGTGCGGTTAAAAATTAAATATTGATTGTTGCTCTAGCGATCGTAGATCACCGCACTAGCTCGGGCTAGAATCCATATTCCATTGTTAATCGCACTTCCGCTAGCGATCGCTTGTGCTGCTAGCTATGGATGCTCGCTTAGTCAGTGACACCACCTTAATAACAAGTTACCAGCATACGCGAACACACCCTGAAAATTGTCCCCTTTCCGCAACGCTACGCGCGAAAAAATGTTCACGAAGAGGTAAAAAATAAAGAGCCGAGTTCCCTGCTCTTCCGTTTTTCGAGTTCTCGGTCCTCAGCAGCTTACTTGCTTTTCGAGTTCCAGTTAGATCTCAGACTGTATTGTTTAGGATTAGCTTCAATTCAAAAAAATCTCTTCCTTTCGGCCATTATTGACTAACCAGCTTTTGGCTTCAGGCTACTCCTTATCTCGCGATTCCCTGCACATAGCCTAGCTCCCTCATTTTGAGCCGGTCGAAGGAAGGCCTATCGTTGTTGTCATGTCTAAATCTCCTTATCACTATTATAATTTGCCACGACCGACCGCTGCGCTGCTTACTCAGCCCGGACTCATCCGATCAAGCCAGGCTGTACTTGAAAAACAAATTTTCCGATATACCGACTCCGAACTCCGTGATAGCTTACGGCAACGAAAAAAGACGGTGGTGCAGTTGCGTATTTTCACTGAGCATACTGCAGCCACGACTGCCTCGGTTCCAAGAACCGATAATGAACAGCTGATAATTTTTTCTGGAATATGGGGATTTCTGATTTTTTTTCGTGTGATTCTTGCGTGTATCAATGGTTCATTATTTAGGCCACAGATATTGTGTACAGGGGAGGGGCAGACTTACCATTTTTGAGAAAAAAATTCTGCCGTCGACTAGGGTGCTCTGGTCCAACGTCCTGCATTATTCGACGGCAAACTTATAAATTTTTTCGCAATTTTGGGCTAAAAGGCACCAGAAAAGTTCAAAAACGCCATGTTTATCCCCCAAGCACACAATATCAATACATCTAAAGTCTTCATTATACGTACACGCAGGAATAACACGAAAAAAATGAAAGAAAGAATCATCAGCTGTTAATCTTCGATACTTGCCAGCCTTGGCTATATCATGCATAATGAAAATACGCATCCACACCACCATTTTCCGTTGCCGTGGACTGTATCTCCGTAGTAGAATATTGTATGGGGTAATATCGATTGTCCCAAGAATAATCCAAATTTCAGTTCATTATCAGGACGGGTTAGGCTGTCTTTGGTTCCGAGCATTACGCTAGGTGTAAGGTGTCCCTAACTGATTGAGAAGTAGAATTCCGTTCATCCATGAAAGTGCAGAAATAGTTATGGACAGAAATCGACTGTTTCATTGAGTATGGAAACACCGTAATGTTTGAAACCAAGGATCTTTACAATTGTTCCAATTTAAGATTAAAACTAGATTTTTTTTTGAAAATGTAAAATTATTTGATTCAACACTACTCCGTAGCTCAAATGAAGTATAGCAGAAGCTTCAAAGGCAGAAGACACGCTCGAAAAAGTTTCTGAGACAGCTACGTCGTGTGGCTCCGGTTAGAACGCTTACGCCGTTGGAAGGATCAGAAACGAGTCAAAACTACCAAATTTCAGCAGCATCGATTCGGAAAAATTCGCCGACGCCGTTCCGCACGCTTTACAGACTCCACCCCGCAATAAAAACTCTTCAGGATTGATTGTTCGAATACTATTACTTTGGCTTGTTCTTGAAGCTTCCAACGACGTAAGCGCTCCAGTACAGGCCGTAGAAGTCTATTGGCTTCGCTATCACAAACGACTTTACCCCTACCTCCGCAATTTCAACCGAGAGGCATGCTGCGGTGTAAATCGTCCACTTTTGCTCCAATACAGAAGCAACCCGTTATTTCTCAATTTGTTTCCGGTTTCCGTCGGGTTTTTTTGGTTAGTTCCCAAATACTACCAGCTTCAAGCATTCGATTTATGTCATTAAGTCGATACCACTTTCGTGCGTGAATGTTGCATTCGAAGAAAGCTTTGCAGCTGAAAGCGGACTTTTTTCGCCTTATCCACAATTTAGTTATGCCGATTGTTTGGAAAGAATTATTACATATCTTTCCTTTCAGTGGCGTCCCTTCCCTACGATCGATTGCGAGGAAAGTTGCCTTACGAAGCATGGAATGTCTCCGTTACAATAGACATTTGGCTAGCATCGTCGGCTATTCTCACTCCTGATAATACCAGAATGACTGGATAGGCATAGTTGTTAGGTCTCAGATGATATAGCCATTTAACTCTCTATACTGGTATAATAATAACACTTTGTATATGTAGAATATTCATATAAGCTCGGTGACTGCTCGAGCTTTGGTATTTTGTCGATGTGCCTTTTTGTGTGTGCTCAAAGCGATGATGTAGTCATAATGTCTTTGTTGATTGTATATCACAGGTGTATCCTTCATTTTCCTAGGAAGAGGCTCGGATTCGCAACTTTGTAGAGACATCAGCTAAGAACCTTTACATCTCCCATACTGGTCAACTATCTTGAAAAAGGGCAAGAGGGACAAAATTCTTTCGAAGACCATGCATGAGCAAGAGCGGATCCGAGATTTGCTCCCACGAGAAATGGAGGGTAAAATAATAATAATGCCATTTATGTATTTACAATGAGAAACATAATAAATGAAAGGAGGCTGTGATATAGTGAAATTGTCACAAATCATGGATGCACCTTGAATACCCGAGAGAAGTAGTGATGCACAGGGTTCCCGATTTTGTCACTGAATTCTGTCCATAGTTGGACGCTGCGTCAGAGGCGTGTGAACGGCCGCTGAACGCATTGCACTCAAAAAGGGGCTTAGTTCTGAAGAAAACAAGAAATGTCATTGAATTCTGCAGGACTTTTTGATTGGAGACTTCGACGGAATAGCTTCTATGCTGGGACATTTCTCCTCGAGACTGGGATTTCGCGGTTTCTCTCTGTGCTTTTCCATGCCGTCATCAATGCAGACATCGTTCTCAGCTCTAGTCGAAGCCAGAAATGGACGAGCTGCCATCAAAGCCACGGCGAAACAATGCCGTAGGAGGTTCTAAAATAGACACAATGTCGCGTCATTTTATATAGTATCAGAAATCAGGAAAAGAATGGTCGTTTTCGTTCACATTCCGGAGCCTGAGGGGATGGGGAAAAGAAAACTTTCGCATCTATGATAATTAATTTCGCACAGTAACGAGTTCTAACGGTTACAGAAGCATCAGGAGACGTTTCTCACCCTTGTCAGGGCTCATAAAAATTCCAACTTCACAATCGATCGCCAAGAATCGGAAAATGGCGCCCTTCAACACCCCATTATCGGACACAAGCCCAGAAAACCTTCACTTTCATGGCGAACGACCGGATTTAATCCCCCATCCTCAAAATTAGACTGTTGAAGTAAAATTCGGAACATGAATGCATAAAAATTGATCGGCGCCATGATTCTGTAGGCAGTAGAATCAATGAGGGAGCTCAAAAGAAGCAACTTTTTGTGAAAGATTAACTTATGCCCATTATCTACAGTGTTTGAGAAGTGAAAAACAGTCCGATTGGTTCGAATTTCACGCAAAAAAAATCGGGCTCTGTTGAGGCACTTGCAGTCAAGCACTTGCAGGGTCACACTGATGCTTTGCGCTTCTCATTGTGCACTGGCGCAAACGCGGTGCGCATACGGAGGGAGTCCACTGGTGTGAACAGCTACCCGACTTTGTGCGAAAATGTCAAACCTCATTAAGAACAAAATTCATATACATACTTATGGGTCATGGAAGCACCAAAGGAATTAATCACGAAAAAAAGTGTCATGGAGTTTTCACCATAAGTCGAATGCTCCAGAAACTATTGAGAAGCAAATGTCGAAAAAAGAATAAAAAACGAGCTATAAATAGCCTCAAAAGGTCATAGTGGCTTGCCCGCTCCGCCCACTTCCTCGATGATCGTTGAGGAAGTGGGCGGGGCGCCTCAGTCAAGTTTTGAGGCTGTATAAGAGTATTCATAGCTCATCGTTAGTCGTTTGTTCGACAATGTTGTTGCAGTATAGTAAGGGTCTTACCTTTTCTGGTGGAAACTCCAAGACGCTTTTCAGCTTAAAATGCTTTTACAGCTCCAAAGATTAAGGAACTTTGAGATGTGGTTCAATGATCCACTGGTACAAAATGGGCACCAAGATGAGCCAATTTACCTAATTCATCGTAGAAACGGCAAGAACATACCCTTCCTAGACCAGTCGACTCCATACAGCGGAATACTGTCTTATTTCGAGACAAATCCTTCAACTGCTTCATGACTGCGTAAGGGACAGGTCCGGATTTTTGAGTGCAATAGGCGAGAAGAATCACTGGACACATCCAATCGTTGCTCTCGATCTGAACGATTCTATTCTATTGCATTTGAAGACGTTCCAGAAAATTTGTTAAGTACTTTTCGCTTTGCGATGTCTAATCGTTCTAGAGCTCTCATCTTGTCATCGGTGCTGACGGCAAATATGATCACATTGGGTGAATCGAAGAAGTCGGCAAAGCTAATGCAGTCGCAGTCATCGATGTAAGCCTGAAAAGATTTAACCCATTGACGACCACGCCTAATTTTGGGTGGCTGCACGTTCGGACCGCGTGCAATATTGCGTCACCGTATAACGTGTCCCACCGGTGGGACACGCTGGCTTGAATAGCGTCCCACGGGTAATTCCTTTTTCCTTATTGTGTCCATAGTGTAGCTAGCAACGTTGGTCGAACAGTATCAGAGTTTGAGCTTCCGAGACGCATTCGCTATCGAGAAACAATTACTCAAAACCAAAATGGGGTCGACGGAGCTGCAACGCTTTCAGAAAAGTAAACGAGTTTCAAGCGATAGGTCTGTACGAAGCAACGTAAAAGCTAGCAATAGAAGGAAAAAGAAATCACTAGGTGCTTCTAAAGCTGCTTTACAGCCGTTTTTTCCTCTACTTCAGCCCACCTGATATTAGAAAGTTCTTAGTATGTTGTTGCATTTGACCTACTGATGGACCACGAGGTTTTTATTTAGGTCTTGGGTAGGTCAAGACATTGATCACATGTAGGTTCGAAAGTATTTTCTTGTGGCGGAGAAATCGATTTTTCAAAAGGGTGTCCCACCGGTGGGACACGCGGTCCGAAGTGGTAGTCAACGCGTGTCCCACCGGTGGGACACGTGGTCGTGAATGGGTTAAAGATCACAGATCGGTTCCTATTCAGAAGAAGTGGAGTGGTTTGCAAGTTAGAGCGATACCTGTCGAACAATCCGAAACCCCTTATTTTCTTGTTTATATTATCAAAATCGCTTTTTTCAGTCTTACAGCGGACTCAAATGCATTGATACCAGAGAAGCATTCAAATTCCTCCAGATGATACCGGTTAAAGGAAGAAAGCAGGCGAATATTTGCACAGAACTTCTCACAAATCAGGGATGTTTCAGAAACATGTGATGAGAAGGGGCGCTGAGTTTGAAAAAAGTGCCTATTCTTTCAGAAGCTCAGAAAAAAATTTCTGCGATATTGGCCTCGCTTCTAAGACAAAACGTGTTCAGCGCATCGGCTTCATAAAAAAACCCGGAATCTCAGAACACTTTCTAAAGTCAAAGGCTTCTAGCGCACAATACGGTGAGCCATTTAGTGGTTTTCCGAAATAGAAGTTTTGGGTTCGCACTGACCAAACACAAACAACTGAGGTTGAAACAGTACCCACGATGTACATATGTGTGATGAGTCAGCACCCTACATAGGTAAGGCCTGTCCGAATGAGACTGTCCGCCCACGCGGTCGGCGTGCATGTCGAGCGACCGTTGGGTAGGCATTTTCTCGGACGAACCGTCCCACAGCCGCAAACAGCTCACTGGGAAATCATTGTCTATTCGTTTAATAATCTTGCTATTCGTTTAAAAGTTCAAAATTTTGCTCTGCGAGGGTCGCTGGACACGCTCGATGACGACGTGGGCGGACAGTCTCATTCGGGCCGACTTCACGAATCTAGTCGGAGCGTGGGAGTCCGAGTTACGGTCCCAGTTTACAAAGAAGAAGAGCTGCGGACGGGTTAGGCGCCTAAACGCGGCCTGTGCGTGAGTCTTCAGGCGGGCCTTTCATTTTCGGGCACTGAGACCACATCTCTACCAGGCTCAGGTGGTTTGCGGTAGGCTCGTCGCATATTCTTGACACAGCTAATCGATTTGCGGCAGAATCCCGTGAGGTGCTCTGATCCCGAGATTAGGCAAATTAGTTTTCAGAATCCTTTTTTTTAAAGCTGGCCTTCCGCCGGCTGCGGGCTCAGGCCTTAGCTTTGAATTCAAGCTAAGGCACAACAATCCTTGTTTGCATCTGTAAAATACATAGCAGATGGTGCATTATAGATTGCCGAGTATAACCTGACGCTTTCGCGATAGGCTCAGACAATTCTCGGCCCGGAGCCGCCTAACAGTTCGGATCGTGTACACAATTTGCGAGTCGGCTTCTGTTGCTGTCCGGGCCGCTGCTGTTGCTTTCCGGGCCACTGCTGCTGCTGTCCGGGCTGCTCCGCTTCGCCCGAACAGCGACAGCAGTGGCCCGGATATTGGGAGAACGAGCCAAACTGTCAGGCGGCTTCAATTCCTGTTCGGTGCGGCGCGGGGCCGGCAATCGCCTGAGGGGGCTCTCGACACACAGAGGGTTGAGTTTTCCCGTTTTTGTAATTTAACATTTGACAATACTAAGTTCAGGCAAAGTGGTCCCGAGCAGACTTGGAGCCGCAAAAAGCGGGACAACTCCTTCCTCAGTGTGTAGAGAGCCCCTATTCCGGTGCTTTTAACAAACTTCGCAGCAAGTTTGCATTACAATCCCAGCGCCGCGTTTCTCAGAACTAAAGAAGAGCTCCATACTATGCATTTTGCTGTTTCCTCTTCCGTTTGGTGTGACCTAGGATATGTCAAGCTTTCGTAGAAAACTTTTCTCTCCTCAAATCGCCATGGACTAGCTATTTTTGAACATTTTCGCGAATGCTGAAGGGTATGATAAAGTTAATAATTTTCGGTCGAGCAAATGAAAACGCGTGCACCAAACGCGGGAAGTCGCCGAGTGTTTAAGGCGTGGTTTATACTTCCGGCACCTAGTGAAGCGGCACAGTGCATTGCTGAGATATTGATCAGGCGTATCGGCACAAATGATACTAAAGAATTGCATTTCTCCGCGCCGCCCGACGGTGGGAGTATAAACGACTCCTGATGGCGCTGCGATTATTATGCTTGTTGCCGGGAATGCTTCCATGGCTTCTCACTTTTCCGACTGCTATCAAGACGCAGCCATCAAAAAAGCTGAGCCCTAGCCTCGAGTCCAGTGATAACATACCTCAACAACATCCATTAAATAGTTAGCTTCGGCCTTTTTCTTCTGTGACTCTCGCATGTGGAGTGTTAACCTGGCCGCGACCTAGTAATAAACGAGTTTACATGATGCGAAATTCGGGAATTATCAGTATTTTGTTTGTGGGTCGGAAAAAAATATAAAAAATGTAACAAGAAAACAATTTATTCTGGGATTTACTGTTTGCACGTGAAATGTTGGAATATCAGATTCAACTTATAAGGAATAGCTTACCGCAAATAAAACAAATTCGCTGTGCTTGCTCTATGAGTGATAGATCTGACCATTGACAGATAGAAAATTAATAAAAATTTGGAGAAACACGAGCAGGAACAAGTAACTAATTACTGAGTATCCGCCAAGCCCAATTCAGCGAGAAGTAGTCTCTCAAGGTAGTAAGCAACTATTTCGAGAGCAAAATAATGGACAGCGGATCAAGCATCTATAAAAATCTCGCTAATTGAGGGGTGGGCGGACACCCGTAATAAGCCGTCTTAAAGGCAGTGTTCACAATAAATCTCGTTCTCGAGGTCTCGGTGTGAAACACTAAGTTGGCAGGTGCTGTAGAGGATAGGGTCGAAGAAAGCATCGAAAACTGGCCAGACACCAATAAAAACGGCTTTGAAAGCTATCCCGGTGCGCATACCTATCCAGGTCCGCCTCGCAATCGGACGAGCTTGTGGCGCCGCACACGTTTTGATGGCAAATTGCCGAGCAACTCTGCCGCGTTTAGCATGATCAAATCGCACAGATTTCGCGATTAGCGCGCGCTTGCCGAAATCAGCGGGGCCCATGGTTCTCATCCACGCCCTGAATTTAGAAACCGTTATTTTGACTTATTCTGGACGTTTTTCTTCGCTGTTCCTTCACTATTAGTCACCTCACGACCAAACAATCCCATTTTTGGGTCGAACTCGAGTGCGATATTCATCGTGAACACTGACTCTAAGTTGTATGTACCTGTGCATTTTCTCGACCTTTCATTCATTCTCTCTTTTCTACTGGGCAAAACTGCCTTTCCAAGAGGATGACACATCGACCGTCTCCATCGCGAACCCTGCCTCTAAAGGCACAGAACACCCTGGGAATGACTTTCAAAATAGTCAGCCAATTTTGAAAACGGCCCCACGGTGATACCGATGATGTCTCTGGGATCGTTCCAAATCCCCTAGGAATAGAGTCTAAATTTTCTTGAAACTGAGAGGCGAAAGCATATTTGACGAGTTGTCCGAGGCTTGTATTTTCCGTTACTCGCAGCCAATGTACGGGAGGGGACCTGAACGAAAATAGAAGCTAAGAATGAAAGGAAGAACAGGGCCAATGATCGAAAACCGTCTCTCATCTCGCCACTGTGGAGCTGGAAAGGTCTTCTAAGGGGGCGTGGAAAAGTGTCTGCTTGCTGTGGGCGCGGCACGGCGGCTTCTTCGTACATACACATATCTCGCTTATTCGGAGGAATTGAGAGCTCGCATTTGGAAGGTGCTATATAGGCGGGGTCTTCTTCACAATTGTGTGGAAATCTCAGATTTCGCCCCTTTTTTCCAACAAAATTGTCGGTCTCACAAGGAAGGAGTATTGATAAACATCATAGGTAATGCATAGCATACTGAGTTATGTTGCCACTCAGCCAAAACACCACCAGTCATTTGCAAAACAACATCATGACTGCAGTAACGACATTAATTTCATACTCATAATCGTGAGCATTGTCACCAGGAAGTATAAATATTCGCAGCTGTGATCAAAGTGGGAAAACATCAGATCACCAGAAAGCTTCCAAGATATGTGGGTTTGTGATTTTGTAATTTTCCAGCAGGCTTTAAACAACTTAAAATCCCGATTCCCGAAGAATTGATGTTTTTTACCAAGTTCAAAAATGAGTTTTCCATGGTTTTCATTGGGGTCGTTTCAGTAGTGTGTGCGTTCTAAGACAGTGGGACTTCTCCATTACTTTAGTCGACCGCGAATGTGAGGAAACCCTCAGTAAACAAAATTTTCAGAAACGCACTGAATAAACCTTTGAAGTGAAAAAATCTATTGAAGTTGATATCCGTATAGGAGTAAGGGAAAAATCGTAGAAACTAGTGTTAATGAAAAATAGGGACGAAAAAAAAAACAAAACGAAACACAGGGTAAACTGCAACTTTTTGGAAAAGAACAGTGAATAAAGACACAAGAAAGAAGGAAAAAGCTTTGTCAAAAAAGTGGTGTAACGACTATACCGTGTGGGAAGCTTCGTCATAATGTGCTGAAGTCGTTGCTTTCTCCAGAAGGCCGAGATTCTCACAGTCTGATATCAAAGCACACTGTACGTGGTTAAGATTCTCCACCTAAAAACTGCTTCAAATATTCACCTAAAAAGGATACTCCCTTGAAATAAAGCATCAACATACCGTGAAGCGGCCCTTCTTCTCGCTCATCACGCGGCAGACGCGTTTTTCCTCCAGTTGAACAACCGTGTCCATCTAGAGGCAGAATGCATTAGTGATAACATGTCCGACGAGTAACTGATATGAGTGACAAGTCGACACAAAAAGGAGGATTGAAACGTGCGAGCAGGAAAGAGACGAGTATGTGACGCGAAGACAACATGGGTTTTGGTTTGTGGTAACTGACAAGGTCACAGTCTTAACTTTTTTAAGTTGAACACAAGTGACCTCGGTGCGTGCACATGAACGGAAAGTTAATCGTGGAAATCAAGGATCAAAGTGTGCAAGATTAAGGCCGGGATCATACTTCTCGGGACCAGGGACAGTGACAGTGCAGATCAGGCATATCGATTTTCGGTCGATACGCATGGTAAACATTGCGTCGCGTCGCTCCTCGCTGGAAGTATGATCTCGGCCTTATAAGTTGAGTATAATCACCAGGATAAATTATTGGCTCCCTAACTCTAATTGGCTGTTACTACAATTACTCTGCGTCGATGTCATTCTCTTCCTTGTCAGCCATGGACCTTGCCCGGGATCCCGTAGATTGATTAGGGCCATAAGGCAAGAAATAGCAGAGGTGTCCAGCAAATGCTAAATTTAGAATGCGGATGTTTACACATAATTGAAGCCGATTTGTCGGGTGAAAATCAACAATGTTCTCAAAAACTCGATTGCTCTTTTACTAATCTAGTAGACCTCAGAAGGATGAAACAGTGCATGATGCTTCCAAACACAAATGCCGTTGCACTTTTTCGCCCTATCTATAGCTGCTTCGAAACAGAATTTGTCTCTTTGATTTTCAGCTTGAGCAAGCCACTCAAATATGGTCAAATGTAAGCCATTCCAAAGGCAAAGATACAGAAATGAGTGTTGCTCTTCGGTAACGGGCAAGGTCTGCTCAGGTGAGCGAGGATCTGTTCATAGTAAGTTCCGCAGTGGCATCCGGTCCGCATCCTTGAAGGCGTAGTACACCTTCGGATATATTGTTTGTGATTTTCATGTAATTGTGTAGTAGACCAGTCCTGTGTAACACTAGCCTAGTGCGAGATCTCAATTCCATCAAATGAGCGAGATATGAGCGACAACCACGGGCCCGACCCCCTCATGTCAGTCACCACCGCGGACCACGCCCCTTTCTGCGTGGAAGTCGTAATGTTTCCCAAACGTAAAAGAGGCGAAGGGGGGGGTGGAACCGGGGAGGAGCGAAGTGTATGATTGGACGAAACACGGATGGCGTCGAATCACACACCTCGCCCCTTCCTCGTCACCCCACCTCTTTTGCTATTGGGAAACATTACGACCACCACCCCCTTTTCTTGACTTTAAGACTCGATAGCGGCCAGATGGATGGATGAATTCGAAACGCATCTTCGATTTTCTTTGCCTCAATGGATCTGCAGAATTGCGGCTTCCGGTGAGTGGTCGCCGAGCACCACCCTTGACGTGGCAACAGAGCTTTTTTTGATCATTTTCGCCGGCTACCGCTCGGTTATAGTGACGCAGATCCGTCGCTGCGTCGACATACTATGCGGTGCTCTCTCAACGCCTTTCACCCCGCGTCAGTCACTCAGGCACCATTTCGATTGGATCGATGGCCGAACCACTTTTTTCTGCCACGTCGGGGCGAACGAGAGACGTTTCGGCAAAGCTCCGCCTTCCCGTTTTCCAGGAGAGAAACGGGAGACGTCGGAAGTTGGCGCCATACTAATCAATCAGCTCGATTGGACCGACAGCCAAACGAAATTTCAGCTCAGATCGATCAATTTCTTGCGCTGTCGTGAGGATTCATATGACTCTGCTAGGCGTTTTCGTTTTTTTTGCCTCGGATGAATTTTCCCGGGGGGGGGGGTTCCAGTGTGCCAGAATTAGAGAAGCTTCAGTATGGCTTGAATTTTGGTATACTGGGGCACTTCGAATGTCAGAAAAGTCAGATACTTGAACTCTTTGCTGCAATCTCACGAAGTATTCTAAGTTCCCTTGTTTTTATTTCTTATTTTCTTTCTGACTTTTTGCCTTCTTCAGGCCATTATGGTTAATTTTGTCTCGGTTTCCTGGTTACCTGCAATGAATTTCTCCGGTTCTTTGACCTGTATGGACAATCCATTCGATTCTTTTCTGTACTCCATTCTGGCCATTCTCAACATTTTCCCTTTGTCATCGAACTTGGACCATTTCTTCCGTCTTCTACGGAGTCACTGATCTTTTGTGATGCAGTCTGACTTTTTCTGCCCTCTAGACTCCCTAAGCAATGTTTTTCGCTTTTTGACCTTCTTTCTTCCTTTGAGTCACCGTCACATTTTTCTCCTGTTTTGTTTTTTATTTGAGCCTTTCTTCTGGTTTTCACAAATCTCTCTGATGTTCGCCCGCTCTCACATTATTTGTTTTTTCTGCTGTTTTGTTGCTTTTCATGACATTCTAAGTTTCTCTCCGCTTCCACTATTTTTGCTGAATTTTGATTTCTTTCCATTGTCTAGGCCCTCACACTAACTTTTTTTCTGCATTTTGACTTTTGTTTTGTCTTCTGGCCGCCCTCAGGAATTTCTTCTGTTCCCCTTTTTCTGCTTTGTCGGCGAATCACACCAAGATTTTTCTGTTTTCTGGCTTGCAACTATTTTTTCACCCATTTTCTCTCTTCTGGCAGTTTTTGCCAACCTGCATTCTCTATATTCGAGTACTCACACAGATGAGTCTACTTAAGATTTTGAATGAGTTCTGGCATATACTCCAAGGTTCAAGAGATTTCTCTTAGAGTGGAGGGAAGCATTAGAAGAAACAATTCCTGCTTTTGAAAACTATATCACACTTGGTCAAAAGGCCACTTTTAAATTCGAGAAATTTGACAAAGTAGAGTGATGGTAAAATTAAAGGCAGTGTTCACGATGAATATCGCACTCGAGTTCGACCCAAAAATGGGATTGTTTGGTCGTGAGGTAACTAACAGTGAAGAAACAGGGAAGAAAAACGTTCGGAATAAGTCAAAATAACGGTTTCCAAATGCAGGGCGTGGACGAAAATCATGGGCCCTGCTGATCTCGGCAAGCGCGCGCTAATCGCGAAATCTGCGCGAATCGATAATGCTAGCTGTGGCAGAGTTGCTTGGCAATTTGCCATCGAAACGTGTGCGGCGCCACAAGCTCGTCCGATTGCGGGGCGGACCTGGATAGGTAGGCGGACCGGGAGAGCTTTCAAAGCCGTTTGAATTTATTTCTGGCCAGTTTTCGTTGCTTTCTTCGACCCTATCCTCTACAGCACCTGCCAACTTAGTGTTTCACACCGAGACCTCAAGAACGAGATTTATCGTGAACACTGCCTTTAAGCTATCCCGAAGTCTCATGTGTACTTGTTGGTTTTTTTAGGAACACCAGCACCGAATCCTCCATAAACACCAGCACCAAATCCAGACCCTTGGACTTGAAGAAGAAGATGTGCGAGAACTTCTCCAAGAATCCCTAATCAAAGGCAGTGTTCACGATAAGAATCGTTTTTCTGCCTTTCCACCTATCTTGAAGAAGGTCCTATGCTGATTCCAGTGATGTTTTCGGAATCGTACAAGACCTTCTAGGAACGGAATTATGATCCCTCAAAAATTGAGCTTGGGAAGCATGGTGGACGAGTTGTCCGAGGCTTGTAACTTCCGTATTTTGCAGCCGATGTGTGCGAGCTGACCTGAGCAAAAAGAGAAGTTGAGAATGAAGGGAAGAACGGGGCTATTGATCGGAAACCATCGCTCATCTCACAATCTCGAGCATTCATCTGTTCACGTCGGTGGGCGTGGAAAGTGCATCTGGGTGTGACGAGCTGACGGGTGTCCAACTTTGGGGCCGTAGGGGACCGTTCCGAGCTCATTTTTCTTAGATTTTTCAACGTTAGGATTGCGCTAGGCCCCGCAGCTGCCGACCTCCACCAAAAAATCAGACATGGTTTCAATCGTGGACACTGTCTTTAGGAGGCAACATCGTTCAGCTCGACCGAGAGTTCTATTGCCAAAAACGTGGCCTAGCCAGGGGATCAAGAATCGCAAAACTATTAGCTGTTGTGTACCTTAATAAGATAGAGAGAAGATCTTCTGACAATCGATCGTGTTTACAAACGCTAAATTGAAGATGCAACTGTTTGTCATAATATCTGCTGCCTCCGGTCTACACACCATGCTGAGGAATTTGAATTCGTGCGATGCGCATATCCAGTTCACAGCACAGTTCCCTGACGAAAATGGTTTCCTACCATTTCTCAACTCTGAGGTCCGAATCAGGCATGGCATCAAGGGTACATACAATTCATCTACGCATTCGGGTTCAGTCCGCGAAGTGTACGTTGATTGCGAAAGCGTGCTGCGGCGCGGTGCGAGGATTCTCAGACAGGGATGTGAGATCACCCGGGCGGTTTTTGCCTTTGGTGCCCACCGCCCGGGTGACCCCACATCCCTGTCTGAGGATTATCGCAGCCGCGCCGCAGCACGCTTTCGCAATCAAAGTGCACTTTGCGAACTGACCGCGAATGCGGAGATGAATTGCATGGTACAAGAAGCCCATACCAATATCGCAACAGGATAATATTCGTGCTGGGACTGCTTACAAGGAAACTACTATTCGTCAGCCTGGCCATTCCGGATGAAATGTTCTTCTCTGGAACCGTCTTCGACGTACAATCCGGTCACGATCTTCGCAGCTGCCTAAACCCTCTCTGAAAAAGTTGAAGGCGTTCTCCACCAGATTTTCGCACCTATTGTACCTTCCAAAACGCGCATTAGTCTTTGGAAAATCCAGAAACGGACATCATAATTGTGTTCAGCGCTCAAAACTACACTCCTGAGCTGAGTTTGGGTGAAGGCACATTTTCTGAATTTTGCGCAGACAGAGCCTTCTGAACGGATTTTCGGCTGGATGTTTCTTTGTCAATTAAAAGGCTGTTGTATCGTTTCAGAAAAACGTTCCAGATTTGACCTAAAATCCTGCCAGGTAGGTTGTCCGGGGCGCTGATCACATATCTGTGGTTTATTTGTTGATTTTCCGAAGTTTTCGACTTGATTCGTTCAAGGCTTCCCATCGTGGGAAATTTTTATGGCAAATCGCGACTTTTGACGATTTCCGGAGTGCTACGATAGACTTGACTCAAATTGTCTCTCTGAGGGTTATTTGGAGTGCTGAGCACGAATCTGACGTCAGTCCGAACTAAGTCTGTTCATTGATTTTCGGCAGACTACGGTAGATTACGTATGGGTGTACGATAGTTCGGTCAAAGTCTCAGATTTGACTCAAAATTTGTATGCGGGCGTTATTCGGGATGGTGAATACGGACTTAGTGTTCATTTGTCGATTTTCAAAATACTAAGGTAGGTTTTGCCGCCTAAATGGCATGGTACTTACCGTAACCTTCAATAAAATTCAGAATTTCGACAAACGGACTCCAGATTCGTGTTCAACACCCTAGACTACCCCCGCATACAAGCTTTGAGCCGAATCCGAATTTTTTCAAAACATCCTAAAATTTCATGGGGCGCCCCATACTTTGCCGCCAGGCTTTGAAGAACGCGTATAACTTTTTTCAGAGTGATTTAGGCAGCTGCGAAAATCTTAATCGGATTCTACACCAAAATCGGTTCTAGAAATGTACATTTTATCCGGAATGGCCAGGCTGACTACAGTTCACTTCCGCACTGCCGTTCAGTCCGCAAAGTCACCCTGATTGCGAAATCTTGCTGCGGCGCGGTTGCGAACATCCTCAGACAAGGATGTGGGATCACCCGGGCCCTTTTAGCCTTTGGTGCTCGGGTGATCCCACCGCCCGGGTGATCCCACATCCCTGTCTGAGGATACTCGCAACCGCGCCGCAGCACGATTTCGCAATCAAGCGCACTTTGCAGACTGAACGGCAGTGCGGAAGTGAAGAATAACTGCAATTGCGGCTCGGAATTCAGCTCCGAAAACGACAGTATGAGAAAAAAGACAGGGCAAGAATGAACAAAAGCTCTGAACTTTAAATCAGTGGAATCACTAGAAAACTGATTGTTGAGAGTTAATAAATTCACGTATTTGTTGAAGTATGGGATTCTGATGGTAAGAACCAGGATGTTGACGTCAGCATCTTGTTAGCAGCGATTCTACGACCTTTACCCTTCATAGCTGTTACTGCGACGACGTCATCCTTGATTTTTCGAGCATGGTGGCAAAGCCATATAGCCATCATGCACCGAAAATCAAGGATGACGTCATCGCGATGACAGATGTGAAGGGTATAGGGCGTGGAATCGATGGTTACACGATGATGACGTCATCACTTTATTAGAATCCCTTCTATGAAAGGTGGACCGACATCATCGAGCCTGCAGTCCCGGCTATGACAGGTGGACCGACACACGATCCACGGAGTAGTTACGAAATCATCGAGACTGCAATCCCGGCTTTGAGAGGTGGACCGATGTCATTCCCGAAACGAACGAGCCACGTTTCGGGTTTACCCCGCCCCTTTTTTCGTTTCGAGCCAGAGCGGTTCAACGGTCCAACCTCGTTCTGACTGCGCTCGAATCGAACCGGTGCCTGAGCAGTCGACCCCACCGCCGAAAGTAATCGATATTGCATCATCCACTCCGCGACTGAAACCCTGCAGACCCCTTTACACGTCTGTCTCTTCACTCTGCGCAGCGACCGCGAATGAAGAGAAATACAGGCCCGAGACTAGAGTCCTTGCATTCAATTCAGTCTGAAAAATGGACGGAGCTGTGTTGGTAGATCGCCGTGTGCGATCGAAACCCCGTTGGCCGGTGATGCCGCCAACGCCGCACTGCCAGCTACAATCATCGCGCCTGGTCAATTCACCAGACTAAACTTGATACGTAACCCATAGTCCACCTAATTGTCGCCCTAAGAAATATCGGCATATTTCGGCAGCAATAACTACGTTGACGAGGGGATTTTAAAAACTTCAGAGATGCCATTGTGACCAGCCATTGACCCTCTTCAAAATGAGCATAAAATATGGAGAAAAAATTCTGGGTGTCCTGCGCTATAAGCACTTTATTTCAGCATTTCTGGGCAATGCACGTAAACGATGTGGATTGAAATTTCGAGGTTCTTTCGAGGTTTGGTGAGGTTCGTTTCCGAATGAATCCACTTCATGGCGCTTTGATCGGTTCTATGGAGGAATAGTTGACAGCATGGAAATGGCGAACAGAGCATGCAAGAGAAAACTTTTTCAACAATGTGCACTTCAGGTAAAGGAATTCCGATAAAGCCATGTCGCGGCCAAATCGCATTGATAAAGATTATGACAATAAAACTGCTGCAAGTGCAGCCAGCACAAGATGAAAACAAATTCCGAGGGAAAGCAATCAAAATACCCTACGACGCCCAGAAATGACACACAAATAGGGAACATTTCGAAAATGGGTGTGAGATAGAATAAAACAAGTTAGAATATTTGCGATTGGGAATGGGATTAGAGAACCAGTAGAAACCTTACGGAAAAAACATCAGTGTGGCCAAATTGAGCACAGTACATAAATGTATAAGTATTAAGTGATGCTTACAGCCTGTGTCAAAACGAAGTTCCCAATGTGCCTTCGCACGCGTGTGTGGAGCAAGGGAAATCGACAGCGAAAGAGCAGAGGGGAGCCGGAGTGAGCAGTGGGTGCGCGATGAATTATGAGAATTCCTTTCGGACACATGCTGTATGTGTATAACAAAGAGGCGTTCAGGGTCCTTAGTATGTAGTGAGTAGATTTGATGGATCTTCGAAATGTGGCCTCAAGCATACCCCTCGCTGGAGTATAACATCTGAATCCAGAATCGTCAATCCTCATACCAGAGGTACATACAACAGCGCATCAGGGTATAATCTTACGGATTGCTAATTAAATCGCTGGTGTTTCAACCCTGATGCGCTGGTATGAGGTCTGTCCGAATGAGATTGTCCGCCCTCGCGGTCGGCGTGCATGTCTAGCGGCGATCGCAGAAAACATTTTCGAACGAAATTTTCGACGGCTTGCCCATCCGGCTAACATTACAGCTAA
Organism: Aplectana chamaeleonis; assembly: GCA_029168955.1. Classification (NCBI taxonomy): domain Eukaryota; kingdom Metazoa; phylum Nematoda; class Chromadorea; order Rhabditida; family Cosmocercidae; genus Aplectana; species Aplectana chamaeleonis. The sequence goes on from JAPDOI010000263.1 coordinate 656,039, forward strand.
TCGATTTACTAGTTCATGAAATGCCTTCCCGGAGGCCGCACGATACTTCCGCCGACCACATGGGTGGATAGCCTCATTCGGACCGACTTTAAAGGCACTGTTCGCGATAAACTTCATCCTCGAATTTTCTATGACAAGCGCTTCTCGTGGCTCTCAGAAGTAGAACAGCGTCGAAAAAACGGGACGAAAAGCTACCCAGGAGCCGCAAAACGGCTTAGAAAAGTGGGAAAACCCCGCCATTGTGGGCAAGTCCCGCCTCTTCCCGCCCCTCGACGTGAACAAAGGAACACTCAAAACCGTGAGTTGAGCGATGGTTTCCGATCAAAAACCCCGTTCTTCCCTTCATTCTCAACTTCTCTCTTTACTCAGGTCAGCTCGCTCACATTGGCTGCAAAAGACGGAAGTTACAAGCCTCGGACAACTCGGACACCATTCGACTCGTCTAGCTCAATTTTCGAGGGACCATAACTCCATTCCTAGAAGGTCTTGTACGATTCCAGAAGCATCATTGGAATCAGAAAGGGACCGGTTTCAAGATAGGCAAAAAAACAGAAAAGCGATTTTTATCGCGAACAGTGCCTTTAAGTGAGGTATAATGCTTGACGAATCCGGCAGTGTTCGATAGAAAAGAACGAAAAAATAACTGAAAACTCTCCCAGTGTCATACTTTGAGATGAAGTATATGGATATTGAAGTCCTTTTAACAGTGAGTTCAACAGTTTAACTTTAACCATGTTCACGTGGCGAAAGGGTGGGTTTTGTTAGTGCTACAACATGTAACAAAATTTGTAGAGGCAAACTATATTAGCACATGATAGAGACCGGCGATCCGAGGGGAGAATTGAGGATTAGGCAATATGTATGCCCTTTATACAAGCAAACAACACACATTTCGATGTGCCGCGCTCCGTTGAGAAAATGGAAAAGGAAAAAAAGCGGTAACGACACGGCATTTATTCGGTCTTGAATCTCCTAGAATGGAACAAAATGGGTGTGACCTCTTTGTGGTTTGTACCTGACATTTCGATCAGGGAATGACTTCATAGTCCAATAATTGTTAGCGAAAAGCGGCATTTGACAGAATTAGAACCATAAAAATCTCATGCCATTCTCAGGCGGTAGCCACAACGACGGTGCTTTTTCTTGGCAAATTAATATGCATTCGAAAAGGCACCGAGATGGAAAATTCTTCGATTGGCATCGCACATTTTCAAAATGACTGCCCATCCTCAGAGGAAATTGGCCTCGAATGGAAACACTCGAGACTCGGCCTTGAATAGTTGCGACGAACCCTTGAGAGCCTTCCTCGACTGATCAGAGGATAATTTTCTCAGTAAGAAATCTGCACTGAAAGGCACCAAGGCAAAAGGGAAAAACGGAGCATGACCTCTGAGATGGATTCCAGAAACGTTTCAAGAACACTTTTGTGCCCTTACCCGCTCACATCAGTGTTACGCAGACTTGTAAAAAGCAAAAAGCTACCTTACCTGTGCAAAATCAAACCTCAGTTTTGGCAAAAAGGCGAAGAAAATAGTTTTTTTTTCGACTTTTGATCATAACTCGCTTCAAAGTGAACGCTTTTCCTACCCGAAGACATTTTTGGAATCAGCATCGAGCCCTCTTTCTTCCCGATCAATAGATGGCTTACTCTCGAACAAGGCATATAGGGTTGACACAATCAGTCGAGTGGGTGAAAAGTGGGACAGTATGAGATGCTCAAATGTGCGACTGGGTCCACTTTGATTTAATTGAATTTTTATTCAGTCTTTGTATTTTACAATTTTTTTCTATTGACATTTTTTCATAACGATTCATAACCGAATAATAATTTATCGTTGTAAGCCAAACCATTTTATAAATGAAGCAAGAATTATATGAGTGAAATAGAAATACCGTATTTCCTATTATTCAACACCCCCCTCCATTTGAACTCCTCCCACTAATTGAACCCCCCCCCCTTTCGGTTGGGGTTCAAAAATAGAACGCCCCCTTCATTAGAGCCACCCCCCTCCCCCTCCCCCCCCCATCAGCTGAAAAGACCCATTCCTACCGGACGTGAACTGCTACGGGCTGCTCGAGATGTCGACACCCAAAACCTTGTTGACATTTTCAAAGAAACTGATCTTGAGGAGCACTTAAACAATGACTTTATTGATGATGATCTCCTAGTGTTCGCAGAGTAATTCATCATTGTCTCCCTTTGGTTCGCCTATGCAACTTTGTTCGCCCATATTGACTCTTGAATTCCTGGCTGAAAATTAGAGCCTCCCCTCTATTCAAATCCCCCTCTTGACGGAGGTTGAAAAATAGTACATCCGGGTGTTCAATTACAGGAAATACTGTATACTGTAGTTCTCGGAGCCGAATCCCGAACCGCATTTGCAGACAGCGGCTGTTGCATCAAGCAGTAGGACGATAATCGTGCTAGGATCTCTTGATTCCGGAGCAATTCACCTTTCTTCCAGCACGACTATCCTCGCGTCGCGTGGTGCAACAGCCGCAGTCCGCATACGCGGATCGGAATTTCGCTCCGAGTACGACAGTAATAGTGAACGTTCGTATAAAAATTGCAAATAAAAAAAGAATGTAAGAACAACTTAAAACCAAAACAATTGAGAATCAAAAATATCAAACAATTAACTGAATCATTAGCTAATGAATAATACCTAGAGGTAAAGTAGAATTTTATTATTAAAAAAAATCCGAAATTGAAAAAAAGTTACGAAATAAAAAAAACCGAATAAAAATTCAAATAATCTAGAGTAGACCCAGTCACACATTTCAGCCTCTCATATTGTCCCACTTTTCACCCACTCGATTGATTGCGTCAACCCTATATGCCAGATTTGAGAGCAAGCCATGTATTGATCAAAAAGGAAAAGGGCTCGATGCTGATTCCAAAAATGTCTTCAGGTTTGAAAAACGTCCACTTTGAAATGATATGATAGTAACACAAAAAACATTTCTTCGCATTTTTTCGTTTTTTTTTTTTACAATAACTTAGGGTGGGTATTGTAGCTGTGCACGACACAAACAGGACCGCTCACGTAAAACTGCAAAAGCGAATCTAGAGCAGGCATAAGATTGAGTCGTGCAGTGAGAGCTACTGAGAGCATTTCAAGCCCTATAAAAATAACTACTGTTCAAATAGCTCCCAGATGTCTACGCGATAAGATATTTACACTCCAAATACTCTTTTGTACGGTGGAAAATGGCAGTTATCTCGATGAATGTTCCGCATTCTCTGCATTTCACACTGGTGCAACAGTCAATCAGAAGGAATCCAGATTAAAGTAGGCATCCTGACAAGTCAATCGCATTGCATATATGTAAGGTTCATGAGTGAAAAATGAATGATTACGGACAGACTCGTGCAACGATAACGGAGAATGACCATTTAATGTAGCGTTTGCCTTTTTTTTATTAGACAGAAAGACTATGGCAATGGAATGGGAAAGTCACGAAACGCCACGTGAGTATGGGAGCATGTCGGCTGATGCACTTTTAAATAATTCTATACAAAATGGAATGGGTTATTCCTCTGGTATTGAGTTTTCATAGCAAATCACTTGTTGAGTTCTCATTAATTTTTTTACGCGTAATCGGATTCTGTCAGACACATTTTTTGAACTCAACGTTGGAATTGTATTTTTTTATCCAAATGAACATTTAGCCATAGTCTAGCAAGTCAGAGAACTGCATACGCCTTCAGAATTAGTGCAGCAGTTACTCTCCCGATTTTGGAAAGGGAAGGAGACCCGGGTCGGTGTGCAGTTTGGTGTGAGTGAAACGATTACGTGAGATTTTGCCCGAACCGCACGCGTACATTTCAGCTAGAGATTTCGCCCGAGAGAGAGGAGAAAATACCCGCTTGGAGTGGAGAATTTACCCGCGAGCAGAGGAGAAAGTAGCCGCAAGGAGGGCAGAAAATTTCCGTCGCCAGGGCGAGATTTCGCTCGCGCTAGAAAACATCAAAACAGCAATAAGTGGTGCTCCGTTCTCTTCTCTGCTGCGGTTTCTCCACTTTTCTGCTCCTTTTTGCTGTTTCTCCATTTTTTGCTGCCTAAGCCTAAAACTACGCCTAATGCCATCAATTTTGGGTGGATCTTCGCCAGACCGCTACATAATACCGCCAGAGCTGGAACGAAAGCGCAAGATTTAATAAGAAATCCAACAATTCTCTGCGATTCCTGACTCTGAGATCACGCCGAGAACTTGCAAAAGATATTTGGTTCTCTAGCCAGGCTTATTGCCCTGCCTTATTATCACCCAATTACTTTTGAACAAGTTTCTTACCTCAGGGATTATCTCAGGGTAACACCATTTTTCTAACTTCAGAGAAGTTGAATAGACGGTTATGCTTGGGGTAAGAATGCATTCTACGATTTACAACTATTTATTCTCCGAATGAAGTTTAAGCACCTACACAATTTCATAGTTTTGTTCTTTGTTCAGTTTTTAGCACAATAAAATTATTTACGAAACTTTGCAGTTTGGGTGAAGTTTCGATATACTTATACCGTGGGTACGCGTGTGCAAGCGTTAAATGTTTTATTCTAACAGGTTGCGGTAGGCAGTTAATCATAAGGCAGTGTCATAGAAGAACTGTATTTTTAATGCGGGCATTTCCTCCCCTCGCGCCGGGCATTTCCTCCCCTCGTGGCGGGCATTTTCTCCCCTCTCGGCGGGAATATTCTCCCCCTCTCGGGCATATTCTCTACGCGCTACGCATCGGGCGAATTCTCCGGGCATTCGGGCAAATTCTCCGTAAACCGAGTGAAACATCAAGTTGTGACGTCAACGCGGTCTGGCGGGACCGAGTTCCCTGGCAACCACAAGTTGTCAGCCTGGCCAATCGTGAGCTATTCCTCGGGTATGGTAAGGTCGGTCCAAAAAAGACTATCCGCACATGCGGTCGGCGTGCGTATCGAGCGGCAGCCGCGAAGGCTTTTTTCGGACCTGCGAATCTATTACCAAGATTATTAGGTGAATAGTGACCAATATCCAAGTAAGCTGTTTGCAGCAGTGGGAAGGCTAGTCCAAAAAACGCATTCGCTACTGCCGCTCGAGACGCACGCTGGCCGCGTGGGCGGACAGTCACAATCGAACAGACATTATCTATGAAGGCTAGTTCATGGATGATAGCGCGTCTATCCACGAATAACCAAAAAAATAATATTTGGGAGCTTCAAAACAACAATCCCAAAAAATCTGTTTCCGGAAAGGAGCCACAAACTTGAAGGTAGTGTTCGCGATGAGAAATTCGCCTACTTTTTGGTGAAAATTCAAGCTTTGGGCCCCTCTGAGAAGAGTAAGAATGGAGCTACGACAAAAAGCGATCAGGAAATAGGTGAAAACCTCGTGGACCAGCCGAACCATTAAATCACTCCGCCCAAGTCATATAACAGTTGTCCTGCGAAAGTAAAAACTAATTGCCGTCAAATAAGGGTGGACGTCTGCAGAGGCGCAACCCAGCACCCTAATCGACGACCATTTCTTTTATTTATTTTCTATTGATTAACGGAAAGCATGGAACCGAGCCAGCCATAGCTACAGTATGCCTAGTGAAAATGCGCAGCAGCACCTCTGAAGATTATATGTAGCCTCCCAGGCTCCGCAGCGACGTCTGGTGGGCTATTTCTCGTCTATTTTGAGGTTGTTCGTGGAATAGCCTAGAAATAACCAAAAATAACCTGGGCGCGGCCGGCAGAACCGGCCGTCGCCGGATAGCGGAGCCGCCTTTCCGGGCCGCTTGCCGTTGGGCGGGGTTTCTGGAGGCTGGGCGGGGTGAAGTACCTCAAACTTGGGTAATTGATCCGACGGCGGTGTTGACATCTGAATCTTGCCTCAAGAATGCGTTGTGTGATTCCTTGGAGAGCATTATTTGTCGGTTATTTGATGGGTTTTTGACAGTAACCGGCTGTTTCTCGGTTATTACGCGGAAGGCAGGCAGTTCGCGGCTATTTTTCGGCCAAAACCCTCAGAGACCACCGCCTTTCGCCGTTGCCGTGGACTGTGATTTCTGCTGGAAGTTACGTCCTGCTGAAGAAATGTTTAAAATTCGCAATTTGTATTCGGAGTACAAATTTATGAAGAAGTTCGCCCTTTAGCACGGAAAATAGCATAGAGAGAATCCAGCTACTGAGGTTTGTTGCTCGTTAGAATGGATGGTTTGGACGTGAAGGATTAAGGGAAGCCAATGATGATGACACCATCAAAACAACAACATTACGATAGCAAAGCGTTGTTACGAGATTCTTAGTACATAAGTGTAGAGGATAGGTGGAATAAAAGTGTAACATTCAGGCAGACGCTCAGGGAAAACGTCGTTAAGTTGGGGGAAGCAGCTAAATTGTAGCTCTTCAGCATGTCGTTTATGGATTAGTCTTCCTGAGAAACTTGTCTGAAAAAAAAGATGATAGGTGAGAAGGGCGTCAGAGAACATTCATGCAAAGTGCTCACACCACTGAGGGTGAAAAAATCCGTACTGAGAGTTTGATGGGCATTTGCGCGAGTTCACAGGTGTTTTCAATCAAGTTTTTGCTGCCGCGATTTCTCGGTGCAATCACAAAAAGACAAATGAATCTAATTAGAAGACTCAAAAAGTACAGGCCGAACATAAGAAGCAATTCTGTCGTGGATGTCCGCGATCAATTAGATCCTCCGAGCTCCACATTGAGCACTTTTTGAGTGATAAGCGATGGTCGCTTACCATTAGTTTCTTCGATGCATATTTTTTTCGACAAGAAGGAGCAAAAATTTAAAAAAAAATCATATGAAACGAATAATCCTGATTTTCATTACTGTTGAACTGCTCCGAAAAGAAATTCAGCAATCTCAGCCGTTCTTAAGTATTTATTTCGAGGACGTCGGAAGAAACGTCATCTTGGTGATATTTAAAGTTTGTGAGAATTCCATGCTGAATGGGACATGTCCCATCGCCAAAGACATTTTTCAAGAAAATTTAAAGATTTTTGAATTTTTTTGTAAAAAAAAAGAAATAAAAACAGAAACTTCAAGAAATCAAAAACTAGCCCTTCCAGTCCGTGGAAACCCTTGCTTGTGACTGTTGCCAACAACAGTTGATGCAACTCAGCCGAGAAAAAAAGCGTAGACGTTACAGATAAAAATACATCAAAAGGTGATAATACAGCGCGGCAACGCTAGGCGATAATTTGCGAAATTGTCAAAAAAATTGGAGGCGCTTCAGAAGGATGTCCTACTCCAGCGGCTGCTTTCACTAGACATTGCTTCCTCCGACTAGCACTTGCTTCGGCAGATGACCTCTAACTCAGCCGAGCAGCATTTCCATTTCCACGAAAAAAAAACATAAATTGGTACTGTTAATTGAAGAATTCAAAGAAATAGAAATTCTCTTAATACGGAGTCTGAAAGCTACTCAAAAACAGTGAGAAGTCGTCGTTAATGGTGAAAAGTATTTTGAATGGAACATGTTTCATAATGTTTTCTGAATAAAGCCTCAAAATCTAACAGAAAAAAATCAGAACTCATTCATACTCCCACACCCAATATAAGAAGAAAAAATCAAAAAATGTGACCGTACCTTGCCTTAGAGTCTGGTGGCTGCGGTTAAGTTTTTTGATGGTGATTACGCAATTCTCGCAAATGATAAGGCTGTTCGGTTAACGTCACACCTGCATTATCAAGTGGTGCAATCAAACAGCATTATGATCTGCTGCTTAAAATTCCGATTGAAATTAAAAAAAAGACCTCAGCTACTGCTAAATGATGACAGAACGAACGCACAGGATATTACTGGATGTCGAGGTTTAAAATAGCCTAATTCAGTCCCCGAATCAACTCCTGAAAGTTTTTAGAGACGCTCCAGAGAATGACCATTACGTATGAATGGAAAAGCATGAGACATCCATGCATTCTCAACAAAGTGAGTGTTCAATGCTCAGTGATCGCCTTCTTCCTCTGAGAGCAAAATCAAGGGCAAAAAAAGAAACGATGAGAAAGAGAACAAGGAAAACGGCAGAAGAAACACGAGGTGAACAAACTCATAGCATTGATTCATGCTTGATCGTCATTTTTATTTTTTTCTAAGCTTTTGACTAATATTCTTCTCTCCAATGCAGGCCTGAGGGGAGAATGATGATGGGAGGAAGAATGTATTTTTTATTTAATCGATGCAATTGTTCATAAATACAGCATCTTTAATGCTACCGCTTCTCCTACAAGGATGGAAAAATCCAATGACTAGAGGTTCGGAAGAGATGTTCGTGCCGATACGAGTTCGATTTTGAGGACATGTGCCGAAGGAGATTTAACGTTTTTGACCTCAACATTTGGTGGGGGTTGTGCATCTTACGCATAAATTTTTGACCACCATAATTCTAGACAGGATATGCAGTCTTTCCTGTTGTGGTCCCAGTGAGTATCTCAAGAACAAGTCGTATTTCAATATGAAACAGCCAACCTAGAGGTAAGACGCTGTCTCTAAATTTAGGAAAAAACTCTGGAAGTCTCTGCAAAAAAAAACTTTCATCGTCTGCGTAAGGAATTGCGTCAATGAGTTACAAATCTTTCCGTTCCTGCCCCGACATGGACATCCGTCGCTAGTTTTTCTGCTAATGAGCAACATCGAGCATGAGAGGCCAGCTGCTCGATGGTCCGTGCACTTGCGAAGGCTCCGGTCAGAGAGAGAGAGTCAAAAATCACATGAAAACCAGAGCTCAGGATGGAAACCAGTTTACGAGTTTCGGTTAAAATGCAGGTTTAGATTATCAATACTGGAGTTGCACATCACATGGTGAGCAATCGTGAAGAGAATAATGCTCATGTTTAGGAAGCCGGAGTGAATGTGACATATTGTCCACGAACGGATCGATTTAGTAAGTTGTGGTCATCCCACTTCATAGATAACCTTATGAAAACAGGGGGTTCTTCTACCCCCTTGCATACAAATGCATAATCCGAAACTTCTCCCTGATACGAAATATTTGTTAGTAACGATGAGGGAAGAACAGTGGACCTTAATGGAAGGATTAGCGTTTAGACAGAGTATGGCCATCTGTCATGGCGAACCCTCGGAAAACAACAAACATAGGGGCGGAGTTGAGCAGGCGGGAGCCCGACAACCACTCGAGGATTCATAAATGATGCTCCTCGAATTCGGAATTGAATGACGCCAGCGACGGTTTTTTTGAATGTCGTCGAAAACATGGAGGGAGAGAGCGCTAAAAGGATTAGTGAGCAACGCTGGCGACAGCCCCGTCATATGCAGAAAGAGGGTTTTCGGGATAGAATATGGAAAGAAATCAGAAACACGTGCAATTTGTTATGTTCGCCATTCAATGCACTTTTTTCGCATTCATTGACGAACATAATACGTACATAGCATATGTACATTTACAACCGGCATGGATTGCACTGACACTTTGCGCATCTTATTGGGCGTTGGCGCAAACTCGGTGCCCACACGTGCACCGAGTATGCGCCAACGCACATCAAGGAATGCGAAGTATCAGTGCGATCCGTGCCGACAGTATATGAATGTAACCCCAGATGCAGTTTATATTCACATTAGCTTCATAACTTAGAATAGAACTGGAATGAGGCAAATTGAAAATTTTCTTCTAATATGCCACTACATATGACCAATGAAGCCAATTAAGCTGGAAATTCAGGCATAATCAAGCCCAACAAGCGTCTGGCGTTGAAATGTGAAAAAATTGATTTCAATACCCACCCCTTGGAAAGAGGGCGAAAAAAAAACCGGAAAATCGCTTTTTTCGTCTTTTGATCATAACTTGCTTCAAAGTGGATGTTTTTCAAAACTGGAAGCAACTTTGGAATCTAAAGCCTAGCTTGCTCGGATTAGTTCGGGTGGAGTCAGCGGCAGAGCGGTCGGTCATGGCAAAATATAAAAGTGATAGGGAGATTTTGTTGACATTATAAGCCCGAAAAGCCTCACTTCGGCCGGCTCAAACGAACAAGGCGTACATATAGGGTAGACACAAACAATCGTGTGAGTGAAAAGTGGTACAATATGAGATGCTGAAATGTGTGACTGCTCAGATCTGAAAATTACCGAAAAATTCTGACACATTACCAGAGAACTTCGCCCTCCTTGAGTGGTAATCTTCTCGTATTCTGCCAGAATGCTCCATTATTCTGTCAAAATTTTCCAGTAATTCTGTGAATTTTCGCATCCATCGCCTAATCGTTCCCGTTCATCAGTTATGCAATCTTATAGCTATTTCCTTTCAAGAAACGCCACCATTGGCATCCTCATCGCAATTCCACAGCAAGTGGTGACCCAAGTTGCGGCCGAAGAAGGCACCACCTCATCAAAAATCCACTTCCACCATGTGAGCACCCGGGCTAGCAGGGAGCACACGAACCTGCCAATAGAAATGAGTAGTCCCCGTTTTCCGCTCCGTATATCGTGCGGTTTTGAGAATAGGGCTCAGAATAGGCACGGTTACATTGAGGAAAAAACATTTTGAAATTAAAAACAAAAAAAGTAAAATTAAGAAACTAAATCTAAAACACATTGAATAAATTAGAGTAGACACAGTCACACATTTCAGCAACTTATAATGTCCTCTTTTTGCCCACTCGATTGATTGTGCCATCCCTATATGCCTTGCTGGAGAGTGAGCCATGAATGGATCAAAAAGAAAGTGGGCTGATTCCCAAGATGTCTGCATGTTTGAAAAACGTCCACTCTGAAGCGAGTTATGATCAAAAGACGAAATAAACTATTTTCCGCGCTTTTTTCGCCTTTTTACCAAAACTTAGGGTGGGTATTGTACTTCAGAAAGACTAAAATTCAACGTTCGAAGAAATATTCTGTTATGGCCAGAAAACGAAAGAGCAACATATGGATAACAGCACTTCGCCGCGCCGCCAAAAAAGAAAAAGTCCTGCTGACCTTTAAAAAACGATTGAGCGTGCCATTCCACAACACAGCACCATAATGGCTCTCTAGCCACTTATTCACAAAAAAACCTTGCCATTTCTGCAGAGATTGTGAGCTCCTTTTGCAAATCACCCTCTAGCAAACACGAAAACCTTTTCCCCGCCGAGCTCATGATGCTTTTTGATGGATTAACATCGAGCTTCCATCAAAAGACCCTGATTAGATTAAAAAGTCATTATTTAGAGGCGAAGTCGAGAAAAAGAGACTAGAGAGGAGAGCATCTGAATAGTTATTGTTCCAATCATTTCAAATGGAGGGAGGCTTACACACTACATAAGTTATCTTGTTCCAAGTCTGGCCGTAATCCTGTTCAAACTGTGGAAGAAAGGACATTCCTACAATATCACCCCACAAGATGCACACCCACGCCGCTTCGCGGCGTACTTGTGGTCGTGCTTTAGGATCTATGGATTATTTAAATTGCAGGGCGGTGCCTCGCTGTGCTCAACAGCCTTAAAGGCACCGTACACGATGAAAACCATACTTGGGTTTTTGAGTTTTTAGTGTTGTTATATGCCTATAGTGACTGAAGGTTGCAAAATGCCCCCTCAAATACGTCAACTTTTAAGGAAAAACCCATTTCAGGAAAGCTCAATACAAATTTGAAGTTCCCGCCGAAATCAATTTGGGATAGTTGCGCTAAGAACACAAGGAACACTTTTACGATTCGTTTCTTGGCGCAGCGTTGGAAGCAATTCACCGAGGACGCCATTCAGACGAGCGATCTTTTCTTTGAACGAAACTAAAAAGGGTTACTAACATGCTACGTCCATTGCCGTCAGCTGCTTTCGATCGATGCCGAGCGTGAAATCGAGTGGCGTGTGAATTGCGCCCTACGACGCGTCAACGCACGTTCGCCGGCAGCGACAACGGAGTTTCGTTCCTTGTAACAACGTATCGACCCCAAGGCCGGCCCCCAAAACCCAGGAAGCCCTTTTGAGGTAAGCGAATCTCCATTCAGAGGCGATTTTGGAACTCCAAACTTTCTGAGTGACATTATTGTGACCCACTAGTGCGACTGAACGCAAAAGCTGGAATTCGGTTTTCATCGTGTACGATGCCTTTAAAGGCATCGTACGCGCAGAAAACGGTGTCTTATTTTTCTATGTTTTCGAGTAGGCAAGCTCTTGAGGTAAGCCATAATAGCAAAGAAAACCCAAAAAACTCCTGATTTGGATAAACGCGTTTAAAAACTTTCTAGGTGAGAAAATTTATTTTGCCTTTCTTCTACCAAAATCACTAAAAAATAAAAAGCTTCTACTGTGCAAATTTGGATGATAAGTGCTAGATGGCTGGTGAGAACTGGTGGCGAATCCTCATCTTTAACCCATTCCAACCTCATAACCCTACGTTTTTGACGCGCCAAAGTTTACCGGTGTGATCTATCGGCCTCATTCATGAAATTGAGCCAAAAAATGGAAAGTGGTTTCCAGCGCGAACGATGCCTTTAAGCCCGTACAGTACCGCACAATTTTTTTTGCAGAAAAACCATTTGCGGCGTTTTCCGCGCTCACAAAGCGCTGCATCGCCATAACTTGCTTCAAAGTGGTCCGATTTCAATTTTGAAGTAAATTCTGAATCGCTTTCATTGAGCTCTATACGATAGTGTTAGAAAATAATATGTTAACTTAAGAAATGCCAGAAAACTTTCATGTTCTGATTTGTTGTCGACATGAATTTTAGAAGGAAATACACATTTTCCAACAGGATACGGGAGTTGCAATGGCTCTCTACATTCGCTTCACTGAGAGGACCACGAAAACTACCCCTAAAATTCATTTCGTCAATTTCGAAGCGAGATATGGTGATGTGGCGCTTTCTCTGAGAAATATTGCCGCGACTCTTCCGCCACTACTCCGCGACTCCACCGTGATCCCGGACTGTCCCGCAACCCCCCCCCAGCGACCCTTAACTCTTCCGCGGCTTTGCCGCGACTTCTTCGTGTGTCAAGCGTTCGCAAATCTACCGCGACTCCCTCAGGACTTTTCCGCGACCCTACCGCGATTCGGTGAATAAAGAATAGTCCGCGGTTCTGCCCCGCATCTACCCCGCGACTCCTCCAGCAGGCGCCAAGTCGAAGGAGTTGCGGCGGAGTCGCGGCAATATTTCTCAGAGTTGTATGAGCAAAATTCAACACAAAAAGCCCCTTCTGCAGAAAAAGGACTTGTGCGCTACTGTATGTTTTCACGGAAATCAGTTACACTTTGCTCAATCAACTTCACGCAGGGAACTTTCGCAATGCAGTGCATAACCCTTTACAGTCTGACACAGATTCGAAAGAAGAGAATCTACGGAGGAAGTTATGACACACTTCTCCATGGATTGGTGAACATTTCGGTTTGGATTAATGTTCAGTTCTTGAACTCATCGCAGAAAGGAACAGTTGAAGCAATAGGCACGCATTATTCCTAATGTATGCAGTAGAATGTTTTCGTTTTCTCATTGACACGGGAGGTCAATCACCAAGGCTGCATGCGTGGACAGTGTGTGACAACCGGGTGTCAATTGTTAACGACCGGTGGCGATGACTAATTTCCGTTCATTGTCACACACACACACACACACACACACACACACACACACACACACACACACACACACACACACACACACACACACACACACACACACACACACACACACACACACACACACACACACACACACACACACACACACACACACACACACACACACACACACACACACACACACACACACACACACACACACACACACATACACACACACACACACACACACACACACACACACACACACACACACACACACACACACACACACACACACACACACACACACACACACACACACACACACACACACACACACACACACACACACACACACACACACACACACACACACACACACACACACACACACACACACACACACACACACACACACACACACACACACACACACACACACACACACAACACACACACACACACACAACACACACACACACATACACACAGACGGTCACACACACGAAGCAGCGTATAGTTAGTAGGATACTTGGTGGTTACTCCGGAAGCTAGTTGAAAAACAACATTTTATCTATTTATTTATTTATTTACTTATGCTACATAAGGAAGGAAAAACAAAGAGAAACACTGGAAAACAAAGTGACATTTCACCACGACAGTAGAATATTTGAAGTCTTGCGTTTAAACGGTAGAAAAGAATTGGGAACGGTTTGATAATTTAGGTTTAGAGAGGCAAAAGCAGACCCAGCTCTACAGGTGAAGCTGTTGAGCCTAAGACTAGTTTTGGGTACATCATAAGAGATTTTCTCCGAGCTACCTCGTGTTCTAGATGCCACGAAGCTGAAAAATTTGGATTTGTCGGTTCTCACCATTCTACTCGCTATTTGAAAAATCATGCACACGTCATTTCGCTTTCGTCTGGACTCCAGCAAATGCAACGATAGTTCTTGATTCCGCCTAATAGGACCGGGTACTCGAGTGTTTGAGAATCCATTACGTTTTAAGAAGACTTTGCGGGTGAACTTATCTTGTAGTTTTTCTAAAACTCGAATATCTTTCTTTTCGCATGGACAGAATACCGAAGTACCTGATTCCATTATAGGCCGAAAATAAACTTTATATGCATGCGCCAACACGCTTTTATCACAAGTTGATAAGCCTTTCAAAAAATGGAAGGTGCCAACAAAGAGATGGATTGAAGCCGGTGGAGAATACACGGGTTCACGCAACCATTGTTTGAAATTGCAAAAACTATGCAACACTTGAGAGGAGAAAGGCTAAATTATGGCGATGTCGAGAAATAAGGCACAATTATATTTTCAATGCTACAGAAGGTGTTCGTTCACGACGCCAAAGTAGAGAATCTAAATATTAGGAACAAAAATAAAAGATTAAGAGAGAATAGTAAATGGAAGTTGAAGCAGCGACTCTAATTGCTTTGCCTGTGAATATTCATGCCCCCTCGATTCCTTGAGAGACAAGTTTATGATTTCTTTCGATGTTTGGTCTGCAAGAAAGTCAGAAATCTGTCATGAAAGGGTGCTGAGGCGTGTGCGGACCATTCAGAAAGAGACATTTTGCCGAAAATGCATTGTGACGAGTTCTCGGCCGCTGCCTGAGCAAAGCTTTGAGGTGAAAGATCAGCACGAGTTTGCAAGTGATGTGAGAAGAGGAGAGCGAGAAGTTTTGGCCACTCACACGACCTACTTCAACCTCGAATTCTCTTCACAAATGGCAAACATCTGACAGAGGAGAGGATTGCCTCAAGAAGGTAGACGATTGTCGTGGCTATTTGAGGTAAATAGCTGTGCTGGACTAAAACTACTCTGCGAACTGGTTCTCAATGGACTTGTTGTTCAACCCAGTCAAAGGCATCGACCTAACTCAGTAAGTTGCGTGAAGGCTTCAACTAACTTGTTCCTAAATTCCTCATGTCCTTCGACTCCTCTGGAATTCTGGAAGAGTCGAAGGATTGAGGAATTTCTGTACACAATACCTAGAGCCTTCGCGCGACTTTCCTCGTTTATCTCGCAGCATTATCTTTCTTTTTCTGTGGTATGTACGTACGAGCTGAAAGCTCGCAAACTGATACCTTATGCATGTTTACAGCTTGCATTACCATTAGAATTTACGAGGACAAGTTGCAAGCAACATTTAAGCAACTTGCGCAAATGTCGCACGTATGTTGTTCAAAAAAGTTGTTCAACATGGTCTAAGTGAAACCTTCTGGCAGAAAGGTGTTTTCACCCGAGGAGACACCGCGCCATACATAAAGACGTGCAGAGTACACCAACCAACGAACCGTTCAGTGTCGATTCTACATAATATGTACAGCCCGTCCGAAGGAGACTGTCCGCCCATGAAAAAATGTTTTCGCGACGACCGCTCGACATGCAAACTGACCGCATGGGCGGAGAGACTTCATGTATCTGGCCTTTCTCATAACAAACCAAACCGACGAACGATTCTGCGCAGACTATAATTCATCCCCCTGAGCTTGAAAACTTCGAAGAATGTCGGGAACTCTCAGAAACAGTTCCAGTTACGTAGGTCAAGATTCATCTTAAATTCGTATGATCTGGTCGCCAAATTTAAAGGCAGTGTCCGCGATAAAAACCATGTCTGATTTTGTGGAGAAGATCGGCAGCTGCGGGGCCTAGCGCAACCTTAACGTTGAAAAAACTAAGAAAAATGAGCTCGGAACGGTCCCATACGACCCCAAAGTTGGACAACCGTCAGCTCGTCACACCCAGATGCATTTTCCACGCCCACCGACGTGAACAAATGATTGCTCTAGATTGTGAGATGAGCGATGGTTTCCGATCAATAGCCCTGTTCTTCCCCTCATTCTGAACTTCTCTCTTTACTCGGGTCAGCTCGCATACATCGGCTGCAAAAGACGGAAATTACAAGCCTCGGGCAACTCGTCCACCATGCTTCCCTCGCTCAATTTTTGGGGGACCATAACTCCGTTCCTAGCAGGTATTGTGCGATTACGAAAACATCATTGGAATCAGCATGGGACCGTCTTCAAGATAGGTGGAAAAGCAGAAAAACGATTCTTATCGTGAACGCTGCCTTTAAAAACTTTCAATTTTTAGGCATTAACTTACATATTTACGACCCCTCGCCCAAGCTATGTGTCCGGTTACGAACCTGCCGAACCCTAGGCCTGACGCAGAAAATTAGCCTTGTTTAGCAGGGAGGTGTGTGTTACATCACGTAATCGTATGTATGTCATAGTACACGACTCTCTAGACGTCATTAATCCACTTTGTGCCCATGTGACTTCCTGGTTTCACAATTGCCCGTCTAAATGACGTAAATAAAACTGGGTTCACACGATACTTGATAAATATTGAGAGCAGGTTGATTAAAAATAGTGTTTTCATACTAGTAGAGGGCTTTTCCGACAGAATTTAACATTTTTCATAACTGTTATTTGCGAAACGGAAGTGCTGTGTTGTTGACACAGCAATAGCAGTCCACACGAGGACGAAAGTAAATAAATACGCATCTCTGTCTAGACCAAACGAATTCTATGGTGAGATGTTTCGAAAAAATGATAGCAATTCCAATTTGATTAGTGAAGTCCTGAATGTCGAATTCTTTCCTTATCCTGCGTTTCATGAGCTCTAGTTCCATGCACATGAATGCCGGGAGTTTATTCGCGTCATTTACTCTCTACAACTAAAAACCAAACCTCTTCAGCCGCTTCGCGGCTGGAGCGATTACTCTAAAGACAAAACCTTTATCGTTAGCGCGACCCCGTTACTGCTGGCGCAGTTATCACGAAAAACTGTGGAATGTTTCTTGAATACATAGTGTCTTGCAAATGTGTAGCTCTTTCCGCTGGAGTCATTAGCATCGCAGACGAGCCTGACAGTTCGCCTCGTTCCTCGAAATTACAAAAGACTGGTGTTGCTGTTCGGGCTCCTCTAGCTCACCCGGAGAGCAACAGCAGCGGCCCGGAATTCGGAAAAAAATAGCCAAACTGTCAGGCGGCTCGGGGCATTTTTGAGCGAACGAAAATTTGATTCACTGAGATATTTCAATTTATGTCTTTTCCATATACCTATTTGGTTCTTCTGACAAGGAAAGGATCGTTACATGCCGTGGCCATTCAAGGTAAAATTAGCGTCTCTAGAATCAATTTTCGACGTAGAATGCGCATTTTTACACTGCAGCTGCGAAATGTATCTCTAAACGGGGTTACGAGCTTTTGTTAAAGATTTCTATAGCAAATTGGCATTACACCTGCCGTAACTTACAGAAATCTTCCGAAGGCCCGAAAACGGACCTCACATTCGTGTTCAGCACCCCAAATAACCCCAGGAGAAATTCAGGGTACAGACTATCAGATACGGGAGTACAGACCGTCAGATTGTCAAACAGTTGGATCACTGGGAACATTGAAATCTTCGATTATCGAGAAATACGGCCAGTTTTATGGCAGAGCATGCAAATGTCCAGCTAAAGAAGAAATTGCTCTCTAGTATTCGTGGATGAAGACCGATTTTTTGAATTTACTCATTCATTTGGAATTATAAAAAGACTCTGTTTGAAAAATTCCTTTGATCTGAAGATTCAGGTTATTTACACCTTTCTCACTGAATCAAAAACAACTGTTTATTCTATTTTTACCTATTTCTCCCAATTCCCCTGTCTATTTTACATAGCGTTGATTTGAATGGGGGAAACTTAGGTCCACTCTCGAAGAATTCAAAGATATTTACACCCTATCGGGATATCTTTCGTGATCAATCACGCGTAGCATCTCGCAGATTTCTTTTTTTTGCTTCCACATTGATGCAAATATTATGATGTTCATAATTCAAGCAAATGAATAATCTCTGCTAGTATAAGCGCGGTAAATCATGCATAAGAAATTCGAGAAACCTGATAATAAAAAAATATACGATTTCCGAAGCGAGAATTAGTAGAAAACGAAAAGGGTCAAAGGCAGTGTTCACGATAAAAAAATGCGTTTCTGTTTTCACTAGCAATGGGTGGTGGAGAGGCACACTGTAACGTCAACGTCGAAAGAATGTATGAAAACGACCCAGGAAGAGCCCCAAAAAGCCCGAACTTGCCACTTTGAGCGCAAGGCAAACCCCAAAAGCGCAACACACGGCCACCGGCGTGAACAAATGAGTGCTCAAGATCGTGAGATGAGCGATGATTTCCTATCATTAGCCCAGTTCTTTCTTCATTCTTAACGTCTCTCTTTACTCAGGTCAGCTCGCATACATCGGCTGCAAAAGACGGAAGTTACAAGCCTCGGACAACTCGTCCACAATGCTTTCCCAGCTCATTTTTGAAGGGGCCATAACTCCGTTCTCAGGGGGCCTCGTACGATTGCAGAGACATCAGTGGAATCAGCATGAGACCGTTTTCAAGATAGGCGGACGAACAGAAAAACAATCCGGAGATTGGACTGTGCCTTTAAATGAGTATTGAACCGCTGTCCTCTTTTTCATGTTCCTGGAGCCGCAGTCAGGCCCAGAAATGTAGTGATTTTTTTTTAGGACGACGCGAAACAAATAACAAGAATGTTCTTGTGTTTTTGGTCGACAAATATGTATTGGTCTGGGCTACGTGCCAAAGGAAAACAAAGATGACAAATGTGATATCGAATGGGCGGAAACCCCTGGAAAAGTCGGCTGGATTAGTCTTTCTGTGGAAAATCTCCTCAAGATTATGGAGTAGGTAGAATTTCCCGTCAACGCCTAGTGTTCCAGAACAATTTGATAAGCTGATCATGTTTTGCAATTCGTTCTCGCTATTCAAATTCCATGGGATACTTTGGAAAAAAAACATTGGGTCACTGAAGACCGAAGAATTTGGTCAGAAAGCAGACTGGAACGCCTTTTAGCGTCATTTTAATACTGTGCTTCTCTGTGTCAAATTCCGCTCCGCAAAAAAAGATTCCAGCGCCGCAGCTAATTGTAGGTGGTTGTTTCGTTTTCTTTAATTTTCTTGGGTTCTTCTGTGACTAAACCCGTCCTTCTGTGTTTCTTCATATATTCAAGTGTTATATCTACATGCACACTAATTTTTCTTTCCAGATGCCGTCGCAACAACTTCTAGAGCAGAAAAAAAATTCCCGATTGCAAGTAAATTGTTTATTCTCGTTTATTCTTGGGATTCTCTTCTAAGTTTGTTATTTTTTAACATTCAAATAATTTTCATGATTGTTTGATTTCGTAATTTTCCTCATGTGTTTGTTTTTTTTTTAGGAAAGTTCCGGTTTAATCCAGAATTCGATCGATTTCGGCATGAAATTGGAACTATCCTAGGAAGCCAAACAATCATATAAATCAATGAAATGTAAGGAAGAAAAATAAAAAGAGAGAATTAAAAAAATAAACGTGAAATAAAAAATTACCTACCATCGTGAATTTTTCTCCTCTAGAACTTGTTGCAGAGGCATCTGGAAGGAAAAAAATTAGTGAGCATGTAGATATACCACTTATGAAGAAAGACAGAGGAACGGGTTTAGTCACAGAAGAGACCAAGAAAATTGAAGAAAACGAGAAAAAAACTACCTAGAATCAGCTGATCGGCTGCGGAGCTGGAATCGGGACAGGGTCTCTCTACACACGGAGGGAGGAGCACGGACGAGATTCATTGCTGACGCGACGCGCGCGGCGGAACTTTCTATCCTATTACCCCATCACTGGAGCGCGCTTGCCACAAGCTCACGGGATTTTACGGGCTTTCATGTTTTTATTCATTCTCACATGACTGTTCTCTATGTCCCTGAGTTGTTCCTCTCATCATCTTATCCTGGACACTCATTTCAATAACTCTTGTATGTTCTCGTGCCGTTGTAACGCTTGATATTTATAGAACATGTAATATGGTATTAAAGATCGAGCACCATTTTAGATGTAGTGATGGGATCGTTGCCGCCGACAACCAGTTTGGCTCTGGATTATGAAACATAAAGAAATAGTCATATGAGAATCAATAAACGCATGAAATGTCATGAAATCTCGCGAGATTGTGGCAAGCGCGCTCCAGTGATGGGGCAATCAGATAAAAAATTCCGCCGCGCGCGTCGCGGCAGCATGAAATCTCGTTCGTGCTCCTCCCTCCGTGTGTAGAGAGACCCTGTCCCGTGGAATCTCGTTCGGCTCGAGCGCGTGCGGCCGCGACGCGTCTCGATACGCAAATGCGGAGGGGAATTTGACGCAGAGAAGCACAGTAACTTTCTCCAAAATCACATTTTTGCAGAACTGAAAAGTTACGTAAAGGGTTAGCGTTCACGATGAAAAACCGTATACTAGTTTTCTATGTTTTGAGTAGGTAAGTTTACGAAGTAGTGGATAATAAGAAAAGGCCCCATAAAACTCTTGAATATCGGAGAGAAAACTGTTTAGAAAACCCTATTAAACATTCAATTACGCCTGCTGGTGTGTTTTGTGCACTGCGGACAAGACGTCAAGTCAGATGTCGCAAATGTTTTGAGCTTCGAAGCTCTTAGGTAAATGACTTCTTTGTTTTCTGTTTCCTGTACCGAAAACTCTCGAAGAATAAGATGGGTCAATACACATGCTTGCATGATAAAATCTCTCGCCACAGAGAGTATTCAAAAATTCGACCTCTGTTCCCCTTGTGAAAGAAACGCAGGACAACTGTTACATGACGTGGGCTGGGTGACCTAATGGGTTGGCTGAATCACGAGATTTTCACCTACTTCCTGGCCATTTTCCGTCGTACTTCCGCAATGACTCTTCTCAGAGGGAGCCAAAGCCTTTGTTTCCGCCAAAAACCGGCAACTTTTTCATCGTGAACACTGTGTTTAAGGTTCTGATGAGAACGACTTTCCAATGGTGTAATGACTGCTAGGGTTTGAGATTGAACAAGAAAGTTTTGGATGATTTTTTTTAATGTACCATACGGTATACAAGAAAATACCGAGCTGTACAGTTGTACATGTGTACTGTTTTACCTTTTTGTTTTACCCTGAAAACCATTATATTAATAGATAGCCCTTCACATCTAGATCTCAAAAAAACTTTTCGGATTTGGAAAAAGTTGATTTTCAAGATAGTTACTAAAAAAGGACGACTTCTGACGAAATCCTACGTGCGGTGATGAACTGAAGCCTCAAAATTTTCTGATACCAATCGCCAACTGCGGCTGCCACATAACTAAAGGTTGTACAAATTTACGAAGGGACTACCTCAAAATTATTCATTCAGATCAGAACCCGAATAAGCTCTGAAACTTATATTAAATTTTTCGATTTTGTAGCGATTTGTGAACCCAATGGTGAAGATTGTTCAAATAAGATATCTGGGTTCTAGAAAAATTTCAAAGAGTTTCACTCGCAAACTCCTGATACGCATTGGTGTCAACACTGATATTTCGGCATGAAACAGTTGATCTGTGTACAGTACCGAGCATATTTTTTTGCAAAAAAAAAAGCGTTTTGCGGCGTTTTTTGAGCTCAATAAGCGCCGCATCGCCATAACTCACTTCAAAGTGGACAAAATGAGTTTTTCAGGTAGTTTTCGTGTTACTCTCGGTGAGGCGAATTTAGCGGTATAAGTAAAAAGCCTTTTCAACTCCGATATTTGGTCGAAAAGTGCGTATTTCCGTCTAAAATTCACCTCGAACGCAGGTCAAAATGTGACAGAGTTCTGCTATCATGACCGTCTGATCACTTCATTATGAGAAGTTTAGAGGAACGAATATGCTATTTCCGATAAACTTCTCGAAATGAATCTATCATTTCGTAATACTATCGTATAGGACTCAATGAAAGCAATCCAGAAATGACTTCAGAATTGAAATTGGACCACTTTGAAGCGATTTATGGCTTTGCGGCGCTTTGCGAGCACAAAAAACGCCGCAAAACGTTTTCTTTGCAAAAAATATGCTCGGTACTGTATGGCTCACAAACTTTTGAATGATAACATACCGTGTATCATTCGCAGGAAATTTAGTCGGATCACTTCCGTGCGTGTGCGTGCGCATACTGCCCATTCCTTCCCACAGGAGGGGTAAATAGGAATACGAAGTGTGTCTATCCCTCCGTGGCCCATTTGGTTTAGGTCTCTCGATCCCCCTCCAACAATGTTGTTCTTTGCCCGGCGGTGGAGATTCATGAGTCAAGGAAATGCCTTGGCGAAAGCTGCTCGACGCGCATGCCGATCACGTGCGCAAGAAGTTTCATTCGGACGGACTAATAATTGCAAGATGCTTAAAACAGTGATGAATACAGAGCTTGAATCGTGCTCGAATATGCACAATAATAATGATAATGAAAAACGCATCGAAAACATGAGAAATTGAATTGCCGATTTGAAATGAGAAACTGAAGTGTGTTCTATTCCCGAATTTTTTAACGGAAGAGTCTTCTCTCTTCTGCTGCCTCCATCTCCATCTGCCGGCATAGTCAGTCATCTGATAGCAATGAGCCCTCTTTGTTAATGGAACAGCCCAAGCTCAGGAACGAAATCGGAGATTTCCACATAATTGCGAAGTTGACCCACTTTATATAGCCCCTGCCGAATGCGAGCTCTCAATTCTTACGAATAAGCGAGATATCGGAGGAAGCCACCCTGGGGCGCCCATACCAGGAAGCCACTTTGGCACGCCCCTTTTACAATCTTTCGAGCTCAACAGCGGCAAGATTAGCGATGGTTTTGGACCAGTAGCCCCGTTCCTCCCTTCATTCTAGACTTCTCTCTTTACTCAGCTCAGCTATCATACACCGGCTGCAAATGACGGAAGTTACAAGCGGACAACTCGTCCACCACGCTTTCTTAGCTCAATTTTTGAGGGGCCATAAAATCCTTCTTAGGGGGTTTTGTACGATTCCAAAGATATCATTGAAAATGGTGTGAGACCGTTTTCAAGAGAAGCAGAAAAACAGAAAAACGATTCCGAGGTCGGACTGTGCCTTTAATGGCGTCATATTACATCCATGGGAATATTTCGAGAATAGGAATGGAAATTGTTGGAAAACAAATCCTCATTGTGGCGAATAGGCAGCAGGAAACAAACAAATTGGTAAGGGAAGATGTCTAGTTTACGAACACTTCCCATAATTTGTTCATGGATGTAAGAAAGGATGTTTTCAGGGCCCCAAAAACAAAATAGGAGAGAAAAATGAGATCACTGACCACAAGAACCCTTTTCCTACATGAAAACACTCATAAAGGCATCGACCGCACAAAAAACACACTTCTGTTTTATTTTCTTCTAAATCCCGTGTTTGGGCGAAGGCGAGGCAGTTCCCAAAGTTGGGGTGTCCAAGTTATTTATACATAGTAGTAAATACTGCTAGCCTTATAAAGATGGCTCCGTGGCCTGCAAGGCAAAGCCCTCAGGTCAGTCAAGGCACAAGGAAGAGGAACGCAATGACGGGTTCAAACGATCCGGTGTTGAATACTTTTTAGCCCTAGGATTCCCAACATTTCGACATGAGCATTGAGAGCTTCCTATTTTTCGAAAACAGTTTTCACACAGAGAAGCATTACAAACTCAGTTACATATCTCAAGTGCGTTCGAAGGCAAATGTCCGCCCACGCGGTCAGCGTGGGCGTCGAGACCGTAGCGATGGGCGTTTCTGGACGAGTTAAACACGGTCGCAACAACCGATTGCCGTTGGATCAATCTTATACAATTATTCGTGAATTCTTTTGTTGTCGCGGAGTCGGTTGCCGCTCGCTGGCAGTGACGCAGGGCCGTTGCGGCGTCAAAACACTCTGCGGCACCCCGTCATCGCCTTTCACGCCGCGACAGTCGCCCTCGTCGCCGAATGTATCCTCTGTTTCCGAGTGTGATTTCTTTCCGTTCATCGCGTGCGTGTGCTCGCGTACGCTGCGTCTCCTTCTCCCCACACTTTCTCGCTGTCTCGACCCTCGCTCCGCGCAGGCGCGCGACGGAACAGAGTAAATCTGGCTCGGAACCAGAGGATAATCGATATAGCATTACCCAGTGCTGTTCGTGCGAGGAACGCAGCGACTTGGAATCCGCAGATCCCTTTGATATTGAGCCTAAATAGCATTTTTCAGAAGGTTTTGTGAAAATCTCCTTTCAAAATAACCCCTGACACATTTTCGAAGTCCTGAAAACGCCCATTTCTTCAGCTGCGATTCATCTAGGGTACAGTGAACGTGGGCCGATTTGAATGATCAAATCATCACCCGATCGAAAAAAAACCGACTTCGATTAAATCGATTTAGTCGACTATTCGAAAAGTTGTGAGTCCGGATAAATCGAAGAGTCGATCATTCGGAAAAGTCTGATTTTCGACTCACCCGAAAAAGTCGCTCGTTCGAAAGAATTTTAATTTGCCCATGTATCGTGTACACCACAACGTACAAGAAACAAACCGAAAAATCTAAAAGTAAAAGAGGAAGCAGGAGAGAACAAAACCCCTCTAACAAAACGGGTCAATCCACCAAAGGCTACCAAAATCGCATAAATTTTCATTCAAGAATGTTTTCGTGACAAAATCCCACTTCCATACTGAGATAAGAGAAGACAAAAGAATATTATGGATAGTTGCAGATGCAGTCAATTTTCCGCCGAGTGAAACTCTTCCAGAAATGCCCGACGCGACGGCCGGTCGGAACGCACGCCCACCGCACGGGCGGACATTCGCATTCAAACACACTTTGAGAAATTAAAGGAGCCAAACCATTTCCGACACTACAAATTCTGTTACGCCGAAAACACAGAGAAGGCGTAGGCAAAAATTTGAATTCTATTCGGGAGATTCGAAAACTCTTATCCAAAAATCAAGAATTTTTTGTTATATTCCTATTTTTGGTGGGTATACATCAGGGATGCACGGAGTTCCGCGTTCCGCATTCCGAAAACCGCAGAAAACGCCGCTGAATGCGAAAATATCGGGTCATCTGGGACGTGAGAAAACACTAGATGATCTCTGAATTTTTCCGCGTTTCGCGTTCCGAGAACCGCATTTTCAGGCGTTTCGCGCCTGATTTCCGAAACCCGAGAAAAAAATGTGTTCCGAAACCCGAAAACCGACTTCCGAAATTTCATATTTTTATTTCGCTCATCCCTGGTATATATGCATGGGCAATCGAATAATTCGAAAAACCGAAAAAATAAAGTTTACACTTGTTCATCAAGAAGCATTCTAGACGCCCTTGTCTCCAATCATTACTCTAGGAGTAATGTTCTCATATTTGAAGACAACGTCAAATATCGCTCAATCATAGAAATGCAGTTGCCAAATATTAAAACTTTTCGAAGATTGGAATAAAATTTGAATAATTGACAGTATCAGTTTTATTGAAAGATAAATTCTCACTCTCTCATCATTTTTGAGAACATGCAGGGATCAAGGGAGTTTGGAATACTTTTCCACAATAATGTAAAAACTTGAGTTATTCGATTGGTTGAATTATTCGGGTAGCCAAGTATACTGAGAGGTCTACCTAAGGAAATGTTTGCAGAAGATGTGCAAAATGAGAAAAGTAAAGAAATCAAGCAATTTAATGTAATATATGAAACAAGAGATAGGATGTGAAAGGATTGCAAGAAGAAGAAGAAGAGTGGGTAAGCAATGAATAGTAGATAAGGAAAGTGGATGTAATGGCGGTGTAGCAGAGTCGATGTTTTCCCTTCTGGAAGAGGCGAATTCCAGAGATCAGTCTACCCCTTGCTGATCTCTGTCTTCGAGTCGAGCACGAGGCGGAGCAAGAAAACACTTGGAGGGCGGAGAGCGCTTAAACACTCGAATAAGTAACCCCATTCAAAAAACGACGTGTTTGTGCAGATGCCATTCCAAATCTCACAAAAGGATTACAGCAATCTGATGCTGAGATAAACTGACGGCTAGACGGCTAGCAACTATGAGCACTGAAAGAAGAATTTTTTTAGCCGAATACTTTCGTTCCATGACCTTTCACATGATGAGATAGACTCTTACCCAGTGAGCCCTTTATTAGTGTTACGGCTTGACAAGCTGACTTTTCCCTGCCCCATTACCACCTTTTCGAGACGATTCAACCAAAGAAAAAAATTCTTAAACTCACTGGCTGCGCGCTCGATACGGTTTCCATCTATGCATAAAAAATCTATTCAAAAAGACTGCTGTCCATGATCGACTTTCCATGAATCTTGGCATAGCGATGAGGTAATTAGTAGAGTGTTAATAAAGCCGTGTCCAAGATGTTAACGATTTACCAGGCTAACGTTTCGGCCTCGTCGCCTTCATCAGAGCCTGGAAAATCAAGAAATAGATGCGACTACTCCTCAAACACACGATTAACTTACAGAAAAGCAGCAAAGGCTAGGAAAATCCAGGAAATGCCGCACGTAGCCACACAAATTGTACTGCTCACCTTTGGTGCCAAGAAAGTGGGAAAGGGGCCACCTCTAGTTAGTCAAGCAGTGGGTGGTATGATTGCGTGCCTTCCTGACATGAAGTCGTTGAGATCACGGTCTCCAGAGGTCAAGGAAAGGTGCGAGTTGGCTGGTAATTGCTAGGCACTCGTCTTTCCTATTCATTTTTGGAATTTTTGGAAAAGTCCAAGAATGAATTGGAAAGACGAGTGCCCAGCAATTACCAGCGAGCTCGCACCTTTCCTTGACCTCTGGAGACCGTGATCTCAACGTCTTCATGTCAGGAAGGCACGCAATCATACCACCCACTGCTTGACTAACTAGAGGTGGCCCCTTTCGCACTTTCTTGGCACCAAAGGTGAGCAGTACAATTTTTGTGGCTACGTGCGGCATTTCCTGGGTTTTCCTAGCCTTTGCTGCCTTTCTGTAAGTTAATCGTGTGTTTGAGGAGTAGTCGCATCTATTTCTTGATTTTCCAGGCTCTGATGAAGGCGACGAGGCCGAAACGTTAGCCTGATAAATCGTTAACATCTTGGACACGGCTTTATTAACACTCTACTATTCAAAAAGAAATAAAGCTTTCTGCAGGAAAATATTATGCCGAAGCCTTTGAAAAGTTCAGGGATTGCAAAGGAGCCCAGAATATGAAAGTCTTCAAAAATTCAGCTAATAAACTATAATCTTTAGTCAGCGAAAACGACAACTGATCGGATCTGAAAAGTTGCCAACTGGTCCCGCAGCGACTTACATGAGATCAGGGTCATGTGTGACAGCTAGGCGCGTTTTCCCTCACAGCTGTATGTTTTGAGGTTTCCAAGCACAGTGGATATGCCAAATGGCGATGGTTATCTTGCCATTTCCGCGGTGAGCAGCCAGAGTATATGTAAGGTGCTCGGCTTGCGTTCTCAAGAAATAACGTTTAAGTCTCGCCCGCGGCTGGCGCGGCGGCTGCGTGCGCCGGCCGTAATCGATTCAGGCCGAGAGCTTTCCTTATCTACTATGTATCTACCATTTTCGTCATCTAAACTTTTCCAATTCATGGGCTGGAGCTGAACTTTGAATCAATCAATCAATAAGTCAGCAGCTCTACTCCATAACGGAGATAGAAAAAATGTACCGTCAAGGCTGCGATGACTAAGCCGGGCGGCGCTGAGTTGAAGCGGGCGCGGCGCGGCTTGTATTAGATTGCCCCCGAAAGAGGTGATCCTGCTAGTCTGCTACCCATATTCGTAGCATATTTCGGCTTCTTCATCCTTAAATTCACAAAAATATAGGCAGTAGGTTGGCGAATACACTTGAATAACAATGAAGGGCGATCTGATACACGCTGCGCGGCAGCGCCACTCCCGCATCAACTCAGCGCCGCCCGGCTTAGGACCTAGTCATACATCGGCGATTTGGTGCCGCTAGTTTTTGCGGGACGTCTGCGATTAGTCAGATTTCGAAATTGACCAATAGCAGACATGCCGCGGAAGCCAGCGGCGGCGAAACGCTGGTGTATAACTAGGGCCATAGTCATCGCAGCCTTGACGGTATGTCATGAGCTAGCGGCGCGTGTGGGCAGTGGCAAGGGCGCCACTGTTACGCACACGATCGAGTGATCGAGCATAGCCCAAGGTCTCAGGGATCGCTAAATTTGTACCAGAATTGTTTAGGAGGTTAGTAACACTGACTTGAACATTGAGTGGCCCTCAGATATGAATTTTGAGATTTTCGTGTAATTGTGTAGAAGACCCCTCCTGTATAACACGTGTCAAATGCGAGATGTCAATTCCTTCAACTAAGCGAGATATAAGCGACCACCACGGGCGCGACCCCCTCCAACCACCACCACAGGCCCGGCCCCCTTCCTGATTTTCAATCTCGATAGCGGCTAGATGGATGGATTAATTCTCGACAAGTCATCGTTCTTCAGTCCTTTGCCGGCCTATCTCCTCATCCTGTTTCGCTCTCGTGCAGCGTCTGCGAATCAGGAGAAATACAGGCCTGAGACAACTTGTCCACCAAATTTTTGGCCTCAAATTACAGGCATCTTCAAGGAGTCATATCTTCATTCGTAGGGGGTTTAACACCATTTCAGAGATACCGTTGTGATCAGAGTGTGACCCTCTCCAAGATAAGAATAAAACCTCAAAACTAATTCTCTTTGTGTCCTGTGCCTCTAAGTCCATAAGAATGAAACTTTCTGTCCACGTGGTCGGCGTGCGCGTCGAGCAGCCGTCACGAAGGCATTTCTTGGACGAGCTCACCCAAGACTGGGATATTGTTCACTCTTCGTCTGATATTCCTGCCGATCGATTAACAGGTGTAAAAATACCTTCGCGATGGCCGATCAACACGCACGCCGACCGGATGGTCGACGTTTATACCGAAATCGGGGTAGAAACGCGGATAGAGCTAATTATTGTATTTATCATCAGATAGGCCATTGTTATACCCCACGACAGACCAGTCGCGGTCGCAGAACACTGTGACGGCCATTGTTATACCAAAGGTTTGCAACCACGACAGGTTCGGTCAAGTATCACGATTCGTGTGGGGAGCAGGCTGACTCAGTACAAATGTGCTGTCTCAGGAACACTTTGCGGCACCCGTCGCGGTCGCTGGCTCGAGGAGGGATGTTATGCCTGAAACGTTAATACGGTGCGGTAATCGGTCGCTCTAGCGGATGTCCGTCGCAGTGCAGTGCGCTGCGACGGGTGCCAGAGACAGCGACCCAGCCAAATCCAGTATCGTGCCAAGTGTTTCTTGGCCCTGAGCGACAGCGACAGCTGACCTTCAGCGACAGCACCGTCGCAGAGTTTTGCGACCGCGAAAGGTCCGTCGTGGGGTATAACAATGGCCTTAGGGTCAAGAAAAACCCGGCACGACACGGGATTGGGCACTCGGTCGCTGCCGCTGACACCCGTCGCAGAGCACTGCACTGCGACGCGCATCCGCGAGAAAGACCGATTACCTCACGGTTTTCACGTTTCAGGCATGACATCCCTCTTCGAGCCATCGATCGCGACAGGTATCGTAAAGTGTTCCTACGACAGCACATTTGTGCTGTGTGGACCTGGTCCCAGCACGAGTTGTGAAGCAAAACTGAGGCTTGAGAAGCCTCAGATCTGGTAGAAATGATGTCCGAAACGTCAAAAAGTAGAACATTTTCGTTAGTTCTCAACTTGTAACTAGTTTCACCCCTCAATCTGCCCTGCCTGCGCTATAGCTTTTCGAGCTACACGTCCCACTTCCCGGCCGACCGCGTGGGCTGAAAGTCTCATTCAGGCAGGCTTTATAGGCCCAATGCACATTCAAAAGCTCTACGATTCTGAATAAAACTGAAATGTGTTGCGCATCCCCAGAGGGATTGAGATACGCCGAGAACTATCCTTTATCGTTTATGTGAACTACAGGGATGTGCGTTATAGCGTGAACGCATTAACGCCTTAACGGGTTAAAGAGATTTTTCTCTAAAAACGAAAAAACCTAACGAAAAAGTCTTGAAATCACTAAATCAGGTTTTTAATTGTAAGGAAGTTTTGGCACTGATTGATATAAGCCTCTGATGATTTATTGATTTTCGCTGCCGTCAGGTAATGTTTTCAAATTTTTTACGAAATGCAAAATTAACGTGTTAACACAGTAACGGGTTAACGCAGCTAATTTTTTTCCAAAATTAGCGAATAACACTCAACAAAAAATTTTTTCGATTAACGCACACTCCTGGTTTTGAAGCACATTGTAGAAGCTTTAGACCGATAAGAATAGTTGAGACTTGTTGCCCCAGAGAAATGCGGGGGTGCGATTGCGGCCAACACGCCAAAAATACGGTAAATTCGTTGGCGCTTTGCCAAGATCAGCCGACATATATGTACTGGTGTGTTGTTTTTTGTTTTTAGGATGTTTTTGTTTAGGTGGAAACATTACAGGAGACTGAGAAAAAATGCTATGGGTATCATCTATGTATGTGATTCGCGCACGATTATATCCGAATTCAGCAAAAAAAGCTAGCATAGGACCGATTGTAGTGTGGACTGGAAGATTGAAGTGGCAGTAGTGCGCCGTGGGAAATCGGCAGGAGACTAAGTTCGTGGGGCGCCATTGAGAGAAACTTGATTAGTATTATTCATTTCATAGTATTGAGTCTACGACTGAAGTAATCATGCCCTTTTTGCTGCAACTGTCGTCCTTCTAATAGTGGAGGACGTCACTAATGACCCGTCCTGACACTTTTCCGAGAAGGAGGGGTGATTCATTAGTTCGAGAGATAAATGACTTCCAGGCGCACATTATACATAAATTAGTCGAATGAAGTGTAAATGTGAGTGATACGGAAACTATGAAACACAAATAAGTTCTTGTGGCTATCCACGGGAAAAGCATGACGTTACACTCGATACTGTTTACGGCTGGGAATCGGCCGAACGACAAGTGCTTGCCCTCTTCCCTCCCAACGTATGGTTAGAATATTCGCGTCTATCGAAAGCACCACGTATTTGTCAGGGGCGAGGCTCCCACGGACTTTTGCTGCGGCGACTTCCCCGTCTTTCAAAGAGTAATGACGTTTTTCAAACGAATAAAGAGCCTGTGAAATCTCAATCGTGGGGTTCCTATATCTCACTGTTCTTCAGGATGATATAATATTTGTTTTATTAGACAAGCATGTAGATACATGTGGAAAAAGCAGAAGAAAACGATAAGACAAAGCATATGAGGTTGGACATGCACTTATACTGCAAAGTAGACCCTTGGATAAAACCTAAAAAGTGCGAAACATTCAATCTTCAACAAGCCACTCCGACGTTGCGACGGATGCGAATCACGAGCGAAACAAGGCTGACTACTCACACATTTGGGGGGAAGTTCCCGAGGACAATATACCTGTTTTGGTCGTTATCACTCGATCGGGGGGAGAGGAGCGAGACGTCCCCCCGGAGGGGGACTTCTCGGTCCTCTCCCCTCGAATTATGCACAACGATAAGGCGTTGGAAACAGTCAACTCGGGGGGAGAACAAGGAAAGTTCGCTTCACGGTTGTTCCCATGGCCTCCCCCCGAACATGAAGAACGCGAAAACAAAGCCGCAGCGTATACGGTGATGCAGACGGGCTAGTCGCGAGGTGGTCTCGCACTTCGCAAGTTGGGGTAGATCTGCCACTCAAGGACTACGTAAGGCATCTCTGTCTGGTTTTCAGAGGAGCTAATAGGCTTCTCTATAACCATTAGTCAGAGGTGAATATTTTTGGACCGATAGCAGTTTTTCAGGAGCAGGAGACTCGAAAACAGCGGGTTCTAGCAAGCTAATTTTTGATCAATCATTGAACAATGGGAAAATCAGCAATCGGAAGGTCGCGGGAAGACCTGCAGTCGGGAGAACAAGAGAACTCCTGCTGTGGGAACTTCCCCCATTACTCTGCTGTCGAGACGTCCCCTTCGCCTCCGCCCAATTCGGGGGAATTTCCCCAGTTGTTTCGAGGGAAGTTCTGCTGTCGTGCTCGGGAACTTCCCCACGAATATCTGAGTTGGTCGTTATCACTCAGTCGGGGGGAGAGGAGCGAGACGTCCCCCCGGAGGGGGACGTCTCGCCCCTCTCCCCTCCAATTATACACAACGATAAGGCGTTCGAAACAGTCAACTCGGGGGGCGAACAAGGGAAGTTCGCTTCACGGTTGTTCCCATGGCCTCCCCCCGAACATGATGAACGGGAAAACCAATCCGCAGCGTATACGGTGATGCAGACGGGCTAGTCGCTAGGTTGTCTCACTTCGCAAGATGAGATGGTAGATCTGCCACTCGAGGACTACGTAAGGCATCTCTGTCTGAATTTCAGAGGAGCTAATGAGCCTCTCTATAATCAGAGGTGAATATTTTTGGACCGATTGCAGTTTTTCAGGAACAGGAGACTGTCAAAAACAGCGAGTCCTAGCAAGCTGATTTTTGATCAATTAATGAACATTGGGAAGATCTGCAGTCGGAAGGTCGCGGGAAGACCTGCAGTCGGGAGAACAAGAGAACTCCTGCTGTGGGAACTTCCCCCATTACTCTGCTGTCGAGACGTCCCCTTCGCCTCCCCCCAATTCGGGGGAAGTTCCCCAGTTGTTTCGAGGGAAGTTCTGCTGTCGTTCTCGGGAACTTCCCCACAAATATCTGAGTAGGGAGCGATTTTTGACAAAGTGGTCACTAGGAGCGAAAAATATATTCCTAGGACCACTTTCTAACATAGATTTCGAATGTTTTTCCATATATAACTGCGGAACGATTGTCTGAGAGAAGTTATCAGCGTTTTCAAGGCTTCGTGGAATTGGGGTCTTTGTTTGTCGATATTCTGAGGTCTACTGTAAATTACGGTAGGAATGATGTCAGTTAACTGGCGCAGCCCACCTTACAGTTTGAAAAATTCAAAAGTGAACGCCAATGCGTGTTCACCACCCCAAATCACCCTCAGAGAAAGGTTCTGAGAAGTCTGAGACTTTGACCAAATTACTTTATACCCACCGTAATCTATCGAAAATCGCTAATCGAAAGTGCCATCCGTGATCGCCACCCCAAAGAGCCCCCCACATGGATGCTCTGAGCCAAATCTATCCCTGCGTTTCGGAAATCGTTGAGAGTCGTATTTAGACTTCAAATTTTCCCCATTGGCAGCTTCGAGCAAAATACCGTATTTTTTTCGTAAGTACCCCTATTTTTTAAGGCCTCTTTTTTAGGTGTACCTGTACAGTGCGTTGCAAAATTATACGACATACCCCAACTTCCGCGGTTCCAAACTTCGCGTCAATTAGGGGGCCAAACGATAAACGCCAATCGATGCAGCACCCTCGAAAACCCCTGGGTACGAATCTTCATGAAATTAGAGCCACTAGCAGGAAACTGGCAACGGAAGTTGTCAAAATCGCCGTTGCAAAATTATACGACGTAGGTGACATTCTCGCAGAAATTTCTATTCTACGCGATCTGATCATTCTTGGTAAGAACCACTAGAAACTTCGAGTTGTATGTCTTCAGAAATGTCTTGGCGCTGAACCACTTCGAAAACCCTGTGTGGTATGTTTCAAACCAGCTTTTTGTGAGCGCCCCTTTCAACGCCCCGCCCCATTTCGCCCCATTCGCTTATAACGGCCAGTACAAGCGGAGCCACACGCTCGTATTGTCTGTCCTGGATGTAGATTCAACGCCCAAGAACACCTCACACGTTTTCCATAGGGTTGAAGTCCTGCAAACCGGCCGGCCATTCTAGCGAATTGGCAGAATTGGCCTGAAACCAAGCCTGCGTTATTTTACTGACAGGAAGTGAAGGCGGAAACGGACTAGAAAGAATTAGGAATGATTTTCCGGCACATTCTGATAATCTGTGGAGTTCATAGGCCATGTCGCAAAAAGCTGCTTCAGCTTAAAGCCCTGCCTGGATCCGCGTCAATCCCCTATTCTTTCTCCTCCAAAGTTCCTACTTAAGGATAGTTTCGGGTTCTTGTATGAATCCTTCGAAATCCTTTTTTATCGGTCGAAAGCAAGAGCAATTTGAACGAGCTTGATCGATTCTATTACATTTATTCATTTTTGACTAAGCATTCCAAGCATTGGAGGGATAGATCTACAGAAGGACCCGAGTATATCCTTGAGTAGGAATTTCGGGGAAAAAGAATAATGCATTGACCCGGATCCAGGTGGGGTTTCAAGCTGGACCAGCTTTTTTGCGAAATGGCCTATGAACTCCACAGGTTATCAGATTGTGCCGGAAAATCAATTCCAGTTCTTTCTAGTCCGTATCCGCCTTCATTTCTTGTCAGTAGGGCGACGCAGGCTTGGCCGATCATGCCAGTTTTCTAGAATGGACGGCCGGTTTGCTCGACCTCAACCCTGTGGAAAACGTGTGAGGTATTCTTTGGCGTTGAATCTACATCCAGAGCAGACAATACGGTCGTGTATCACCGCTTGAACTGGCCGTTCTAATCGAATGGGCGCAGATTGAAAGGGACGTTCACAAAAAGGTGGGTTGAAACATACCAAACAGAGTTTTCGAAGTGGTTCAGCGCCAAGACATTTCTGAAGACTAATAACTCGATGTTTCTAGTGGTTCTTACCATGAATGAACTGATAGAAATGGCGTAGAATAGAAATTTCTGCGAGAACGTTAGCTACAGTCGACCGCAGTGTTAAAAGGACATGGTGCGGTTGCGGACTCGCACTGAAACTACGGTAGAATCTGGCACTTTGCCAGATTTCGTGATCGATCGGCGCCAACCGCCGTCTCTCTGCTTACGAGAATATCAGCTGTGGCGCCGATCGATGACGAAATCTGGCAAAGTGCCAGATTCTACCGTAGTTTTAGTGCGAGTCCGCAACCGCACCATGTCCTTTTAACATTGCGGTCAACTGTATGTCGTATAATTTTGCAACGGCCATTTTTGATAATTTCCGTTGCCAGTTTCTTGCTAGTGGCTCTAATTTCATGAAGACTCGTACCCAGGGGTTTTCGAGGGTGCTGCATCGATTGGCGTTTACCGTTTGTCTACTTAATTGACGCGAAGTTTGGAACCGCGGAAATTGGGATATGTCGTATAATTTTGCAACGCACTGTATTAGAGGTGTACTTCGAAAAGAGGGTGTACTCCTATTTTTCAGCCTGGTTTTTTGAATTTTTCATAGTGAAAAATTTCATCACAAAACTATGAAACTAAATTGAAATGAATCGTCGCAGAAAATCAATTTACAGTCGGCGCGGATTGCACTTGCATTTTTTGTTCTCTATTGAAGATTGGCGCAAAATCCGTGCACACATGTTATCTATAACATATGTATGTGCACCGAGTTCGCGCCATTCGTTCATGCAGCATCGCAGCTTCCTACTTGAATTACACAGACTATGATCGAAGTAGAAAATCTATATTTTGCTTCTGGAATAACGATATTTAGCTGGAAAAAATGAAAACACCCTGACTTCTGAGTCATGATTTTACAATCTATTACAGCGCGAGCACTTCTGTCTCATTAAAGAACACTCAAAGTTTAGTTGAGGGCTCGAAGGCTATATTTACGATTTCAAAATAGAAAAACACCCCGTCTGAGTTAACCGACAGCCGCTAAGGCCAAGGGTGAAGTTGCAATAGCGACTGCAAAGCGGCCGCTATGAGGAGTGAGCTTCCACAATCCTCCCACAGCGGCGATGTCCTTTCATAGTCTCACGCATCTCCTCATTCTATGAAGTACAGGGTGCCACATGCATATTCATGGGAAGAAAGGTCGTTACTAGTATGAAGGATTGTTCTAGCTATTGCGCACTTTAGTAGCTTAACCTTAGAGTGCAAGCGCAATTTTCAGACAAAAGGGTTCGAGAAACGCGCACGTCAGATGTAAGCCGGGTTAAAGGGTGGGACAGCCTTAGTTTACGGAAAACACGTACGCAGCCAAACTGCAGTAGTAGGCTTAGTTCAGGCCTCCACAAACACACAAGAATTAGCCCCCTCTATTGACCTTTGTGGGTTTTGATCTGCTCGATCGGTCTTCTGAAGGCTAACGGGGTGGGTGGTCCAATATGATCCCGCTCATTCACCCGACATCAGGGCCAGTAGCCATCCCCCCGTAAGGTGGCAGCTACCGGCTGTCACTCCGTGGTGACTGTGCCAATCACGTCTCGGCTATCAATATGAACGGGCCGGCATAGAAATGCACAGGCGGCGATCAAGTTAATGAGCATTGCAGTCAGCCACCTGGGAGCAGTGAGCGTTCTTTTGTGAGGTGGCTGACTCTAAGAACTGGGTGGTGACTTCGCTTACCGCCGCAGAGGAAAGAGAAATAGCGCGCGGAGCGAAGAGGAGCTGGGTCGATACCGCGGTGATGAGGTCGAGCACGTCCAATGGTGCTGACTTTTTGAAGCAAGTGCGCTTCAAGAAGGGGCAGTGGAGTGCTTGCGAACCGACCAGTCCGCTGTCCACTTATCACCCCAGCACAACACGGCGGCCTATCTCGTTGTCTAGGTGAGCAAGGAAAATTTGCACCCGCCGGCTGGCGGCCATTCAGCTCCGCTGCCAGCTCATTGGAATGACTGGCGAAACGTTTGAAGGTTTTAATGATGTTTCAATGATTCCCGGCAAAGATTAGTGGGAGATTAATGTATAATTGTAAGTAGCTGTACAGTGCTCCTAATATACCTTATTTGGCGTCCACTTCTCTCGAGAAATTTCTCCTCATGCTGTGAAATAATGCTAAATTGGATAAATATCCTTATGCGTCATTGCAGGCTCCGGCGAAGACAGAAATGCCGAAACATTAGCCAAATAAAGCTGTAACATCTCGGTGGGTTGTCTAACAGACTGCTCAATTCATATCATGCCGAGATTCATGGAAAGTCGAACGTGGACTATACAGTATACCCAGATCGCGCTGATACTTTGCGTTCCTTATTGCGTGCTGGTGCAAATTCGGTGCACGTATGTTATAACATACATATGTGCACCGAGTTCGCGCCAACGCTCAATAAAGAACGCAAAGTATCAGCACGATCCGGGCCGACTATAGTTTACGGTTTTTATTTTTTATTTTACGAACTTTCATAACAAGCTGTGAGAACTGATCCATTCCAATTGATATTAGATAGGCTATGAGAATGTATGAAACGATTGAAGCTCACTCAATCTTTGCTCTATGGCTCACTATTGTGGCTAACGAGCTCTCGTTGTGGGTCAATTGTTTTGAGGAGAAAAGGATTGGGGAGTGGACCTGAAAACATTCCGAGAAGATATCCGCCAGCAAGAGAGAGAGAGAGAGAAGGAGACGCAGTTTCTCGAAGACGGGGGGGTATTCGAGCTGTTGTTGACCAGCACCGACCTCGGGCTTGATGTGAAGCTCGTCCATTCTTTTCGTGCTCGTCATGGGATCACGAGCACCAACCAAGAACATTCACTTCAGTGGATAACAGCGGAATGGGAGATCAATCAGGACAGTTACAAATGAGTTTTTCCCATCCAGGAGTCATGGGGTTCGAGGGAGTAATCCCGTGCAGATAACAGCTGCCTCTATCAACGTGAAAGCACAGCAACATGCCAGGCGCAAACGCATCGGATACGACAAAAAAAACTCGAGGTGGGAGGGAAGGAGTGATGGAGCTCATGTCTCGTCCATTTCCACTCTCTCACCATTGCGAAGTGCATCAAACCATGAGATATTTACAATACCGCTGCTATCCAAGGGAAAAAATGGGAGAAATTGCCAAATTGGGCGACTAAAGCGTCTTTCGACCACAACTCGCCTCAAAGTGCTCTGTTTCCAATTTCGAAAGAAATAAAATGTTCGCCGCACCACAATCTATCCAACTATGGAAGACAAACTCTGAATTGTGGTGTGCGCGAAGCGCGCACCAGATTTGGCTTTAACTCGGCCATGCGCAACTCTGCGATTCTAAAATCAGCGTTCAGAGTAACTGTGGAGATGCGGTTTTTTCTCCATTGGAAAGAGCGTAAAAAGTTGGTATAGGTACCGAAAAACGGTTTGGAATCGTTTCTTGGCACTCGAAAAAATGGCGAAAACCACGTGATTTTGGTCGAAAAACTGTTAATTAATCTCCTTTTTTTTCAGACGGCGTTCACGATCTTGTATAACCAGCCAAAATTGAGCTAGGAAGCTAATTTTTCGGCAGGAGGCTGGAAATGGATGCAGCTAGCTCCTATTCAATTTTGAAGTTGAAAGCTCAATTTTAGCGGACCCTCAAAATTGAGGGTCAAGACGGGAAAAAACAAGTAAACATGTTATTGTAAAACATCCGCCGTTCTCTGAGCTTCGAAAATGAACTAATAAAAAACAACACAGATAATGATAGGCTTCCGGCCAAGATTGTTCTCTCTTTGAGACGGTTGGTGTAAATAGGATTTGAGAAGTGCGCAGGACGCCCCAGAAAATGTACGGGACTCCAGTGGGAAAGCGTAGGTTGTCGTAGGAAGTGTGCGGGACCCCAGTGGGAGTGCGCTGGACGCCGTAGAAAGTGTGAAGGCCACCAGTGGGAATGCGCAGGACGCCGTAGAAAGTGTGCGGGACCACAGTGGGAATGCGTAGGACGCCGTAGAAGGTGTGCGGTAACCCAGTGGGAATGCGCAGGACGCCGCAGAAAGTTTGCGGGCCACTAGTGGGAAAGCGTAGGTTGTCGTAGGAAGTGTGCGGGACCCCAGTGGGAGTGCGCTGGACGCCGTATAAAGTGTGAAAGCCACCAGTGGGAGTGCTCAGGACGCCGTAGAAAATTTACCGGACCCCAGTGGGAGTGTGCAGGACGCCGTAGGTGGTGTGCGGTAACCCAGTGGGAGTGCGCAGGACTCCGTAGAATGTGTGCATTCCCTCACTCACTCACTCATCCCGTCAGCTGACGTCTGGTGGAGCGGGATGCCCTCTCAACCAATACACTGCTGTAGGTGCCATAGGAGCTCGTGCGGCCTGAACGATACGCTTCCAATCAAAACGGTTTGCAGCAACAAGTTTAGCGTTAAGGACACTGCACCGTTGAGTCTTCAGATCCTCCTCTATATGTTTGAGCCATGTCTTCTTCGGGGCCGTTCGTTGAATTCTCCACGATGGTGGGCGCTTACGCCACAGCATACTATACGGGAGACGGGACGGGTCCATCCTACATACATGTCCGAACCATCGCAGTCTTCTTGTCTGCAGCTGTTCTCCGACCGTCGGTTGATTCATGCAGCTCTTCCGTATATCGTCGTTGCAAACATGATCACGAATCGTAATTCCAAGAATCTGGCGCAAACATCGCATCTGGAAGACTTCTAGCTTGACGAGGTCTGACTTTAGCAGAGTCCAGGTTTCCGAGCCGTATAGTAGTACGGGTATTATCAGCGCTCGAAACATTCGCACTTTAGTCTTCAGTGAAATGTTGTTTTTCTTCCACAAACACCAGCCAAGCGACGCAAACACACTAGACGCCAGCCCGATTCTGCTGCACACCTCTGCCGTAGCCGCAACTTTTCGCTCCTGCACTACCGATCCGAGGTATTTGAATTCCTTGACCTGCTGAAGCTCAACTCCTTCAAACTGAACAGATGCAGGCGAACCATCGGATGTCATGACCTTGGTCTTCTCCTGGTTGATTCTTAAGCCGTAGGAGCTTGCAATCAGTGCCATATCGCTTATCAAGGACGTTGCCTCCGCATCAGTGTCCGTGAACACTGCGCTGTCATCCGCGAACATCAAATCTGTGACGTACTCATTACTTCCGTATTGAACGCCTCTTCTGTTCTCGAAGACCTTCCTCATAATAGCGTCCACAACAGTATTAAAGAGCAGAGGCGAGACCACATCGCCTTGGCGAACTCCAGCGGTAACGGCAAACTCCTCGGACAACTGATCCCCAATGCGTACGGAACTGGTAGACCCTTTGTACGTTTCCTGGAGGAGCTTGACTATCTTCCACGGTATGTGCTCGCTTTCAAGTGCTCTCCACAGCGCCGGCCAGTGAATACAATCGAACGCAGATTTGAAGTCTATAAATGTGATAACGACACGCTACCCAGAGCGAAGAGCGAATTCTCTCTTCCATTAGCTGTCGAAGTGCGAAGATCTGATCACTGCAGCTTCCTCCTGGCCGGAACCCCGCCTGTTCTTCACGACTTGTTTGCTCACGATGACGCTGAAGTCTGTTCTGAATAACCCTCATGAAGACTTTGCCAACGATAGACAACAGACTGATCCCTCGGTAATTTTTGCAGTCTCTAGCATCACCCTTCTTGTGTATGGGCACGATTGTGGCACGTTTCCAGGTAGCTTGTAATTTCTCAGACTGCCAGATAAGAGTAATCAGCCGATGAAGTTGGCGCAGCAAGACGTCTCCGCCAGCCTTGATGGCTTCCGCAGTGATTTTGTCCACTCCTGACGCTCTGCCGTTTTTCAGTGACTTTATCGCTGCCGTTAGTTCATCTACAGTGGGTTCTGCGTCGAGAACTGCATCTCCGGCCGCTTCAACTAGCGGTGGCTTGACAAGCGGTCCTTGCGGCGCTTCATGACTGTATAGTTCACTGAAGAACTGTCTCCATCGACGGAGGCGCTCGTCCACAGAGCGCACGAATGACGCATCTGCATTCCTGATACTATCGCTTGTTGGTTTCGTCCTTCCTCCGAGCCGCTTGAGTGTCCGATAGAGAGTTCGATAATCATGCCTGCTCGCAGACTCCTCCAAATCAGCAGCTACCTTATTCCAATACGACTCTCGTTCCATTTTCCATCTGCAACGAAGCTCTCTGCAGAGCTGACGATATCGATCGAAATCGGTCAATTTCGCTTTCTTCCTTTCTTCAATGAGATGTATGGATTCATCTGATATCCATGACTGGATTCGCTTACGAGGGGCAGGGCAAAGTGGCTCTGCACATTACACGATGGTGGGTGCTATCTGCTGTTCTTGTTCATCCACAGATGCATCGTCTGCCAACAGCGCAAACCGATTCGACAGTGCCATTTGGAATAACTCCTTCGTCTCAGGTACCATCAAATGTGCCCACTTGAATTGGCCTTTAGATGGCTCCACAATCCTAGCTCGTTGTAGACGAAGCTTCACTACTGCACGTAGAAGGTAATGATCCGAACCACAGTCGGGTCCTCTCATTGCACGAACATCCTTGAGCGACGACCTGAAACGCGAGCTCATCAGCACGTAGTCTAACAAAGCTACGTCTCGTCCGGAAGGATTTCTCCACGTCAACTGATGCTTTCTGCGATGCTGGAAGTGACTGTTTCCAATAATGAGTCCATTGAAAGCTGCAAACGTGAGCAAGCGCAGACCATTGTCGTTCATGTCACCAACGCCAAATCGGCCCAATACTGCTTCCCAGCCCATTCTGT
Source organism: Aplectana chamaeleonis (assembly GCA_029168955.1). NCBI lineage: Eukaryota > Metazoa > Nematoda > Chromadorea > Rhabditida > Cosmocercidae > Aplectana > Aplectana chamaeleonis. The sequence goes on from JAPDOI010000263.1 coordinate 697,656, forward strand.
CTTTTCCAACGTGTGCGTTGAAATCACCTGCGACTAGAACAACGTCTCTCTTTGAAATCGTGTTCAGAACGTCCTGAAGCTGAGCGTAAAACGCGTCCTTGTCGGAATCCGGGCTAGGCTCTGTCGGCGCATAAACTGCCACAATATGAGTCCTTATAGTTCCTTTCAGCGTGAGGACAGCGATTCTGCTAGAGATAGGCTCGAATGTCACAACGCTTCCAGCTGCTTTCCAGTTCAGCATGAATCCAACGCCTTGATGGTGTCCGTCACTACCGGAGTAGTACAGCACCATCCTTTCTTGACTATCTGGCACCTGGACAGTCATTGTTCCACTTCCACTGATCCTTAATTCAGACAGGGCGGCAACCAATACCTTCGACTTCAACAGTTCCCTGGCAATGATTTCTTTCTGCCCGACGTAATGCCCTGATCGCACATTCCATGCCGCGAACCGCACCACCATCTTCGGCGTTACCAGTCGTCCACTGTTCTGGCCATTAGCATACTTGTCACCAACACCCTGGGTCCCCAGTGTTGGCGCATCGGCTGCCCCGGATGCGGTAGCCGTATCGCGTATTCCTATGAGACTCTCCATGGTTACCACCTTAGGTTTTCCAGCCCGTCGGTAGCATGGGGGGCCAACCCTCCTCCTTTCTCATCCGGGCTTGGGACCGGCAATGGCGGAGTTCACTGTGCATTCCCTAAGTGGAAGTGCGCAGTACGCCGTAGAAAGTGTGCGGGCTCCCAATGGGAGTGCGCAGGACGATGTCGAAAATGTACGGGACCCCAATGGGAGTGTGCAGGACGCCGTAGAAGGTGTGCGGTAACCCAGTGGGAGTGCGCAGGACGCCGTAGGAAGCGTGCGGGCTCCCAATGGGAGTGCGCAGGACGATGCAGAAAATGTACGGGACCCCAGTGGGAGTGCGCAGGACTCCGTAGAATGTGTGCATTCCCTCACTCACTCACTCATCCCGTCAGCTGACGTCTGGTGGAGCGGGATGCCCTCTCAACCAATACACTGCTGTAGGTGCCATAGGAGCTCGTGCGGCCTGAACGATACGCTTCCAATCAAAACGGTTTGCAGCAACAAGTTTAGCGTTAAGGACACTGCACCGTTGAGTCTTCAGATCCTCCTCTATATGTTTGAGCCATGTCTTCTTCGGGGCCGTTCGTTGAATTCTCCACGATGGTGGGCGCTTACGCCACAGCATACTGTACGGGAGACGGGACGGGTCCATCCTACATACATGTCCGAACCATCGCAGTCTTCTTGTCTGCAGCTGTTCTCCGACCGTCGGTTGATTCATGCAGCTCTTCCGTATATCGTCGTTGCAAACATGATCACGAATCGTAATTCCAAGAATCTGGCGCAAACATCACATCTGGAAGACTTCTAGCTTGACGAGGTCTGACTTTAGCAGAGTCCAGGTTTCCGAGCCGTATAGTAGTACGGGTATTATCAGCGCTCGGAACATTCGCACTTTAGTCTTCAGTGAAATGTTGTTTTTCTTCCACAAACACCAGCCAAGCGACGCAAACACACTAGACGCCAGCCCGATTCTGCTGCACACCTCTGCCGTAGCCGTAACTTTTCGCTCCTGCACTACCGATCCGAGGTATTTGAATTCCTTGACCTGCTGAAGCTCAACTCCTTCAAACTGATCAGATGCAGGCGAACCATCGGATGTCATGACCTTGGTCTTCTCCTGGTTGATTCTTAAGCCGTAGGAGCTTGCAATCAGTGCCATATCGCTTTTCAAGGCCGTTGCCTCCGCACCAGTGTCCGTGAACACTGCGCTGTCATCCGCGAACATCAAATCTGTGACGTACTCATTACTTCCGTATTGAACGCCTCTTCTGTTCTCGAAGACCTTCCTCATAATAGCGTCCACAACAGTATTAAAGAGCAGAAGCGAGACCACATCGCCTTGGCGAACTCCAGCGGTAACGGCAAACTCCTCGGACAACTGATCCCCAATGCGTACGGAACTGGTAGACCCTTCGTACGTTTCCTGGAGGAGCTTGACTATCTTCCTCGGTATGTGCTCGCTTTCAAGTGCTCTCCAAAGCGCCGGCCAGTGAATACAATCGAACGCAGATTTGAAGTCTATAAATGTGATAACGACACGCTTCCCAGAGCGAATTCTCTCTTCCATTAGCTGTCGAAGTGCGAAGATCTGATCACTGCAGCTTCTTCCTGGCCGGAACCCCGCCTGTTCTTCACGACTTGTTTGCTCACGATGACGCTGAAGTCTGTTCTGAATAACCCTCATGAAGACTTTGCCAACGATAGACAACAGACTGATCCCTCGGTAATTTTTGCAGTCTCTAGCATCACCCTTCTTGTGTATGGGCACGATTGTGGCACGTTTCCAGGTAGCTTGTAATTTCTCAGACTGCCAGATAAGAGTAATCAGCCGATGAAGTTGGCGCAGCAAGACGTCTCCGCCAGCCTTGATGGCTTCCGCAGTGATTTTGTCCACTCCTGACGCTCTGCCGTTTTTCAGTGACTTTATCGCTGCCGTTAGTTCATCTACAGTGGGTTCTGCGTCGAGAACTGCATCTCCGGCCGCTTCAACTAGCGGTGGCTTGACAAGCGGTCCTTGCGGCGCTTCATGACTGTATAGTTCACTGAAGAACTGTCTCCATCGACGGAGGCGCTCGTCCACAGAGCGCACGAATGACCCATCTGCATTCCTGATACTATCGCTTGTTGGTTTCGTCCTTCCTCCGAGCCGCTTGAGTGTCCGATAGAGAGTTCGATAATCATGCCTGCTCGCAGACTCCTCCAAATCAGCAGCTACCTTATTTCAATACGACTCTCGTTCCATTTTCCATCTGCAACGAAGCTCTCTGCAGAGCTGACGATATCGATCGAAATCGGTCAATTTCGCTTTCTTCCTTTCTTCAATGAGATGTATGGATTCATCTGATATCCATGACTGGATTCGCTTACGAGGGGCAGGACAAAGTGGCTCTGCACATTACACGATGGTGGCTGCTATCTGCTGTTCTTGTTCATCCACAGATGCATCGTCTGCCAACAGCGCAAACCGATTCGACAGTGCCATTTGGAATAACTCCTTCGTCTCAGGTACCATCAAATGTGCCCACTTGAATTGGCCTTTAGATGGCTCCACAATCCTAGCTCGTTGTAGACGAAGCTTCACTACTGCACGTAGAAGGTAATGATCTGAACCACAGTCGGGTCCTCTCATTGCACGAACATCCTTGAGCGACGACCTGAAACGCGAGTTCATCAGCACGTAGTCTAACAAAGCTACGTCTCGTCCGGAAGGATTTCTCCACGTCAACTGATGCTTTCTGCGATGCTGGAAGTGACTGTTTCCAATAATGAGTCCATTGAAAGCTGCAAACGTGAGCAAGCGCAGACCATTGTCGTTCATGTCACCAACGCCAAATCGGCCCAATACTGCTTCCCAGCCCATCCTGTCTTTTCCAACGTGTGCGTTGAAATCACCTGCGACTAGAACAACGTCTCTCTTTAAAATCGTGTTCAGAACGTCCTGAAGCTGAGCGTAAAACGCGTCCTTGTCGGAATCCGAGCTAGGCTCTGTCGGCGCATAAACTGCCACAATATGAGTCCTTATAGTTCCTTTCAGCGTAAGGACAGCGATTCTGCTAGAGATAGGCTCGAATGTCACAACGCTTCCAGCTGCTTTCCAGTTCAGCATGAATCCAACGCCTTGATGGTGTCCGTCACTACCGGAGTAGTACGGCACCATCCTTTCTTGACTATCTGGCACCTGGACAGTCATTGTTCCACTTCCACTGATCCTTAATTCAGACAGGGCGGCAACCAATACCTTCGACTTCAACAGTTCCCTGGCAATGATTTCTTTCTGCCCGACGTAATGCCCTGATCGCACATTCCATGCCGCGAACCGCACCACCTTCTTCGGCGTTACCAGTCGTCCACTGTTCTAGCCAGTAGCATACTTGTCACCAACACCCTGGGTCCCGAGTGTTGGCGCATCGGCTGCCCCGGATGCGGTAGCCGTATCGCGTATTCCTATGAGACTCTCCATGGTTACCACCTTAGGTTTTCCAGCCCGTCGGTAGCATGGGGGGGGCAACCCTCCTCCTTTCTCATCCGGGCTTGGGACCGGCAATGACGGAGTTCACTGTGCATTCCCTAAGTGGGAGTGCGCAGTACGCCGTAGAAAGTGTGCGGGCTCCCAATGGGAGTGCGCAGGACGATGTAGAAAATGTACGGGACCCCAGTGGGAGTGTGCAGGACGCCGTAGATGGTGTGCGGTAACCCAGTGGGAGTGCGCAGGACGCCGTAGGAAGCGTGCGGGCTCCCAATGGGAGTGCGCAGGACGATGCAGAAAATGTACGGGACCCCAGTGGGAGAGTGCAGGATGCCGTAGAAGGTGTGCGGTTACCCAGTGAGAGTGCGCAGGACGCCGTAGAAGGTGTGCGGGCTTCCAATGGGAGTGCGCAGGACGCCGTAGAAAGTGTGCGGGCCCCCAGTGGGAATGCGCAGGACGCCGTAGAATGTGTGCGGTAACCCAATGGGAGTGCGCAGGACGCCGTATAAAGTGTGCGAGCCCCCAGTGGGAATGCGCAGGACGCCGTAGATGGTGTACGGTGACCCAGTGGGAGTGTGCAGGACGCCGTAGAAGGTGTTCGGTAACCCAGAGGGAGTGCTCAGGACGCCGTAGAAAGTGTGAGGGCTCCCATTAGGAATGCGCAGGACGCCGTAGAAAGTGTGCGGGCCCCCAATGTGAGTGCGCAGGACGCCGTAGAAAGTCTGCGGGCCCCCAGTGGGAATGCGCAGGACGCCGTTGAAAGTGTGCGGGCGCCCAATGGGAGTGCGCAGCACGCCGTAGAAAGTGTGCGTTCCCCCAGTGGGAAAGCGAGGGTCGTTTTTTGTGGTTGCGGGTCACAATTTTTTGGAGTTATAGTTCTCAGACAATACCGATTCGTACCAATTTCATTATTTACGGAAGGCGAAAGCTGTCATAAGAGGTTTCGCCTTTCCAAAATGGGAATCGCTAAACAAAAATCAGGTCAAAAAGGGAACCTTTGGGAAAAATATATGGAATTTCTTAAAGTTTAGCTTCCTGGCAAAAGTAATGATTTGGCAATGTTACAATTACAAGAAATCAAAGAGTTGAAAAAATTTAAAAAAAAACGTCTCGAAATATCTTTAAAAATGATTTAGCGCAAAACAACCACAAGTAATGAAAAGACTGGGAAGTGTAGTGAAATGATCAACATCGGATTTGGCGGTCAGCCGTAGGCCAACTTTTTATAAGTAGTGATAGATGAGGTATAGGATTTTACAAGCTTCTCCGTTAAACTTATCAGAGCTAAATCAAGCGCGCAACGGAAACCTTAAAACATTTCATTGAAGCTGTAATACGAAAATCAGGGTGGGTCAAGCTATGTTAACATAACGCTCAAATCCGATGCGCGCTTGATTTAGCTTTGATGAATTTAACGGAGAAGCTTTTAAAATCCTATACATCGTCTCTCACTACTTATAGAAAGTTGGCCTACGACTGACCACCAAATCCGATGTTGATCATTTCACTACATTCCCCAGTTTTTCATCACTTATGGTTATTTTGCGCCAAATCGTTTTTAAAGATATTTCAAGACGTTTTTTAAAATTTTTTTCAACTCTTTGATTTCTTGAAATTGTAACATTGCCAAATCATTACTTTTGCCAGGAAGCTAAACTTTTAGAAATTCATTCATGGAAACGCTTCTTTAAGATGAAGTCAGTTACGAAATTGATAATGTTATCACAAGATAACGAGCCCGTTCGATCAAAAACAATCGTACGCGATCCCTAGCATTGTCAAAATGACAGGGTATTTTACCTTGGAAAATTATGTTCCTCCCGAAATTCGAGAAATATTCTTACACGATGGAGTGGATCACGACTTGCTGTACATTTCCGCGTTCTCAGAATTCGAAATGGAGCACTTCGAAGCGAGTTGCGGTCGAAAGACCCTTTAGTTCAATTCAATTCAATTTAATAGCTTTATCTGGCGACGAAGAAACATACAAAATGTATGTGAGATAGGTTTAAACAAGACATCCTGGACATGCAGGCAAACAAAATTGTAGGCAAAGAAACACTCGTACGAATAAGAGCACCCTGAATTTAAAGCTTCAGCAGCAGAAAGCACGGCCATCGACCCCATGCCATGACCTGAGGTTGAAATGGGACAGTCTGCTTTTGAAAATCGGAAAATGCGCGGCCTCAACGATCTCTGAAGGTAAATTGTTCCAAATTGGGATGACTCTAAATGCAAATGAATGCAGCACGTTGGACTTCGACGTAAATCTACGTGCGAGCTGAAAAGCGTGCTGGCGGGAGCGAGTACAGCGGCTGGTGAACACGAAAACACTCTCAAATGGGATGCCGCAAAGACCGTTAACGATTTTATAACATAAGTGTAAATCGAACTCGGGTCGCCGATGTCGTAGGGTTTCGATCCCCAACATTTCAAGCCTTGTCGTATAGTCTGGTACTTCTCGCGTAGGAAATACTTTGACAAAAACGCGTTTTGAGTACCGCCTTTCACGTTTTCCACGATTTCATCATCCTCAAGAGAGGATGGTGACCAAACCTGCGTACAGTACTCCAGGAGCGGTCGGCAGTAGACAATGTATGCTTTCCTGTAATGTACGAGACATGGGTGCTGCAGATCTCAGGATGCAATTTGCCACACGGGAAGCTTTCTTAGAGATTTCCTTGCAGTGGGATTCCCACTTAAAGGCACAGTACACCCTCAGATATGAATCTTGAGATTTTCATGTAATTGTGTAGAAGACGCCTCCTGTATAACACGTGCCAAATGCCAGATTCATTTCCTCCGAATAAGCGAGATATAAGCGACCACCACAGGCCCGACCCCCTTAGCTCACCACCACAGGCCCGACCCCCAACAGATTTTCGAGCTCGATAGCGGCTCGATGGATGGATGAATTCCAACAAGTCGTTGTTCTTCAGTCCATTACCGGACTGTCTTCTTATCCTGGCTTTCTCTCAAGCAACTATTGCGATTGAAGAGAAATACTGGCCTGAGACAACTCGTCTACCAATTTTTCACCTTCAAAATCTAGGCATTTTGGAAGAGCCATAACTCTGTTCAAAGGGGGTCTTGAACAAGATAGGCATAAAATCTGAAAATTAATTTTTTGGGTGTCCTGTGCCTTTAAGTAGGGAAACAGCCTCACCGGTGATAGAGATAGCGCGATATTGGGGCCTACTCATGGAAAACTTTGGCAACAAAAACCACTTCACTTCCGTGAGAATTTTGTGCCGGTGGCAAATTATAATCCTGTGAAGAAAGTAATTGAATCTGGTAATAGAAATGCGTTTTTCAAGTTCATAGGCACCAGAATTAAAGGCATCGTACGCGCTGAAATCCACTTTCCATTTTTTATGCTCAATCCCTTCCTCGGGTCCCTGTGAGAACGTAAAACGAGCTTGGCTGCTCAAAAACGTACCATTGTGAGCATAGAGGAAGTCGAAAGTAAGGAATTCCGTCAAAAGGGGCCGGGCCTTCCGTCAGTCATTTGGCACTTTCGCAATATTTGAGCAGAACGTCGCTTCGCTGAGTACAGGGCATGCCACTGTACGCTGACGCACCGTCGGACGAAAGTGGCATTATCGACTGGAAATTTCTCGTCACACAACGCACCGTCGGACGAAGAGGGCAATATGCAGGGCCCAGGTGAGTATTTTTGTTAGTCAGTGCAAGTCAGTGCAGTCAGTGCGTTGTAGTCGTCGGCGAATTGTTTCCAACGCTGCGCCAATGGACAAATTGTAGAACTGCTCCTTGCGCCATCCGCGTAACTATCCCGAGTCGATGCCGGCGCGAATTTCAAACGATTTGCAGAAGGTTTTTAAAACTGTTCTTTATTGAAAAGTTAACGTTTTCGAAGAGGCTTTTCGCTAACTTTAGTTACTATAGGGGTGTAACAACTCAAAAAAGCTCAAAAACGAAACATGGTTTTCAGCGCGTACGATGCCTTTAAGGTCGGTGCTAATAAGCACACCAAGATCTTGACAGTCTCGCGTACGGGAAGCGCAACATCGTTTAGGCGTAGAAAGCACTAATGTTGGAAATTGATGTGAAATAAGCTGCATTTTTCCTTAGATAGCTTCAACTGCCATAGCTTGGACCAATCAGCAAGCCGGTTCAGGTCACACTGAAGCTCGTGAAAATCGATGGCGGGGTTGCGAAGGGGACGATATATCTTCAGATCATCAGCAAAATACTTGCATGTGCTCGACAATCCGTCAGAAATGTCGTTCACATAAATGAGGAAAAGCAAAGGACCCAGAACGCTACCCTGGGGAACACCGCTGACGATTGGACAAGGATGAGAACAAAAGTCGCCAATTTTGACTATGAAGTCACGGGGTGTCAGAAAGGAATTCAATCGTTTTAAAATGTCACCAGAAATGCCGTAGCCTTCAAGTTTCAGAAGTAGCTTTGGATGACTGACTGTATCAAAAGCTTTAGCATAGTCTATGTACACAACATCAGTTTGGTAGCTTTCGTTCACAGCCGAACACCAGTCGTGAAACGAGGATAACAGTTGAGATAGCGTTGATCTACCAGGCAGAAAACCATATTGCGCCGGGCTGAGGAGGTCATTCGACGCAAGATGGGATAGAACACAATCTTTGATAATGATTTCGAGAACTTTGCATACTGATGAGGTTAAACTGATGGGCCGATAGTTCGAGACCTGAACAGCTGGTGCCTTTTTCAGAAGCGGGGTTATAATCGCAGTATTCCATGCAGTCGGAAGCGTTCCAAGTGCAAGACTATGTTTGAACATGCACGATAGAGGGTAACATAACCCGCTAGCAGCCCTTTTGATGAAGTACGAGGGCACCGAGTCCTGGGTGAGCGAAATCTTGTCATTGAGCTTTTTTATGGCACCCATTACAACCTCGCAGCTGATAGGGACGGAGCACAATTTCTGGGAACATCGGGAGGAAAATAGTGGGGTCGCACCGTTGTCGTGAGAAAATGCATTACAGAAATATTCCGCGAACATTTCGCATTTTTGCTGATCATCGGTAATGACTTCGCCCTCTTCATCTTTTAGAGATTTGACACCCTAACGCGTTTTCATCTTTTTGCATTCATGTACTTGAAGTTTTTTTTCGATTTTCCGAGCAAATAAGGCGTTTTTCGCGGTTCTTGGCAAATCGTGTGCATTCATTTTCGAAATCCCTAGCACATTTGCTGAAGGCAACGCGCCCACCAGGCTCAAAGCGGTCACGCCAGAGGAAGTGCTTTTTAGCGGGCAAGCGTTGCAGGTGCGGTGGAAGGTTTTTGGTCCTAGGTACATGTTTCCGAAGTGGAACACATTTCTTTATTACAAGGTGGACATAGGAAATAAAGGCTTCATACACCTCGTTTATATTGCGGCACGTGCAAAAGAGTTCATCTCATTTTGTTCCTGTCAACCAGAGATTTACTTGGTCTCAATTGGCTCTGCGAAAATTGAAATTACGAGCTGTTTTGAGAACATCAGGTTGACATGCGACTTCAAAGGCTATACTACAGTGGTCGCTTGTAGAGAAATTCAGCTGAATCCTCCAATCAGTAACCAATGTGAGGCTATTACATAGGAACACATCGAGCGCGTTTTGCCCATGAGTGGGCTCATAATTAAGACATGATAAGCCAGAACTGGCAAGAAAATGCTCAAATGAAGTACTAGATCGCATACCGGAGTCGCCACAAGAAAACGCATAATTGAAATCACCAACGACTATGGAGGGGGATTGCACCGTACACCAGTCAGCTACAGTCTCTAACAATTCGAGAGATTCCTCACTACTCGTTGCTGGCCGTCGGTAAGCTGCAATCAAGCGGAAACAGGAGCCAAGCTCAAATACAACATCAGGAAACAGAAGTTCACAGCAGAAGCTAAATGATTTTTGCATGAACTCAGCAACCCTAATTGTATTCTTTACAACAATTGCGACACCACCACCAGTAGAGCCCGCTATTCGATCACGTCTATACACCGCATAACAGCCATCTAATGATAGGAGCGAGTCCGGGTCGTCCTCAGTGAGCCAGGTTTCGGTTATAATGACTATATTGGGAGATTAGTAAATGAGGAGTGAGTTCAAAGAGGCTAACTTGTTTCTAATGGATCGGGCATTGAAATATATACAGTTTAATCTACCTTTCGCCACTGAGATCGACTCGTTCACACTCACTGTGTTGAGGAGTAGCGAGTGGGAGGCTGAGACGCCCGAGGGGGGGAAACCTGCGACAAGGCGGTCTCGTCCCCCGCAGGCGAGCTCGACGCTCCCTTTTTTGGAATCTCGCCTCTGCTCATCACCTCCCCTTTGTAAATCACAGCACTCTCGTCCAACTTGCGAGCTTCGCGGAGTTTCGCTCGCAGTTGGGAACTGTACGAAGGACGCACATAAACATCTTCCCAATCACTAGATCGTTTTAGCTGATGACTGCACCGTAGGAGTTGAACGGCGTCGTGATGGTTGCCGAAGGCAACCTTCACCGGACGCTTCTTCGCCTTATCGAAAATCCCCATACGGTACACAGTCGTGGGGATGGCGTCGGTCTGTAGATGGTCCAGCAAGGCCATCACGGTCTTTTGATCAGCCTCCCTCCGGCTGTGGGCCAGCAGGTCGCACTCTTCAGACAGTCCCATAATAACCACTTGAGAATCAGTCACCTGCGGCTTAGCCGCCGGAACGGCTCGCTGACTCGCGTCACCGGCGGCAGGGGCGGGTGACGTCACTCCTCTCATCTTAACCAGCTCACCAACAGCATCAGTTATCGATTGAATCAGAGGCTGTAGGGCGTCTGCTATAGACTTGGCCAACTGCGTCATCACACCAGTCATCGCCTCCTTCACAGTCTCCTCAATCATCAGCGCAATCTCGGCTCTCAGCTTGGCTTGCATGTCAGGATGCTCGACCGTACGATGTGTACCTCAAACTTGGGTAATAAACCTCCCTTGGCGATTAGTTGCCTCCCTTGGCGATTTCGCCCATGTTTCCCTTGGATAGCAGCGGTATTGTACATACCTTTCTTTCCTTACTTGCGCCCTCAAGATCCAGACTTGCCAAAAAATATCTCAAGGTTTTTTTTGCAGAATTCTGAGCCCTGTGTCCTCAGCTCTAGTGCATAAAAAAGAATGAAAATATCATTCTCAAAACTAGGCCACGATAAAATCGATCTTTGACTTTTCACCGGAAATCGAGACGCCCGAGATGAATTTTACCAAAAATGTTGAAAACTGCTAAGAACGAGCACATAAGAGCCCCACACGGCCCTAGACTTGAGTGTTCCGCTCACGCCACGCCTACTCTCATTCGATACCCATCTGTAGACAACAGGAAAACCGAATTCGGGGAAACAATCATTCAGGAGGTTATAGTTTACTCCGCTCAACAAAACTTACCCCATTTGATGATCGATTGCTTTTTTAAAATTGGGTTTTCAGTTGTACACTTTTATTGGCAGCCGTTGAACGAGTGGGTGCGGAGTGAGCGGAACACTCAAGTTGAGGGCCGTAGGGCGCTCTATCGTGCTCGTTCTCAGACGTTTCTCCAGCATTTTTGATGCAGCGAGCCCCGGCCCTTTAGATTTACGTTGAAAATTCGAAGGCTGTCCCGATAGCGGACACTGCCTTCAAGTGGAAAAAAAATAGATTTTCGGTCATTTCCGCGATTGCTTCACAAGATGCTTTAACCTTCAGGCTTTTTGACGCTTTAAAAGAAATGCACATCACGCTCAGTAGCAAAAGTGGCATTGTCAACTGTGAACATGGAGCGTTAAATGGGGGAAAACGTCAGCTCTTTGGTGGAATGCCAGGGTTTGCAATAAAATTGATTGTTGTGCTATCCATGAGAAGTTAGATCTGGCCATCACAAAAGTGAACTTAAAGGCAGCGTTCACGATGAACATCATCGGTGACTTTCCGCAGAGAAATGGTAGGCGAGAAGGATCCCAGGCTCCCAGCGTCGAAAAAACGGTAGAAAACGAGCCAGGAGCGGCAAAATAACGGCTCCGAGCAAGCGCTTTGGTGCCCTAGACACGCCTGGTGCCCCAGATCCGCCCCTCGGAATAAGCAAATGAAGACTCAGATTACAGGAATGATCAAGATATTGAAGTGCTGATAAGAGAGCTGATCGCTTGAATTCATTGATAGGCACCATCTTTCATAGCGGTCAATTCCTCCACGTTCAAAAATCAACGTAAACTAGAGAGGGCCTATTTTTGCTCAAAAAGCGCGTATTTCGTGTCCTTTTTAAACATGCCTTGCTATATAGGGCACCAGACCTTCCGTAAGCGGTGCAGATATCGGAAGTGAAATCTATCGTGTACACTGCCTTTGAGTGAAATTTCAGTGAAAAAACGCGCAAGAACAGTCTACATAGAGCTGGGTGTCCGCCCGCCCCAGTTAGCGATATTTCTATAAATACTTGATTTGCCGTCGTTTATTTTGCTCCCAAAGTAGTTACTCCAAGAAACTACTAAGTACTTCGAAAGCAAAACAAAAGACGTTGAAAGAAGCATTTACAATATACTTTGGTCCGAAACGAATAATATTCGAATAAATATTCGAATTTTCAAATATTCGAATGCACGAATATTCGATTTATTCGGAAAATCAAATTATTCCTTTTTTTTCGAATATTTGGTTTATTCGGAAAAGCAAAATATTCGTTTCTCGAATATTCGGTTCATTCAGAAAAGCAAAATATTCGTTTTTTCGAATATTCGGTTTATTCGGAGGATCAAAATATTCGTTTTTTCGAATATTCGGTTCATTCGGAAATGCAAAGTATTCGTTTTTTCGAATATTCGGTTTATTCGGAGAATCAAAATATTCGTTTTTCCGAATATTCGATTCATTCGGAAAATCAAATTATTCCTTTTTTTCGAATATTTGGTTTATTCGGAAAAGCAAAATATTCGTTTTTCGAATATTCGGTTCATTCGAAAAACCAAAATATTCGTTTTTTCGAATATTCGATTCATTCGTAAAATCAAAATATTCGTTTTTTCGAGTATTCGGTTTATTCGGAAAACCAAAATATTTGTTTTTCGACCGTTTTTTTTTCGTCTCAGATAATAACACCGGCTGAGCGGGCGGAGAAGTAGGGTCGCCGGCTGAGCGAGCAGGCTTATTTTGGAGGCGGAGCGTCTTACCGGCTGATCGGGCAGACATAGCATTACCGGCTGAGGGGCATGGCTTTACGGGAAGAACGGGCAGACATTAATCAATGGCGGAGCATATCACCGGCTGATCGGGCAGACACTAAAGCGAACCAGGCTCATGTAGGGCGCGGGCGAAATGGGCTTCGAGCTGATTCGAGTGATGGCATTCGAACGGGTGGTCATCCACACGATTTGGATCATTGACCCCTCACCCGTACGGTTTGTTGTGACCGTGGGGACGTGACAGCGGGTCAGTTCATGATTTTTAAAGCAAGGTAAGGCTTGCCGCTTCAGAAATGAAACGCAAGCCTCGAACTTGCTGGGGAATAGGGAGAGCCTACTAGGGGCTTTATCTACTCTTGCAGATCGATATCATTCACGTGGTAAGCAACTAATACCGGCAGAGCGAACCTCCATTTACCGGCTGAGGGGGCAGTGAGTACGGGCCGAGGGGCAGCCATTTACCGGCTGAGGGGGCAGTGAACGCGGTGTGAGGGGGCCACCACTTGCCGGCTGAGCGCTCCACCTTTTGCCGGCTGAGGGGGCAGTGAATGCCGGGGCTCGCCCGGGTACAATGTTTAGTCGGCCGGTATTATCTGCCCCCTCAGCCGGCGTTACTGCCTGAGTAAATAACCGCTACGGACAAGTTTTCAGCCAAATCCGTAACTTTTTTCCAAACACCTCAGACATTGCCTGATGGGTACCGTTACCCTACCGCGGAGCTCCAGAAACGCTTATTTCTGGAACCAGCAAATCGGGACGGGATTTTGCGCATTTTCATTATGGATGCCAAAAAGATACTGACAATGCTGTGTATAGTTCCCTTGTCGGACCGTCCCCCAGGAGCTTGAGTAGGTCAATGTTGGCCGTTTTCTCCCCTCCCCCCACCTAGAGTGATCAAACAGTCGCGTAGTCGATATGAGTTGAGCGTTGTCGATTTACCTTATATACAACTTTTCACCATGTAAGATGGACGCTAAAGGGCACTACGGCGTATGGGCCCACACCTGGTCGCAGGTTTGATCCCGCCGGAAGCCCACATTTTCGCAGAGTATGAGTCATGAGAGTATGATCTCAGACAACTGTGGAGTCCGTTTCGGCCACGATAGGCTTTCTAATCTAATACTCTCTTGAAAGGCTCTTGAACAGCAGCGTGAGCTGTTTCGAGAAGCAAGTGGTCTATTTAAAGGGACTACGTGGCGCAGAGAGGCGAAACTTTTGCCGCGCCGCCGCTTCCCACCCAACAGCACGTCCTCCTATCGTAATCCCAAGGTCCTCGCCGCGGTCGACGACGAAGGAGCTTCCTTCGCTTCTTGGAATTCCTCCAGAAAGAAGCACCAGTCTCTGCGAATTTCGATGTCATTTTTCCATTTTCGTAATATTTGTTCTAAAACAGTGTCTCTCTCTATGATTATCAATGTGAACATAATTTCGGACAAGGAATAGTGAGTGTATTGCAATAAAAAAATCATGAAAAAAGAAAATGTGAAATGATAGAAATAATGAAAAAATTCATTTCATGACAGTGTTCGGGAAAATGAAAACCTCCGATTGGTCGATCGTCGTTATATAATATACGCCAACTGTCGACTACAACACATAACAAACGAATTCGAGGCCATCTACCAACCAAAAATTATTGAAAGAAACGTATTATTGCCTTCCAGGACGGTTGTCTGGCATTTACGTCGCGGTGTCGTAGTGCAGTGCACGACGACACGACACACCATCCAGATGACGCTAAACAGCGCGCACATTGTGGAAAAGTGTAGATTGGCCGCGACGCAGGCACGACACCGTCGCGTGTAGCAGCTCCTACTAGATCGGCCGCGCGCGACGACTGTAAGTGCTAGGCGCGGTCGATCACTGCGCTGGGCGCGGCGGGTTGTACTAGTTCCTACACCGCGACCCCGTCGCCGCGACGCAAGTATGCACTAGGCCTATGAGATGGGTCCTCTTATATACGTGCTGTGCGGCTGATGGGCGCCTGATCAACTGTGGAGCCATCGATCAACGTGTCCAAGCAAAAGCATAGTGGCTCATTTGTCGTCCAAATTGCATCGTAGTCAAACCGAAAGCGGGTCTCGGCCTAGTGGAACGCCTATGGGCTACTGCATAATTCTCGCGACGCGCCGCCGTGACAGTGCATATCAGCAGAATCGATTTCCGGTCGATATAGATGAAAAACATCGTGTTGCGTGGCTCGTCGTGGAAAATATGCACTAGGCCTATGTGTTGCGGCACGTGCTTCTCACTTCGACGACGATTAGGCCACGTGACGCTCGAAAAGTACGGGCCGTTACGTCGTCCACAGCGCTTTGTATTCGAATCGAAAGCCTTTTGTGGCCGAATCGGGCACCCCAATTGTCTGAGGTAGCGTCGTCCTTCACGTCCTTCGCATCCTAGTGTGATCCTTCGCAAAAAAGTAACTGAGTTTTGGATTCATGATCAGCGACTCGAAGAACCGTCTGAGCGGAGTTTGAGAAACGCGAAAACTACTTACAAGGGAAGTGTTTAGAGTGTCAATCTGCGAAAACGACTATTATTGTTGGTATCTCTAGCGCTCAAAACTGTGTTCAGCGCCTAAAACTACTCCCCCCCCCCTTGAGCAAAATGGTGAAGGCAATTTCAGCAATTCGTCGAGACTGACAGCTTTTTGGACTTGCAAGGATTTTCGGTTGGGCGTTTATTTGTACCGATTACAGGGCTCTGGAAGCGTTTTAGAAAAATGTTCCAGATTTGAGTTAAAATTCTCCCAGTTTGGTTTTTTGGGGCGCTGATCACGAGTCTGTGGTTTATTCGTCGATTTTCCAAAGTTTTCGGCTAATTTCGTTCGAAGCTTCCCAACCGGTGAAAATTTCGAGGGAAAAACGCCACTTTCGAGATTCCCGGAGTGCTACGGTAGAAATTGCTCAAATTGTTCTTTTGTGGGTTATTTGGAGTGCTGAACACGATTCTGGAGTCCGTTCATGGATTTTCTGCAAATTACGGTAGATTACGGTGGGTATACGGTAGTTTGGACAAAGTCTCAGATTTTACTCAAAATTAGTATACGGGGGTTGTTCGGGGTGGAGAATACGAATTTAACGTCCATTTGTCGATTTTCAAAATACTAAGATGGGTTTTGGCCCCTAAATGACATGTTACCTACCGTAACCTACAGTGAACCTCGAAATTTCGACAAATGGATTCCAGATTCGTGTTCACCACCCTAGATTACCCCTACATGCAAGTTTTGGGCTGAACCCCAAAAACTTTTTTGAAACACCAGAAAAAAATTGCCTATCTTCTCTTCCCCTGCTTCCCTTGCCTTTTCGCGAAGCTTGAAAAATGCTCATAACTTGTTCGAACCTGCAGCTCGGGGCGGGATGCTGCGCATTCTTAGGGGCTGAGCAGAGTGCCACCGCGGCGCGGCGCGGCCTGATGATTGAGAGCCGTATTGATAGATCGCGGCGATCTATCAATACGCCTCTCCATCATCAGACCTCGCCGCGCCGCGGTGGCACTCTGCTCAGCCCCTTACTATTGAGCCACAAGAGATACTAACGATACTGATCGTTTTCGCAGATGCGTTTACCGCTCTAAACACTTCACTTCTCGGTTATTTTGGAATGTTAGACCGACTTTGAGATCCTCTTAACGATTTTCGGTGGTTCATTTCGCTAAACAAACTATATTGTTGTTGAAGGAATCTACTGTTGTGGAATTCGTCATTGGAATAATCGTCGGTAATAAATGTAACAATTTATAGAACTTGTGAAGCTGCATATTGACAGATTTAAGTCTGTTTCTCAATTTTTGGTAGCTCAGATCCAAATAATCGAAGATTATTCGAATATTCGAAAAATATTCGACTTTCCGAATGAATATTTGAATATTCATTCGATCCGAGTGAAGAAAACACTTTTCGAATCATTCATTCATTCGACGTTTTTGTTAAGGTGATATTCGAATAGTTCATTCATTCGAAATTTCCCATAGCGCAATATTCTAATTGATCATTCATTCGGAATTTCGGAAAACACAATATTCGAAAATTTCATTCATTCGGAAACCTTGAAAAACGCAATAATCGAAAAACTCATTCATTCGGAAATCCTGAGAAATCCATATTCGAAAAATTCATTCATTCAGAACTTCCGAAAGAAGCCATATTCGAAAAATTCATTCATTTGGAAATCTTGAAAAACGCAATATTCGAAAAATTCATTCATTCGGAAATTCCAGAAAACCCATATTCGAAAAATTCATTCATTCGGAACTTCCGAAAGAAGCCATATTCGAAAAATTCATTCATTCGGAAATCTTGAAAAACGCAATTTTCGAAAAATTCATTCATTCGGAAATTTCGAAAAACACATATTCGGAAAATTCATTCATTCGGAAATTTTGAAAAACACCATATTCGAATTATTAATTCATTCGAAAATTCCGAAAATTGAATATTCGAATTATTCATTTATTCGAAAAAAATCGTCGAGTACCAAAGTATAATTTACAACGATCTCGTTCATTGGGGGCGTGCCGACACCCACCAGCTCGCAGTTCTAACTTGTCTACCTTTATGCGTTTTGCTCTGCAGCTTTTCACTTATTTTCTCCTTAATATGGCCAGATCTACCTTCCAGAGGAAGGCATGGCACTGTGATCGGTACATGAAAGGTGCGGCCCCCTTAACTCCAGCTTGGAAATTTTCGCGGACCCCTCCCTCTGACATGCAAGTTCGTCCATGTAGATCATGAGTGTCACCTTCAGATAAATGAAGAATTTAGCGAAATTTGATTATCGTGTGAATAAATTGCTATTATTTCCATATGTAAAGCTATTTTTAAATGTTCTCTTTGAATATAATTTCATTCTTTATTTGCACCAAGTTCGTACCTATGTTTTTGCATGGTGGCCGGCGGGATCTGCGGCCCCCTCCATTCTCGGTGGCCAAAAGCTGCGGCATCCTCTGTGATCATCAAAGAGTTGGCTTTACCGTGCTCCCCTCCTTTGAAGAGAACCCAACAACAGCAGCGAATCCAGCATTTAATATCGGAGTTGGGATGTATGGAAATATGTAACTATGCGAATTCTTTGGAAAAGAGAGCAAGCAAGAGAAGAAGAGGGTGTAGAAAAAGACTTGCAAATGGGGTGAAGAGGGAAACAGGGTGCTCATTGGAAAGTTCGTTTGCCTGCAATGCTGCATAGTCCTCCTTCCCACGCAACTGTTCTAAACAGCACGAATGGACTTCTCCTCTACTCCACTGCAAGGCCTCAAAGAATTTGATAAACGATGTCGAAGAAAACCAAAGTTTGCTGTCAAAGGACACATGGCGAATACGTCACAAACATCCCGACAACTCAGGAACTCGCGATGCTCACCGATCCGGTTGAAATCATCGCGCAAAAGCAAACAGGAAGGAACTAATCGGCTTTGAAAGCTCAAGAATCACGTCGTAATACAGAAAAAACTTGAGATCCCCCGTCGTCATAGTTATAGTATGATAGCAGGAACAGGGAGATCATCGAGCAACACAACATTACGCGAAATCCATTCCAACAATTCACAAGCGCTAACTATAAATTCACCTGTGCAGTGGAAGACATTATGTGCTGCAAAGTCGCGTAAACATGGTGTTTGATGCTAAAGACATTGCAGTTGTGAAATAATATTGACAACCTGTCGCAGGTAGGGGCCAACTGAATATCCCGAAGTTTGGTAATAAAAAAATGGCTTAGTTCCGAAAAATGTGCCTGAATGGTAAGGGATGGCAGGCGTGCAATGCTTAGATAGTTGAGCTTTAGCTCTAACTACAAATTAGCAAAACCTGCTAATTGTAGGATGGAAAGGGAGAGTGATGAAAGTACTACGTGATTTGCTTAAAGGCAGGGTTCACAACAAGAATTGTGTTCCAGTTTCCACTAGGAATAGGTAGTGGAGGGGCACACTGTAACGTTGACGTGGAAAGAACGCATGAAAACGAGCCAGGAAAAGCTCCAAAAGAGTCCGCAGTAGCCACTTCGAGCGCAAGGCAAACCCCAAAAGCGCAACACACGCCCACCGACGTGAACAAATGAATGCTCAAGATCGTGAGATAAGCGATGATTTCCTATCATTAGCCCAGTTTTTCCTTCATTCTCAACTTCTCTCTTTACTCAGGTCAGCTCGCATACATCGGCTGCAAAAGACGGAAGTTACAAGCCTCGGACAACTCGTCCACCATGTTTCCTTAGCTCATTTTTTTGAGAGACCATAACTCCGTTCCCAGAAGGTCTTGTACGATTTCAGAGACATCATTGGAATCAACATGGGGCTGTTTTCAAGATAAGCGGAAAAATAGAAAAACGAATTTTATCGTGAACACTGCCTTTAAAGGCAATGTTCACGATGATTTTCTTTCAGGAGCTTTCCACTCAGAACAATGCGTTGGCTACCAATTGTTACCAAAACTACGAAGAAACGGCGAGAAACGCACTAAATCGTCTTATTTCGGTGATATTATTCTCTGGCCTGGACTAGTTGTCCGATTGGATGAACATGGTCACGGTGGTTGTCACCGGTGAAAAATGGGACTAATCGAAAAAACAAGCATATTTCAGGCAAAACATCATTAGCTAGGGTCCGAAGGAGAGAACAGAGCAACACAAAATAGAGAATTGCAAAAGACGGGTCCACGAACGATTTAGTTGTCACAACGAACAGTTCCACTGAGAGTAAAGAAGCGGGGTGAGAGTAAAGGATTTGGTGCTCTTCTGGTGCGTTTTTCTCGATTTCTTCGTCATTTCAGTTCTACTCGAGGGCCAAACAATTGATTTAGTGATCAATCTCAAAATCGAAGATTATCGTGAACACTGCCTTTAAGGCCATTGTTATACCCCACGACAGGCCTGTCGACGTCGCAGAACAATGCGACGTCACTGTCGGTGAGTGCCAACTGTCGCTGTCGCTTAGGTCCTGGAAACACCCGACAGGGTACTGGATTTGGCTGGGTCGCTGACACCAGTCGCAGTGGACTGCACTGCGACGGACAGTGGCGACAGCGACCGATTACCGCACGGTTTCCACATTCAGACATGGCATCCCCTTTTGAGCCAGCGACAGCGACAGGTGCTGCAATCTGTTCTTGCGACAGCATTTTTCTACTGTGAGCCTGGTCCCGGCACGATTCGTAATAGTTGACCGCACCTGTCGCGGTCGCAAACTTTTGGTATAACAATGGCCTAAGAAGGTTTTTGTTCCAGAGGAAAGAACATTCACAGGATGGGTAACACCATACAAGTGAACAGCTCAGGATTCTCACTAGGCTTTTTAATCAGTGCCCAATGACTTCGAAAACCTGCCCATTAGGGAAATTCCAGGGTGTTCAGAACTTATTTTGGAGGTTCGGAGAAGGACTTTCAGCTGAAGGTCAAGGCAGTGTTCACAAAAAAAAACGCTCTTCGATTGCGACAATAATGACAAAAGAATGGCTGAAAACGAGCCATAGATAGCCCTATTAGGAGCAAAAACCTGTACGCGCTGTGCCCTGCCCGCCCACTTCCTTGTTGGCCGTTGAGGGAGTATCCGTGGTGGACATAGCGCAACCAGGTTTGAGGGCCGTATAGGGCTATCTATGGCTCGTTTTTAGTCGCTTCTTCATCATTATTGTTGTAATAGGCCCCGGTGCATTCAAAACTCGAAGACCGTTTTTATCGTGATTGCTGTCTTGGAGGAGCTAAACACGAATCTCGAGTCCGTTTGTCGCTAGTCTGAGAGTCACATTATGTTTCTTATAACTGGCTTAACCTACCTTAACATTTCGAAAATTGATCAACGAACTGTGACGTGTCGGCGTCCCATATGAACCCCACAGAGAAAATTTTCGTCAAGTATGAGACTCCAACCAAGCTACGGTACACGTGCCGTAACATACCGTAATCGAAGAACATTCGATAGAAGAACCACAGGTTTTTTTAAAGTAATCCTAATAACCCCTACAGAGAAGGTTTGGAGCTATTTTACCGAAGCATTCTGGATATCGCCAAAAAAGGCCTCTTGCCAGCGGGAATCTCCCCCCCCCCCTGGGAGCTTAGGTCCAAATCAGCCGAACCCTTTGGAGAATAGACAAACGGACCCCAATTGGACTCATTGATTCTTCCCCCTCCCCACACTCTTGAACCCTTTTCCCTCTTTTTCCACCATTTTTCTTGCCTTTTTTTAATCGTGAAATCCCATGCAGCTCTTTATCAACGGTTCTCGCTCAATTTTCTCTTCTCAATATGCTTTCTCATCGAAAATTCTGATCCTCACTGAGTAGCCTCGGCAGAATTGTTTGGTAAAATTCGTCTGCGGGTAGAGGCAAAACGAATTTTATCAACTTCTATTTTCTCAGCCTCTATCTTTGCATCTCTTTCTTGGTTGCACTGTTTTGCATGCATAACACAGAGGGAAACCCGTGTGTGTTTGCAGAACAGCACCGTTTATCGGGTAAAGAACTGGTTTCATTATGAGATATCTTTTTGAGGAAAATTTACCTGTCACTGGCTGGTGAAACTCCGGTATGCATTTTGCATTCTTGTTCATCTATTCACTCTTTTAGTTTTCATCTTCATGTTACTTTGTATTTGCATGACAATTTTTTTTCAAAATTTACTCGTCGAGGAAATATTGCCTCAGTCACCGGTAGTGAATTTCCGGACCGATGGTCTTTCCTTGATCTTGCCGTTTTCTTTAAAGGCAGTGTTCACGATAATCTTCAATTTTGAGATTATTCGCAAAATCGAATAATTGACCCCCGGGTAGAACTAAAATGACGGAGAAACTGAGAAAAACGGACCAGAAGGGCACCGAATTCTTTACTCTAACCCCGCCACTCTACTCTCACAGGAACTGTTCGTTGTGACGATGAAGTATTTTGTGGACCCGTCCTTTGCTATTTTCTGCTTTCTGCTGCTCCGTCCCTTCCTTCGGACTCTAACTAATACTGTTATGCATAACATATGTTTACCATTTCAGACTGACCCCATTTTTCACCGGTCACAACCACCGGGAACATGTTCATTGAATCGGACAACTAGTCCAGGCCAGAAAATAATGTCACTAAAATACGACGTTTTGATGCGTTCCTCGCCGTTTCTTCGTAATTTTGGTAACACTAGGAGACCAATGCTTTGTCTTATGTAAAAATTTCGGAAATGAAAATCATCGTGAACACTGCCTTTAAACATGGAGGAATATCACACGTCTACATTCTTAGTAGCTTGACTAGATCTGAATCTTCTTTTTTCTCCTCAACTACGCCTAGTTCATCTGACATTCATGAGATATAGTTGTCTACTAGAGTATCTTAGAAAAATTCAAGATGATTTGAATGTTACGTAAAGTTTTTCTCCCTCATTTTGTCCGGTCAAAGTAGAACTCATTTCACTTAACATACTAAAATCTCCTTATCCTTTCTATTTTGCCATGAGCGATTACCCCGCTGCTTGCTCCTCCCGAACTCGTTTGGGCGAGATAAGATTCATCAAAACATGTGGCTTTTCACCCTCACATGATTCGGTCGAAGTAGAGCTCACCCTACTGATCCTGGTAAAATCCCCTTATCACTTACATTTCGCTATTATCCCTCCGCTGCTTGCTCCTCCCGGGCTCATCTGAGCGAGATAAATATCAAAATAGAAACAAAAGCCTGGAAATAATGCTTTATCTTTGGTTTCAGTGATGAGATACTGTATGATTTACATACCTATGCGTTTCAGCTTCCCACCCTCAACTAAATTTGCCTTTTTTTATTTTTATTCTTTTGTTTTTTTTTCTTTGTCTTGCATGTAATGGGTTGTGATGAAACCCCGCAACATTCAACTCACACATTGAAGGAGGGCCATGCCTCCTACTCAAAATAGGCGTTGTTGCTGATGTGGGGTGTAGAGTAGCGTGGTTGGGGTCTGCTATGCATGCTTCCGGTAACTCTGGTTCGTTTGAACAAAAAGGGCCCGTCATTCCCTTGGTGGCGGCCCCACCGAAGCCTTTCGGAACACCAACCTTAAAGGCACAGTACACCCTCAGATATGAATTTCGAGATTTTCATGTAATTGTGTAGGAAACCCCTCCTGTATAACACGTGCCAAATGCGAGATCTCAATTCATCCATTTAAGCGAGATATAAGCGACCACCACAGGCCCGACCCCCTTCGCTCACCACCACAGGCCCGACCCCCTATCAGATTTACGAACTCGATAGCTGCTCGATGGATGGAAGAATTCAAACAGGTCCTCGTTCTTCAGTCCACTACCGGACTGTCTCCTTAAGCTGGCCTTCTCTCACGCAATGATTGCGAATGAAGAGAAATACAGGTCTGAGACTACTCGTCCACCAATTTTTCAACCTCAAAATCTAAGCATCTTTGAAGAGCCATAACTCTGTTCAAAGGCGGTCTTGGACGATTTCAGAGATACCACTGTAACCAGCGTGTGACTCTCTCCTACATAAGCATAAAATCTTTAAATTAATTTTTTGGGTGTCCTGTGCCTTTAAAGGTACAGGACACCCAAAAAATAATTTTTCAGATTCCATGCTTATCTTGGACAGAGTCACGCGCTGATTACAGTGGTATCTCTGAAATCGTCCAAGACCCCCTATAAACAGAGTTATGGCTCTTCAAAGATGCCTACATTTTGAGGGTGAAAAATTGGTGGACGAGTTGTCTCAGGCTTGTATTTCTCTTGCTTCGCAGTCGCGGCACGAGAGCAAAACAGGATATGGAGACAGTCCGGTAATGGACTGAAGAACGACGACTTGTTGGAATTCATCCATCCATCGAGCCGCTATCGAGTTCGACAGTCTGTTAGGGGGTCGGGCCTGTGGTGGTGAGCGAAGGGGGTCGGGCCTGTGGTGGTCGCTTATATCTCGCTTATTCGGAGGAAATGAGATCTGGCATTTGGCACGTGTTATACAGGAGGGGTTTCCTACACAATTACATGAAAATCTCGAAATTCATATCTGAGGGTGTACTGTGCCTTTAAGGTGGACTCCCCCCTTCACTTAGGCTTGGCTTCCTAGGTGATGTGGATCTAATAGGCAAAAAAACTCCATGCAAGTCAGTCAGAGCAATTACTTTCAGGTCTCCAGCTTCACTAAGTATAAGGTAGGTAGCGGGCATTATACAGTTAAAGACTTGGGAAGCCACACCATAGGTAAAAATTGTAAAAATATCTGTAGCATTTGCAGTCTCATCAGGTTTGAAAATCAAATCTGCTCTCACACTACAAAATTCATAATAAATACTTATCATACTGCCACTAGTAATTGTAATACAAAAGGAGTAGTTTATTGTTTGAGATGCAATTGTTGTGTAAAACAATACGTTGGAATTACACAACGAAATCTCAAAATTAGAATTAGAGAACATCTGAATAACATTAAAAATTTAAAGAAACCTACGCTTTTGTACCATTAATTTCAACAATGTCGCTCAGGATTTTCTGTCTATATTCTAGATGCTCTAGCCTCAAATGAAGATCAAAGCGTTCTGCTCGAAAAAGAATTATTCTGGATCAAACTGTTGACGACTGCTCACCCGTTTGGTCTTAATGATAATATTAAGGGATATGGTAATATCACCGATGTCACAAATCCGCTTTCATACAAAAATAGCCATCCCTTCTTTTCACTCAGAATCACCAAAGAGAGAAAAAATAGAGTTAAAAATAAAAACAAAAAGTATAGAAATAGAGAAAAATATAAGGAAATTCTCAAATATCTCACTAATCATGGGAACGATTTTGATAAGCCTATGGAAGTTTATAGATTACTCAAGTCCTTGGATAAGAAAAAAATTCAAAGCCTTCTGAAGTCACTACTTTCAGCAGAATTTTTGAAGAATACTCAACAAAAATATAGGTTCCTTGTATTTGTTTGCTAACCAGCCTGCATTATAACATCAATATGTATGTGCAAAGCAAAAATACGTAAATTGGAAGGTCATCTTATCAAGATTCCTTTTGCTAACAAAATATTTGACAAAGCGAATTTCAATAAAATATTTAATTCCCTCACCATCAAAAACATAATTGGGGTCGTAGATAACAATGACAAAATCTTTAGACCAATATTTACTTACAGCAATCCTATTTCTGCTAGAATTTACAATTATTATAAATTTCTGAGAACTCTGACTACCACTGAAATTAAAGATTTTTGAGTATGTCGTATGTTTGTGAAACAGTGATAAATATCATAATTATATCTGCTCTATCTGGGGGTGTATACAAGTCTGTTGGGTACCTGTCACAGTTCCTGCTTCTACTGAACCCAGCAGACGTTTGAGTGTACACAGGGAACGTTCGAGCGATATAGCGTGCACAACCATATCGCGAAAGTATCCCGCACATTGCATAAAGGTGCTGCCGTCCGGCACACTAAAGGCCTCTGGTCCATAACACACCTTAGGATCCGTACCTAGGAGTCATGGAGTCTTTGGCCACAAGCCACACTCTGCCACCTGAACTGTCGATCGCTGTCGAGTGATATCCAAAAACTGCGCCATCCAGACTTCTGAGCTATTTCCATGCACCGTTTGCTGCTTCTGCGGCAACGCTGACGATAGGAGAGTGGGAGGCTGTGCAATAGCTGTAAGGAAGGATTTCAATGGTATGGTCAAGGAGTTCGGCTCAACGTCGTGTCGGAATGCATTCGTACGACTGCGGGATCACAGAGGATTCAATCTCTGGATAGTGAGTGCTCATGCGCCCACTGGAAACCGCCGAAGACAATTCGAAGGATGCGTTTTATGAGGAACTCAATACGTTGCTGGCCAGGATACCTTGTCAACATGCTGTTGTCGTGGGATTGACGCAAATGCGAAGATGGGACTTGATCAGGAATCCGAAGTACTCGGTAAATGGTTCTACCCAGTGGAGCAAACATCGGACAATGGCTACCGCCTTGTCGACTTTTGTGAACGCAGTGGTCTGATTATTGCATCGACATTCAAGAGGAATCATCGCCGCCATCAGCTTACGTGGCAGGGACCAACCCGGCTATCTCCAGAAGAGCAGCGGAAGCGGAAGATGACAACTTTGAAACTACAGCTTGACTATGTCCTGACGAGGAATATTCCAGTATCGGACATTCGAAGATCCCAGAGCTTCGTGGGATGTCGCATTCGATTCGGATCACCGTCCTGTTCTGTTGAACTTCACTGCGAGGATTCATAAGAGGAAGCGAGGGGCTCAGCCTCTCCAGAGGATTGACACAGCAGCAGTTCGTACACCTGTCGGATTTACGATAAATATCATAATTATATCTGCTCTAGCAATGGACATATAATTACAGGTAATTTGAATATAATTGACGATATTGTCTTCCGTAACATCCTTAACAAAGGCACTAAGTTCAAATTCAACGATAAATCTAATAGACAAGATATTGAAACTATTTTTGATCAGACCACACTAGAGGTTGTCAATCACTTTATTAATAAGTTCAAGCTAAACGGCGAGAAAATCAACCGTGTTAAGTCCTTTTTAAACACGGATTACAGGACAAAATTAAAATCTTTTCTTCATGGAGAGTTACTTGAAGAAAATACTCGGAAGTTTCCATATGAACTTGTCAAAAGGTTGCAAAAGGATTTCATATTTTGTTCATCGGATAAGGCTAGCAATAACTATGGACTAATTTGTAAGAAATATCACCTTATGTTTTTGATGAGAGAGATGGGAATTATTTTTGATGAAGTCAACAATACAATAGTGTGTGGAAATAACAATAAAGTTTATGAAGCCGTTCCAAATGCAAGTGAAGTTTCAATAATTCTCAAGCATAAGTTTTTCAACCTGAAGAACAAGTTGAAATTCGTAGTGGATTGTACACTTCCATTGATTTACGCCATACCAAAGCTACATAAAAATCCCATCAAATTTAGATGTATAACAGGAGCACATACTTTGCCAGCTCGTAGCTAGATGCCTCACACGGGAACCGGAGATGCCCAGGGTTTCGGAGGCATCTAGTTTAACTTTGACCCGAGATTTTACGTAAATTACGGAAAGTTTAGCCTCAGTTGGTAAGATTTTAGCTACAGCGCCCGCATATTCTACGTAAGTTCTCGCTACGGCACCCGCGTATTCTGCGCAAAATTCTCGTTACAGCACTCGGTCGATCGACCCACCCAGTCCTGATCCGTGCTCGAAAGGCTACCACAGCTGCGATCGACAGCATCGCCGTTTCTTCCCCACGGCCTGCCGCATCCCAACGGTCAAAATTATCCTCACCATGGTATCCCAGAGAGCGACACGGGGTCACCCTCCACTGTCAGCCACAGACTGTCAAGTAATCACTAGTGAGATGACTGGGCCAACACTGTTCGAACCGCTTTCCTGCGTTCCGCGTAGCCAGCGCGGGTTTAAGATTGCATTTCAACATAGCCTGCCGCTGAATCCGTAGATTCTCGCCAGAAAATTATAGCGAGAATATACGGGTTTAACGACAGAGAGATCAATGTATCGATATTAGGGGGGATGCCCGGTTGTATCGCCGCAGCCTGACCCCGTCGCGACGCGGCGTCGCGCGGCTAGGTCGCGGACGAGTTACCCTCCGCGATACGAGATTTGAATCTTAAAGGACGCATTGGAATCCTAAAGGACGCGCAGACCCTGTTTACTGCAATATTCCCTTCTCAGGCATTCGAAATCGGCAGGCCGGGGCAATTTCCGTGGGAAACGGCAGGCCGGGAGCGTAGAAAAGCAGCGGAGACTCGAGATCGACAGGCCGGGATAATTGAGCGTGCAGGCCGGGGCAACTCGGCCGCAGCGCAGACGCATCGCGACCGCAAATTTGAATGGAGCAAGCCGGGAACATGAGTGAGCAGGCCGGGGGCCACTGTGGTTTCGGAATCGTCTCGAATCTTCCCCGTCTCGAAACGTTTTGCCCTGTCTGAGGATTTTGGGGGCTTATTTCCTGTTTTTCTCTCGTATTTTGGCGCGGCCTCGTCATAATTAAGGCCCGATGTAGCGGTACTGCTGGATAACCTTCATTCTGCTCACTTCTAGCCACGCTTACTTGGTGAAGCCATCCTCCCGCGTAACTCGAACGTCGACTTGCATTGTGAAGGCGACCTCGGACTTTATTTAAAAAAAAACTCCAGGCATTGGGATTCTCAGTGTTAGGCCCCCGTCATAGTCGGCCGAAAACCGGCCGTCCTAGTCCTACCCGGTCGATATCTATGAGACACACGCAGAATGGGAAGAAATGAAGTAAAAATCATCCTCAACTGATGAAATTCCACCTTCTCTATGTCGTCCTAGGTCGTATCAGGTGAACTTTTATTATTCCAAACTGTTTTTATCAGTTGAGGGCAGATTTTATCACATCATAGGGCGATTGTTATCATTCGAAGATGATTTTTATCACTACATTTCTTCCCGTTTTGCGCGCTTCTCATACCTATCGACCGGGTGGGACCAGGACGGCCGGCTTTCGGCCGACTATGACGGGGGCCTTAGTGATTCATTTATAAAAAAAGAACATTTTCCGTTATCAGACATCTGATAGCATTATCAGTCTTTGTTTACATGAGAGCTTCACAGAAAACTTCTACCTCCCAGGGCGGTATCATTCATTCCTCACTTGAACTCTCAGCGCCCGTCCAGTTCCGCCATGGCGTTGACGCTGGAGCAGTCATATTCACTGCAGAAGCGGGACGGGCAGGTGGGGTGAAATTTCATTCATACTTACCTCTCCCGGGGTGCTCTTATCCAGCCCACCCCCCCCCCAATCGGCTCCTTCCACCTGGCTCTAAATTTTTCTGAGTTTTCACTACAATTTTGGCATATCTCGAGCACCTGTGGTGCTGTTTTCCTAACTTCTTGCCCACGCGGAGCCTCAACTGCTGACGCCTGGGATTGTATTCGCCAATAACCCGCCGGGTACCCGCCGGGTAGTCGAAGGGTAAATGAGGTGAAATTTCAGTACAAAACGCGCGCTCCACGGCCACCTCTCGCCTCCCTTGGCTTCCCTCGCGACCGCCGGAATTTTTCGAACAGCATAGCTGAAAAATGGCCGCTTCGCGGTGGAATCTTTATCTTTTTGCAGTGATATGGATACGTAACACAGTTTGCATTTCCATCTTACATGGTGTAAGATGGGTTGATCTGCTCCTCTGCCGCGCGCGGTATCATCCCTTCCGCTTCCCTTCGACTACCCTCGGCGGGTTGTTGGCGAATACGACCCCTGGAGGAGGACGGTGCAAAATGAAGACACCCCGCTCTCCACTTCTTTTATACCCTACCCTTTATCAATTGGATTTCAGTAACTTTGTTTTCGAAAGCCAAATGGGGGTGGGCTGTTTAACATTATTCCCTCTCCGGCCGAGCGGGCCGCTCTGCCGTAGAGGGAGATGATGAAGACGAATGAAAAAGCACTTAGGCCCCGGTCAGACTTCGTCGAAAAACCTGCTGAGTCCGACTGAGTCCGATTGAGTCCGGGGTAGAAAAACCTGCTGAGTCCCACTGAGTCCGGTTGCCCCCAGCGCCAACCAACTCCTCTGCGAAACACGCAATTGATAGTGACGATTATCACTTCAGCTGTGAATCGGAACGTGTTTGGTGGCTGATTTTTCTTGTTTTCAACATGTCTGAATCTGATTTCCGTATCAGCAGTACGTGGGGCAGAGCGCAGACGGCGAGTGTCGAGATGCGGCGGGACTCGGCAGGTCGCGGTCGGCGTATATCGACCGGGTGGGGTGAGGATGATTTCGGTGGGACTCAGTGGGACTCAGTCGGTGCATTGGCCCCGCCCTTGTACGCATGAGAAATATAGGTATCGATCGGGGGGATTGCGGTGGGCATCAGACGGTCGCAGTCGGACTCAGTGGGTTGATTTTTTTGCACCTGTCTTCCACGAATTCGATGCGTATCGACCCGGTGGGACTCAGTAGATCCACCGACTATGATGGGGGCCTTAAAGGCACAGTTGAAGCTCAGGGGCGAAATCTGAGATTTCCACATAGTTTTGAAGTAGGCCTACCCGATATAACACGTGCTAAGTGCGAGCTCGATTCCTCCGTTTAGGCGAGATATAGGAGGAAGTCACCCTGGGGCGCCCACATCAGGAAGCCACTTTGGCACGCCCCTTTTACGATCTTTTGAGCTCAACAGTGACGAGATGAGCAATGGTTTTCGATCAGAAGCCCCGTTCGTCCCTTCATTCTCAGCCTCTCTGTTTATTCAAGTCAGCTCGCATTTATCGGTTGCAAATAACTTTCCTTTGGTTTCAATTCACTTTTGCTTTCATATTTTTAGTTATGCCTGTGAACCGGCCACCGCTGGTTGATGAAGACGCTGTCAGGCGCTATTTTGGAGGGAGAGCTCACAAAATTGGAGCAAAAAAAAACACGGAAGTAGGTATTGATTTTGATAACAGTCTAGCTGATATGTGGTTGTCCAACTTTTGCTGTACCCTACTGTATAATCTTTCTATCAATTTCATGATTTTCTCGTCCAATTGATTCAGAAAACCAGTTTAGCTTCGAAACTACGTATTAAGGTTTTTTTGAGGGAACGTGGATGAAGAGCTCCGAGCTAAGAACGAGGAGTTGGACCATATCAGGAGGCTGCGTGGAGAAGTCGTGCACGATATAGTCGAAATGGAGGATACGACACCAGGTATTTCTTGTTGGAATAAATCATATCATCGTTTGGTTTACATGGTGAGCCTTTCTTGTGGGAGGCGGACATAGCTCACCAGTGCGTACTGCGTCGCGGTCGGTGGGCGTCGCGCGCGACAAGATGGGCGGAGACTCGACATCCCTGATTTTTCATGAAATCAGATAGATTGACCAGATTGAATAAATCAGATAGAAGCATTATTAACATTCCTGCATTTATTTCTGGTCACAAATGATAGCCATTCACTCGCATGGAGCGCTGAAAACTCTTCTGAACGGTGGAGGTCTTCAATGTTCGTCGCGCGCGTGACAATCACTGGACCGCGACGCGTACGCACGTGAGTGAGAATACAACCGGTGACGAAAGGAATCGCAAATTTTCTGACCCATTATGTGAAATTTCGTGTTGAGGTGGTGACAATTTCGTTTCAAAGTGAAAATCTGAGATGGAGGGTGGTGATTAATTTTTCGAAATTTAGCCTTTGGGGAGAAGCTCCCCGATAGACCCTCTTTCTTCCTATGAGTTATTTCTACTATTTCAGCACTACGCACACCCCACCACGCAGACCGCGCCGCAGGCAGATCTCGGTGAAGAACAGGAGCTTGAGGCAACTGCGGAGGCGCAATCGGATGGTCAGCCGGCAGATGCCGAAGACCAGGAAAGCCAGCTTCTGTCATACTAGTGGAGCGACGCACGTACGCGTACAGGAAAGTCAAATTTCTTTTTCTCGTTTCAAGTTTGACCCTCTGGTTCAAATTCAAAGCTGAATAGAGATTCTGCGTGTTAAATCTTTCCACTGAGCAAAATTCAGAAGTTTCAATCAGGAGGAAAACTTCCACTGTTTTTCTGCAGAAAAAAACGCTATCACAAATCTCGTCAAAGTATAGGAAATTGTAGTATTTTACAAGCTGGGTGGGGTCGATGCCAAAACATATCTACCAGGTGATCTCCTATTAAAAATAACGCGTTATGTCTCAGTGCTTTTGAATCATTTCTAATAGTTTTCGTTACTAAGAAACAAATTGGTTCCCTTGCCGCACTATACTTGACGTGATCTCTAATGGCGCTTTTTTTTTGTTCAAAGAATCGTGAAAAATTTTTCTCTGACTGAAACTTCCTAGTTTCTGCCTTAAGAAAGTAATATGAGACGCAAAATATGATTTCGGCACCCAATTTTAACGGAAAGGTCAAGTTTTAAACGAAACCTTCAAATTTGGCATTTTCTTGTACTTTGGACGCGCACTGTGTTCTGATCTCGCTAGTTTCAATAATCACGTATACTGTCCATTCTTAAAAAAAACGTTTGCATATCTTCTTTTCTCGTCGTTGAGCCCACTACGATGTCAATTATAGCAATTTTTACTAGCTTTATTCCTTTATTTTTACTAGTCCTTTTGTTATTATAAATCAATCACTTCCACTTGTTGAGCTGCTCTATTCGGTGTCGATTTCGATTGTTATGGGTTTTTAGAACTCTGTGTCCTAGTGGAAATTGAGTTTTCCAAAACTTCGTTCTGTAAAAAGCTGTTTTGAAATTCGTTCTCCAATTTTCTCGTGTATGCCGAACCCAAAGAGCGCACGAGTATGCTTGTATCCTGTCTTCCGTCACTTACTCATTTCGCTACCATATATTCCCATTTGTGTGTGATTTGTTCTGTTTTTCTACCTCTTTCTGAACCTCGTGGTATCAATTGATCCGACTAGGAACTTGTCGCTCCGCTGTCACGTGGATTCGCAGCTGCACCGATTAGAAAAATGTTATTTTGTTTCATTTGTTGTTTTCTTTCGACTTCTCAAACACTGTTGTCTCCATTGACCCGGTCAGAATACGTGTCGCTTCGCAATTACGTGTGTTTACAGCTGAAACAAAGGGAAATTGTTATTTGGTATGATTTGTTATGTTTTTTCAACTTCTCAAACTTCTTTGTATCCTTTTGACCCGGTTAGAATACGTGTCGCTCTGCTATTACGTTGGTGAAAACGCGAAATGCCGGACGGCACCGATTGCCAACACAGGCGTCAAATGCAGTGTTTGGTGGTGTGACTGCACAACCCACTGCAGATGTTACGCCTAAGTTATTGATTCCACCACAAATCATGGTAGAACCACGAATTCATAGCGGAAACGCTATTTGTGAGGTAGATGTTCATTTGATACGCTACTAAAGGAAGATGTGAGAGAATGATCAACATAAGAACTAAGAGAGAATTCTAAAATATATGAAACGTGAAAAAAAGGAAGTAGCAGAAACTAGTAATGAATGGCTTAGGCCTTGTAACAGTTCTCGTAGTTTTCGCTTGAAGAATAGGCCGTCACCCAGGAATCTCCCTCCGTTGAAACAAATAGAGTAGAACGGATTTTCACCCCCGAAATACCCGATATACGACAGATTTTGCCTCCACGAAGGGGTTTTCCTCCCCTGAGCCACCGTCCAAATACGTTTTCCTCCCCTGAGCCACCGTCCAAATACGTTTTCCTCCCCTGAGCCACCGTCCAAATACGTTTCAAACGGATTCCCACCCCCGAAATACTCGATGTACGACAGATTTTGCCTCCACGAAGGGGTTTTCCTCCCCTAAGCGACGCCGCAGGCTGCACCGCCCAAATACGTTTCAAACGGATTCCCACCCCCAAAATACCCGATACACGACAGATTTAACCTCCACGCACGGGATTTCCTCCCCAAAGCGAAGGTGCAGTCGCAGGCTGCACCGTCCAAATAGGATTTAAACTGATTTCCACCCGCGAAATACCCGATACACGACAGATTTAGCCTCCACGCAGGGGATTTCCTCCCCTGAGCACCGTCCAAATAGGGTTAGAAATGATTTCTAGAGAGTTTCCACCTCGAAATTCACGGATAACAGCCGACATCCTCAATACTAATAAATTTTCATTCTCATTAATGAATTGCGATCAGTTAGTCTTGAATTGAGTCAGGGGGTCGTGAATTACAATATAGGCGTAGCTGGGAGCGGTGTGTGCAAGTGCATACCACACACCACAACGCATTATTTGACGGCTATGCTGGCAATTGGTGCTGTCCGGCATTTCTCCTCCAGTTTACGTTGGTTCGCAGCTAAACCGGAGAAAAAAATATTATTTTGTACGTTTTGTTATGTTTTTCATCTCCTCAAACATTGTTGTACCTCTGTCAACCCCGTTAGAAACTTGTGTCTCCGCTATTATATGGCTTTTTTGCTGAACCGAACGAAAAATTTTATTTGAAGACATCCTACTATATATATTTCGGTAAATTTGTGTGTGCGTGTGTGTGTTTATGTATGTGTGCGTTTCTCTGTGTGTTTGTTTGACCGTTTATTCGGCTTGACTTTCAAGACGGGCAACCTTACATCCTACTATATATAATTCGGTAAATTTGTGTGTGCGTGTGTGTGTTTATGTATGTGTGCGTTTCTCTGTGTGTTTGTTTGACCGTTTATTCGGCTTGACTTTCAAGACGGGCAACCTTACAGGTACGGGCTCAAGAGCGCGCAGAACGCCGTAGAAAGTGTGTGGGACCCAAGTGGAAGTGCGTAGGACGCCGTAGAAAGTGTGCGGGACCCAAGGTAGAGCGCGCCGGACGCCGAAAAAAGTGTGTGGGACCCAAGTGGAAGTGCGTAGGACGCCGTAGAAATGTGCGGGACCCAAGGTAGAATGCGCCGGACGCCGTAGAAAGTGTGCGGGACCTTAGGTAGAGGGCGCCGGACGACGTAGAAAGTGTGCGGGACCCAAGGTATAGTGCGCCGCACGCCATAGAAAGTGTGCGGGATCAAAGTGGGAGTGCGCAGGACGCCGAAGAAAGTGTGCGGGACCCAAGTGGAAGTGCGTAGGACGCGGTAGAAAGTGTGCGGGACCCAAGTGGGAGTGCGCAAGACGCCGAAGAATGTGTGCGGGACCCAAGGGGGAGTGGCCAGCACGACGGAAAAAGGGTGCGGGACCCAAGTGGGAGTGCGCAGGACGCCGAAGAAAGTGTGCGGGACCCAAGTGGAAGTGCGTAGGACGCCGTAGAAATGTGCGGGACCCAAGTGGAAGTGCGTAGGACGCCGTAGAAAGTGTGCGGGACCCAAGTGGGAGTGCAGAGGACGCCAGAAAAAGTGTGCGGGACCCAAGGTAGAGTGCGCCGGACGCCGTAGAAAGTGTGCGGGACCGAAGTGGGTTAGCGCAGAGCTTCAAAATCGTTTTGTGCATCTATAAGAGAGTGTATACCACCCCTTTCTTCACGTCCCCTCCCCCTTAACCACTCATTTCAACTGCTTAGCTGTTTATATGCACCAACCTTTCTAAATCGGGTTTATATACGATGGAAATGTGAGTTAATCAAAATATGCATCCAGAAAACACAAACATCATTATACTTCATTTGGCAATAAAGGTAGCAGGGTGTCGGTTGGTCATGGAGGCGTTTACTAAATCTCAAACAGCGGTTGTCTTTATCTTTACAGAATTGAATATAAATTAACTACCACTTTAGGACCTCTTAAAGCTAGGTAAGGGTCGGTGTGCAACTGCATAAGAAAGGAGGTTAGCAGGGTTTGCATGGTTTGAAATAGTTTGTAATTTCTGATTCCTCGAGCGTTTTCGTCGAAACCAGCTCACATGCTGGCGCAACCGTACTCCAGCAACAGAGGCCGGCGATGGCCGGCAAGCGTGAGAACTTCGAACGCCATCTCACATAGAATTAGCGGAGTTCGATTCATTCGCCTTATACTTAAGATGCCGGCGAAGCCGCTGGAAATGGGCCGGCGTAGCCGAACCCCAGCGGCAGAGGCCGGCGTCAGCCGGCGACGCCGCTGGTCTTATCATGTTTTGTTACTATTTTGGTATAATAAACGAATTTCTGATTTAATTTCGATTTGTTGTGGTACGGTTTAGTTGAGTAATTTCCTTTATAAAGGCGCATCTGCCTCCTGTAGAAGCGCCCGGGCCTGCCACGTTTAATGCGCCCCGGCCTGCCACTATTAAGGCGCCCCCGGCCTGCCGCTGCGACAGTGCCCCGGCCTGCTGTGAATGCGCCCCGGCCTGCCCGTTATAGCGCGGAAGTGGCAGGCCGGGGCATCACTGCTGGCAGGCGCGGTCGGGGTGCCCGCGCCTGCTGTCTGGCGGGCTCCCGGCCTGCTGAATCCGAATGTCCGAGTTGCTCAACGTCTTCCTATCACTGTTTCCCCGCCGTACGATTCTTCACACGCTATTCTTACTGATATTCACTGTTATTCTAGTCTTCGTCCACGTTTCTAACTGATATTCACTATTACTCTAGTCTTCGTCCACGTTACCGTCCAAGCCGTGCTTTTCTAGGTATTTTGCGATTAAATTCGCGTTCTCTAAAACGTGTATTTTATCGCAGAAACTTAGAAAAAGGCTAGTGCTTCTTTACCTTTACATTTAGCAGCAGCTCAGAGACCAGCTACAGTTTGTAATAGTTTTTTTTTCAAATTTTAGAGATTTTTAAATAGAATTTTAGAGAAGGAATCATGAATAAATTCTCCTGTTTTTTCGTCAGATCTAAGCATTATTGCGAAAAAGGTTCTTGATTTTGTGGAAACACCGAAATTTTCAACATTTTATGCAAACAATAAATTGTTTTCATTTGCAATCGATGATGGAAACTTGTGACTTTGTGCTAAAACTTCCACTTAAATCAAGATAATGTATACATAATCATAAAAGTTCGAACGAATAGGGTGGAAGATTTTTTTTCGTGAGCGTGGAAATATTTCTTCATGACGGGAACTTTTCTCAAGTTCTCTGCGACTGCAGCTATGAGTCACAGTTTAAGTCAGGTTCTCGTCAAATCTTCCTTCCACTATGCCCCTACTTTCCCCTGCCCCTATTTGAAATCTATAGTCGGTTTTTTGAAAAATTATGCATACAGTATGTATTATTTTCTCTGATGGCAACTATTTTTGGACTTGGGGTTTATTTAACTTAAATTTTTAACGAAGTCATAAATTGTCTTAATCCAGGTGGGTTTTCCAAAAATCACCCTCCACTATGCCCAATTGTTCCCCGATTTCAAAAAGTGTCACTATTTGGTGGGTTTTTAAAATCAAAATCCTCTTTTCCGCTCGAATTCCCGCGATTCATCGAAAAACTGACAAAAATAGTTTTGTTCGTAATTTGTGTTCTCAAAGTTCCCTATCATATTGTACAGCAACAACGTAAATTAGATTTATTATAATATATATATATATACATTTATTATAATATATATAATAATATATACGTATATATATATATATATATATTTATTTATTTATTTATTTTGTACTATATCTATGGAATTGTTGCACAGAAAAGAGAACAGATGGCCTTCTTCTTCGTCGTCAGATTTCCTGAAAAAAAATTAACATTTGTATTCCTAATTGTGGGCGAGTAACTCAACTCAGACCACTTTTTCTGTCACAAATCGGGACATCCTCCTGCAGTAAGTTGTTATTGTTACTGTCCTTAGGACAGGGTTGCGATGCAGTACGCGCTTAAAGCGTTCCATTTCGGGCTGGACCCGTCTTCTGCGCACCCTGTCCTTTTTGCTGAGCCTTTTACCGTCCGTCCGTCTCTAAATACATTGAAATGAATTTTGTTGAGCAGCTATGATTTTTGATGAAGTGTATATTGTCTGTACCCTTCCTACATTGAGGAGAGCTTCCTTCGCAGTTGTCGTAGCGCTTTTGAGCGCTTTAATTAGATTCTCCAAACGTAGATACCGTGTTCCCTCCATGAGGACGCCAAGGAGCCTGTGAAAAATAAGCGATTTATTGCACATGAACAAAGTCGCGAAGTTTTTCTCGCACCTGTTATGCGATTCCGCTACTCAGACGGAAATTTCGGATCTCCCCCGCTGTTTTTTCGCGGGGGAGGTCCGAAATCCCTTGCGCGCGAGGTCCCCCGCGAGATTTTCGGGGCGGGGTTCACATCGGAACAACCGGGGGAGTAGAATCGGAGCTCCCGAGGGGTAGTGACGTATTTTCCAGTGTTTTGCGTGCACGTACTAAACATGTGACGCGACGTCATGCGGGAAAATTTTCCGGCTTTATTCTCGTTCATTATTTAAGTCTTCTATTAACAGTTCTGTTATATCATTTTTCGTAATATTGCATATGTATCTACATCCGAATGTTCTAATTTGATTCTATCGTATACAATAATGTGGATAGCGATCTGAATAGATGAATTCCGTGATCTAGAACAAATTATGTGGATGGTATTTACAATGAGCCAGTAGGTGCAGTCACCTGAGCTGTCATGAAGTTCTCTTTTCGGGCAAGGCGTTAGTGCTCACAGTCACACCGTTGAAGATGAAGAATTTCGATGGATGACGCCAGATGTATGTTGTTTTTCGTCGCCTTCGTCTTTTGGATTCAACACCTCTTAGTGGAGCGTCGTTTTTTGAACGATCACTTTTCAGTACAAGGTCAAGAAACAGACGCAGAACGACAGCGTGGAGGAGCTGACCGCGGTTAAGAATCGCGACTTTTTTTGTTTTGTAGCCTGTTTTTTTGTTTGTGAAAATATATTTAGGCGGAATTTTCTAGCAGATATTGTCCCTTCAGACCTTCTTCAAAGGTACAAAAAAGGCGGAAGTATGTCTTAAAGGACATCTTACATTGAGTGTACCAACTTGTCAGAGAAATTCCATTTATTTAGGCGAAGCCCCCACCCATTAAAAAAAAACTTCCTGCAAAATTGTCTGAAAATGCCTCAAAAAAAGGAAAAAATTGGAGAAATGGCGGCTAACAGCGGCCAAATCGCACCTCTGGATCCGTATTCTTTCGGTAACTCTTCAAGCCGACTTCTCCTGTTTTCAAGTCAGTTGAATTTTCGCTTGAATAAAAGTTGAATCTCTGAAAAGTTATGTAGCCGGTGTTTTTATACCTCTGAGGGAGTGCCGAAGGATCTTTGAGGTATATTTTTTAGAAAACCTCAGTTGTGGTCACTTTTTATCTTTACGATTGCAGTTGACTCCATGAGCTGAACTTGTTATTTCGTTTTTTTTCCTTTTGTAGTTATTGACTCTCTGGGTCGTATTTCGCAATGCCTCGAAAAAGGGGACAAAAGCGAGTTATCTTGGCGGAGTAGTCGAGAAAAACTGGCCGTAAGGAGTACTCAGAACCGTTACAGAACAGTTTCGTGGCAAGAAAAGAGATCTGAGTGTCTTTCCTTTTTTTTAGTTATCTGTTGTTAGAAATTATCCTTTAAACAGACTTTAATGGTCATCTGATCTCAGTCTGGTTGTAGTTACTAGCTCTGTTAGTTATAAATACCTCTTCGTTTTTTCACATGTTTGTTGAATAAAACATCTACGTTCGTTTATTCTTACAGTGCTTGCCAAAAGATGGGGAAAAGTATGGCTGAAGGGGGTCGCATCGGCGGATCAGTCGCGAAAACAGGGTCGTAAGTAGGTTTGAAGAACGTTCCAGATCAGTTCCGAGGCAGGAAAAGGGATATGAATTATACTTGGTATCCGAATCACTCCATTTCGGATATCCGACCGGATATCCGAGATTCGGATAATCCGATATCCGAAAATTTGAAAACACGCATTATCTGAATCGAACCAATATCCGGGAAATTTAAAATCTGCATTATCTGAATCGAACCATTATCCGAAGGGTCAAAAATTCGGATAAAATCGGATAAAAACGGATAAAAATCGGATAAAAACCGGATAAAACAGATAAAAATCGGTTCATTTTAGGTTAAATGAAGGAAAATGTGTGTGTGTGTGTGTGTGTGTGTGTGTGTGTGTGTGTGTGTGTGTGTGTGTGTGTGTGTGTGTGTGTGTGTGTGTGTGTGTGTGTGTGTGTGTGTGTGTGTGTGTGTGTGTCTGTGTATGTGTGTATGTGTGTATGTGTGTATGTGTGTGTATGCATGTGTATGTATGTGTGTATGTGTGTACGTGTGTATGTGTGTATGTGTGTGTTTGTGTGTTGCCTGAGGTTTGTTCCGATAATATCCGAAATTTATCCGAAAATATCCGACGGATATCCGTATCCGAATCATTGGAAAAATGGCATTATCTGAATCGATCCAATATCCGAAAATTTGAAAAAACGCAGTATCTGAATCGAACCAATATCCGGTAAATTTAAAATGGCATTATCCGAATCGATCCATTATCCGAGGAATTACCTTCGGATAACAAGTATAATATGAATCTCTTTTCCTTTCGAAGAATCTGGAGCGCGCGGCTGCGACTTCTCCGATAATGAGAAAAAGGGGATCTCCCGAGATTGTAACGCGGTAGGACCGCTTTTATGTCGACGATGAAGAAAGGGGGTCACCCAGAATAGTGTCGGGGGTGGACCGATCGCATGCGCAGAATGTGTAAAGGGGGGACTCCCGAGTAAGTAACGCGGCTGCATTCCCTTTGAATCGGGACTCCCCCGCTGGTTTGTTCGGAGCTCGCGGGGTGGTGTGCCGCCGGAATATCCCCGTTTCCCCCCACGCGAGGTCCGAAATTTTCGTCTGAGTACATTACTTGTTCTTAGCTCCGTGACGTCCCACTTGTACCACATGTTCGCGTATGATCCCTCGTACCATATCTTCTTTATGTATGTGAGGAACATGCGGCACAGCTCGAAGGCGGGGTGCTCCCTCGGGACTGGAGGTCGGACCAGAGCGGGGACCTTCCGGTGCAGGTGTGATGGCAGGAATACCACACCTTTTATAGTGCTCCACCACTTGGTGACGGCTCTGCACCTATTCGGTCCGCGTATGTGCTGACGCAGCCCAAGTGAATTTCTTCTTCTGTTCCAGGCCTGCGCCAAGTTAAAAGCGCAGCCTTCGACGGACGCGCTTGGGAACGCCGTTCTGGCAGCGTTGATTGCGGCCTTTTCGAAATCCAGCACAATACGCATTCGCTCTGGTCCGCCCGCTGCTCTTAGTTCTTCTTTGAATTGCCCAAGAACTCGCTGGTACGTCTCCTGGGTCTTCTTCTTCGTTATCGCGAAGAGCAGCGGGGCATCCACGTTATTCGTTGTGACCCCATGGATGACGTACAACTGCGCGGTATGATTTGTGACCTCTGGCTGGAGGTCATGCACGCCATCCATGACGATCCCGCACAGTCCCACGTTGCACGCCTTCTAAAATCAAACGGTTCAAATGAGCAAAAATATGGCTCATGCGATTCAGCTCACCTCAATGACGCTAGTGGAATAGTATATGTGCAGGTCGTCCTCTCTGTATTGAAGAAACGGCGCGCCACCGGGCAGATTTGCGTGTTCGTGGGGCACATGCTCCATTGATACACGATGATCGCGATGCTTAGCCAGCGCTCTGCAATGATATAAAACACTTGCTAATATTTGTGTAGCTTTGAGCAAACTCACCGTTTCATACTGCCACATCTAGACGCATAGCCGTCACGAATGAAATGGTGGAGCATTTCGTCGCGTTCTTCTTCTCCTTAACAGCTTTCATAGAGATAAAAATAGCAAGCACTATATAATGAAATGCTGTGCGATTACAGTAATTTAACTGAAGCATATGGGAAAGACATTGAAACATTGAACCCATTTCTTGATGTCTGACCCCTAAATAGCCACCTTGGTAGAGGCTCGGTATTTCTTTTCATCACAACGGCGAAGAAAATCCAGTTTCTTGTTGTGTTTTCATGTCCGTGTGTAAAAAATGTGATAAAGTGAAGAAAGCTACGACCTTGATGTCTGGACATTTAACTAGATGACATTTTATCGCTTGAAATTCTGTTCATAAGGTAATATAATCTAATTATTTTGCTGTGTTGCGTTGTTAGAAAAAAGTCAATATTCAGTTTTTTCTAATGTCGACAGATAAGCGAAACCAATCATATAACATCGGCGTGAATCTTGAAGAGACTTTGCGTTCCCTAATGGAGGTTGGCGCAAGCTCGGTGCACCTATGTTATAGCACAGGGCACCGAGTTTGCGCCAACCTGCAACAGTGAACGCAAAGTCTCTTCCGGATCCATGCCGACGTTAGATCTGAGTTTGCTTGACCCCTCAGACATATAGGGGACTGCAGGCGCGGGCCAAGAAACAGCGAGCCAGAAGAGTTGACGCGCCTCATTAGATCGTTGCGCGCGACTCGTTGGTTTGGCGCAGAACGCTGGCAGCCGAGCACGTTTTCTGAGCCATCCGCGCCCGTGGAATCGTCGAGGCGCGGGCAATTTTGCGACTTCCCATGCTAATTTTCGCAACTTCCCTCGCTCGCTCAGGCACTTGCCCGCGCCAATTGTTTCACCGATCCGCGCACGTTTTCTCATTGGAGCGCGTTTGCCGTGTATGATGCAATTCGTCGATTTTTCCCTACCGTTTGCTATTTGTAACACAATTGATAGACGGAAAAGTATAGCTCGTGCATAAATATTTATTACTAACTATATTGAACACAGTTTTATCTAACAATTGGTTTTACCTAACCATGATCTTCTCAATTTTAGATAGATATAGAACCAGTGTAGAACAAATGGTAAAAATAATATCCAAAACCCATGATTAATACCCTGCAACACGATGCTCTCAATTTTAATAGAAGCCGCAAGAAAAGTATAATATTGGTGATATAATCTTTTTTTAAAACCAAGCAATCACCAACTTTTATTTCAAAGCCAATAAATCTTAGCAAGAATTTATAGCATGGACGCAAATAATTTCTCACCAAATTTTACGAGACAACCCGGCCTTTTGATTACATCTACTGGCTGAGAGGAGCTATACGTTCCAACATTTTTTTGAAAAATATGTTAGCTTCAGAAGCAGAACCGAGAAGTTCACGAGAAACTTCCTGGAGTGACTATTCACTCTCTGCAACAGAACGTTGCAATGATTCAAACGGATCCTCACAAAGATACTCGTCAAGGAAAACTCGGACATAGCGAGAGATTCGATTAAAGGAGAAGAAGACTACAGAAGCAAATGTCCTAACAACAGTGCTTTGCTCTAAATATTCTATACAAACAATATGCCGTTGAGTAGACTTTGTTCTTCTCCAGTAATAACGTGAAGAGTATACGTGACCATTAACGAACACTCTCGAACTAAAAATGACATGAACACATGTGAACGGAGAAGTGGAGAAGGCGAAGATAAAGTGCTTACTAAGGTAACTCCTCGTCTAATAACAGTTGC
This sequence comes from Aplectana chamaeleonis, assembly GCA_029168955.1. Classification (NCBI taxonomy): domain Eukaryota; kingdom Metazoa; phylum Nematoda; class Chromadorea; order Rhabditida; family Cosmocercidae; genus Aplectana; species Aplectana chamaeleonis. Next base: position 740,618 of record JAPDOI010000263.1, read on the forward strand.
CTGTGCGATGCGTCGAGATCAGACATAGATATTCTGCTATTTGGTGGAATATGTATATTCTCACCCACGTAAATTTCAACAGGGAATCTGAAGAAAGAATGGTTTGATAAATGAAGGCATAATACCAAAATTATGTAGTAACTGAACCCTATTATGTGTTTGTTTTCAGCTTTAGCTAAAAGTGCTCCATAATCGCCTTTCTCTACACAGCAGTTGTTCTTGAAAAGAATTCGATTTTTTTTAGAGAGCAAGTATCTAAAAAAAGCATGATCAAAATAGTACTGCAACAACCTGACTTCAAATGTAAGACAAAAACGCAGTATGAGCAAATAGTTGACCTTCCTATTCCCGGCTACACGACGCGACGCGAGATTAAGCAGGAAGAACCGGCAAGAAACAAAAACGAACAAAAAAAGAAGGCAAGGTTTGAAAAAAAATTCTAGAAATTGGCGTCGAGTAGTTTGCTTGCCTGCCACACTCGCACCTCTCTATTTCACGGCATAACCAAACAGCGAGCCGCGCATCATTTTCTGGTCATTTGCTGTTCATTTGCGGCCGTGTTTGTTGCTCGCGGCTCCCTCCATACAATTGTTGCGAAATTTTTGGCCGCGGCTGACTTACATCTAATACTCAGCCTCGAAATTTCGCCCGCGGCTTGCCAAAACAGCCGCCTTGGGCCGCGCCTGCAGTCCTCTATATGTCTGAGCCTAATGACCCCCCCTCACTCTCTCACCTTCGCTCCTATTGAAGTTGATGTAATCGGCAATGTTCTGCCACATCACCCTCGGTTTTGTATTAGCCATGGTGGAGTCGCTGGCTGCGGTCTGACGCTTCTATAATATTCAAGGTTCATAACCAATACAAATCTTTGTATTTTTGCACTCTTTATTGCTTTTTATTTTGAGGAAAACTACCTCGTACACGATCCTTGTGACTTTCTCCTGTGTCGTTTTCCATGGAATACATACATGCTGCAATAGCCGTGGGTCTCCAACGAACAGATTCCCTTGTACCACCTGAAATCGTTTTATCAATGATTAAATGTGATTGATGGGCCCTCTCCATGTCGAACTTTTTTCACAAACCACTGAAAATTTGTATTTTCAAGCCTACGAAACATTTGATTTTGGTCCGAAATTCATACAGTCCACTGCAACGGAAAAAGCCGTGGTGCGGTAGCACTATCACTATATATGCTGTAGCAATGGCTGGCTCGGCAGAGTTGCGACTCAGCGCAACCGGGGTCGTAAAAATTTGGGAAAATTTCATAAAAACAAATTTTTGGGGAGGGTCGTAAAATTTTAGGAGCAAAAGAAATCTTTTCGGCCTACAAAGGGAGGGTCGTAGCTCAGCCGGAATTCGGCAGGGCTGCGACCTGCTCAACCCTGTGGCTCGGTTCCATTTTTTAGATCAATCTTCTTCTTCTTTGCAGCCACTTGGAGGGGTTTCGTCACAAGTTGATGAAGTGGGCGACCAGCACTGGATTCGTCCACAAGTCTATTGTACTGAGCGTTAGATTAATCGATATGAAACAGCTTATATTTTGTCTGCGTCATGACTTTCTGTGTTTCTTTGACTTTATCGTGTTTTTCCTGCGTCTATGCTTGGTAAAGACACCAGATAGATTAATATTCTCGTTGCCGTGGACTAAGTGGAGTAGGTAAATGGAATGGATGACATACCGGAATCGGAGTGATAGTGTGGTGCTTGCGACACCCTCGACATCTATAAGATTTGTACTTCAAATTCGTGCGTACATGTTCGGAGCTGTAGCACAAAGGTGATTCTAAATTAATTGAATTTTTGCTCTTTCATAAAGTTTTGTAGTCATCTCTATACTCTGTCTCGAAATTAAATTTACTGCGTTCCGTCGCGTGCATGTGAGGCGCGATGGGCGAGACAACGAGAAAGCGTGGGAAAAAGGAAGGGAACGCTGTATACGCACGCGATCAGTAGCGGTAAATTTTCTGTCTGAAATAGAGGGTATGTAACTCATGGCTATACCTGGGATATTGTATCGTAGTACGGGATTAACTCCATGTTTGCTAGCTTCAGCCACTCCTGGGAATCTTTCCGCGCTCAGATCCACTCGTATGCGAGGTATCGGGGCAGGATGTTGCTGTGCTGCAACTAATGAAAATGTTAGGTTTGTCGGAATGCTCAATTCTTTTCACTTCACGTTGTCCAACGCACCGGGATCGATATTGGGGGCTCCTCGTAACGTCGGCGGCGGCGGATCTCTTCTTCTTCTTCTATGCAGCCACATTGAGGGTTTTGTCATAGGTTGAGAAACTGGGCGACCGAAAACGCGGCGGATCTCCTGCGTGTTCAACTAAACAACTGTTTGATAGCTATAGTGGCATCAGTGTAAAGGTTCGATGCGCTTGATCAAACCTAAGCACATGAAAGCGCATCTCAAACCGCGCCTGGCAAATAGTGGGAGTTAGGTTTTTGATGTGTTCCCCACTGGCTTTCAGATTGTTTCCACCGACTTTGAGACAGGAAAGGAGTTTCTTGTGATTCGCATCACCTGTGGCGATACAGGAGGCGTTTTCAAGTTTAAACCATCACGACCTTTATGCAACCTGTACTTTTTGGCATCTTTGGTTGGTGATTGAATTGAGACGAGCATTTCGCTGGGTAAAAAAACTTGGCTCGAGTACACATCTAAGGTTTCGATGGAAAACTATGATACCACCTCAAAATTTCGCACATCCAGGGGTTCCAGTCTCTTGTGAAAACTTGAAGAGCGTTCAGCACCCCCTTGAGAACCTTCTGAGGATGGCTTTTTGAAATCACCCCGCTGTTCGCAACGAAATGTATTCCAACTAAATGTAGCCTCGAGAGTATTTCAAAGTCTAAGTTTGTAGCTGCTACCGAGGTCTCCGAAGCGGGCTACGGATGGGTTTTCTTAGTCCCGCGAAAACGTGTGTGTGCATCAGACACTCTTTAGTCCGGATTCCTCAGCTTCATGGTAGACTATCGATTGTTGGTAAATTAGTGTGAAGCTGTTTGCATAGAGATAACTCACCAAATCCCTGTATTCGCAACGTTTCGGGTCATAAACCCTTCATCAGGCGACTGTAACTCATAACATTACATCACATCATACTCAGCAGAGATGAGATAATCTATGACCCGAAACGTTGCGGATAAAGGGATTTGGTGTTTTATCTCTACGCAAGCAGCTTCAGACCAAACTACCAACAATCGATACTCTTTAGGCCGCTGAGAAAAACTTTTCCGGATTTGGCCGAACACTTTTTTCCGCGGGTAATTCGTTGTCCTCAACATGAATCTGTTAGAATGTGAGAAAACGATAATGTTTGGCCTTGGATCATTTTGTGCGATGAAAAAATAGAATATCGACAGCCCAGGCGACAATCCAAGGCTAGACAATATCGTTTTTTCACATTCTAGAAGTACGGCAAACATCACCCACATTCTCAGATATTTGTGGGGGAGTTCCCGAGGACAATAGACCTGATTTGGTCGTTATCACTCGGACGAGGGAAAAGGAGCGACTTAGTTTTCTAAAAACAGGAAACTGTTCAACACAACGAGTTTTGGCGAGCTGATTTCTGATCAATCAACGAGCAATGCGGGCTTGCGAATACAGGGATTTGGTGAGTTATCTCTATGCAAACAGCTTCACACTAATTTACCAACAATCGATAGCCTACCATGAAGCCTAGGAATCCGGACTAAAGAGTGTCTGATGCACACACACGTTTTCGCGGGACTAAGAAAACCCATCCGTAGCCCGCTTCGGAGACCTCGGTAGCAGCTACAAACTTAGACTTTGAAATACTCTCGAGGCTACATTTAGTTGGAATACATTTCGTTGCGAACAGCGGGGTGATTTCAAAAAGCCATCCTCAGAAGGTTCTCAAGGGGGTGCTGAACGCTCTTCAAGTTTTCACAAGAGACTGGAACCCCTGGATGTGCGAAATTTTGAGGTGGTATCATAGTTTTCCATCGAAACCTTAGATGTGTACTCGAGCCAAGTTTTTTTACCCAGCGAAATGCTCGTCTCAATTCAATCACCAACCAAAGATGCCAAAAAGTACAGGTTGCATAAAGGTCGTGATGGTTTGAACTTGAAAACGCCTCCTGTATCGCCACAGGTGATGCGAATCACAAGAAACTCCTTTCCTGTCTCAAAGTCGGTGGAAACAATCTGAAAGCCAGTGGGGAACACATCAAAAACCTAACTCCCACTATTTGCCAGGCGCGGTTTGAGATGCGCTTTCATGTGCTTAGGTTTGATCAACGCATCGAACCTTTACACTGATGTCACTATAGCTATCAAACAGTTGTTTAGTTGAACACGCAGGAGATCCGCCGCGTTTTCGGTCGCCCAGTTTCTCAACCTATGACAAAACCCTCAATGTGGCTGCATAGAAGAAGAAGAAGAGATCCGCCGCCGCCGACGTTACGAGGAGCCCCCAATATCGATCCCGGTGCGTTGGACAACGTGAAGTGAAAAGAATTGAGCATTCCGACAAACCTAACATTTTCATTAGTTGCAGCACAGCAACATCCTGCCCCGATACCTCGCATACGAGTGGATCTGAGCGCGGAAAGATTCCCAGGAGTGGCTGAAGCTAGCAAACATGGAGTTAATCCCGTACTACGATACAATATCCCAGGTATAGCCATGAGTTACATACCCTCTATTTCAGACAGAAAATTTACCGCTACTGATCGCGTGCGTATACAGCGTTCCCTTCCTTTTTCCCACGCTTTCTCGTTGTCTCGCCCATCGCGCCTCACATGCACGCGACAGAACGCAGTAAATTTAATTTCGAGACAGAGTATAGAGATGACTACAAAACTTTATGAAAGAGCAAAAATTCAATTAATTTAGAATCACCTTTGTGCTACAGCTCCGAACATGTACGCACGAATTTGAAGTACAAATCTTATAGATGTCGAGGGTGTCGCAAGCACCACACTATCACTCCGATTCCGGTATGTCATCCATTCCATTTACCTACTCCACTTAGTCCACGGCAACGAGAACATTAATCTATCTGGTGTCTTTACCAAGCATAGACGCAGGAAAAAACACGATAAAGTCAAAGAAACACAGAAAGTCATGACGCAGACAAAATATAAGCTGTTTCATATCGATTAATCTAACGCTCAGTACAATAGACTTGTGGACGAATCCAGTGCTGGTCGCCCACTTCATCAACTTGTGACGAAACCCCTCCCAGTGACTGCAAAGAAGAAGAAGATTAATCTAAAAAATGGAACCGAGCCACAGGGTTGAGCAGGTCGCAGCCCTGCCGAATTCCGGCTGAGCTACGACCCTCCCTTTGTAGGCCGAAAAAGATTTCTTTTTGCTCCTAAAATTTTACGACCCCCCTCCCCAAAAAATTTGTTTTTATGAAATTTTCCCAAATTTTTACGACCCCGGTTGCGCTGAGTCGCAACTCTGCCGAGCCAGCCATTGCTACAGCATATATAGTGATAGTGCTACCGCACCACGGCTTTTTTCCGTTGCAGTGGACTGTATGAATTTCGGACCAAAATCAAATGTTTCGTAGGCTTGAAAATACAAATTTTCAGTGGTTTGTGAAAAAAAAGTTCGGACATGGAGAGGGCCCATCAATCACATTTAATCATTGATAAAACGATTTCAGGTGGTACAAGGGAATCTGTTCGTTGGAGACCCACGGCTATTGCAGCATGTATGTATTCCATGGAAAACGACACAGGAGAAAGTCACAAGGATCGTGTACGAGGTAGTTTTCCTCAAAATAAAAAGCAATAAAGCGTGCAAAAATACAAAGATTTGTATTGGTTATGAACCTTGAATATTATAGAAGCGTCAGACCGCAGCCAGCGACTCCACCATGGCTAATACAAAACCGAGGGTGATGTGGCAGAACATTGCCGATTACATCAACTTCAATAGGAGCGAAGGTGAGAGTGAGGTGGGGGGGGGGGTCATTAGGGTCAAGCAAACTCAGATCTAACGTCGGCATGGATCCGGAAGAGACTTTGCGTTCACTGTTGCAGGTTGGCGCAAACTCGGTGCCCTGTGCTATAACATAGGTGCACCGAGCTTGCGCCAACCTCCATTAGGGAACGCAAAGTCTCTTCAAGATTCACGCCGATGTTATATGATTGGTTTTGCTTATCTGTCGACATTATAAAAAACTGAATATTGACTTTTTTCTAACAACGCAACACAGCAAAATAATTAGATTATATTACCTTATGAACAGAATTTCAAGCGATAAAATGTCATCTAGTTAAATGTCCAGACATCAAGGTCGTAGCTTTCTTCACTTTATCACATTTTTTACACACGGACATGAAAACACAACAAGAAACTGGATTTTCTTCGCCGTTGTGATGAAAAGAAATACCGAGCTTCTACCAAGGTGGCTATTTAGGGGTCAGACATCAAGAAATGGGTTCAATGTTTCAATGTCTTTCCCATATGCTTCAGTTAAATTACTGTAATCACACAGCATTTAATTATATAGTGCTTGCTATTTTTATCTCTATGAAAGCTGTTAAGGAGAAGAAGAACGCGACGAAATGCTCCACCATTTCATTCGTGACGGCTATGCGTCTAGATGTGGCAGTATGAAACGGTGAGTTTGCTCAAAGCTACACAAATATTAGCAAGTGTTTTATATCATTGCAGAGCGCTGGCTAAGCATCGCGATCATCGTGTATCAATGGAGCATGTGCCCCACGAACACGCAAATCTGCCCGGTGGCGCGCCGTTTCTTCAATACAGAGAGGACGACCTGCACATATACTATTCCACTAGCGTCATTGAGGTGAGCTGAATCGCATGAGCCATATTTTTGCTCATTTGAACCGTTTGATTTTAGAAGGCGTGCAACGTGGGACTGTGCGGGATCGTCATGGATGGCGTGCATGACCTCCAGCCAGAGGTCACAAATCATACCGCGCAGTTGTACGTCATCCATGGGGTCACAACGAATAACGTGGATGCCCCGCTGCTCTTCGCGATAACGAAGAAGAAGACCCAGGAGACGTACCAGCGAGTTCTTGGGCAATTCAAAGTAGAACTAAGAGCAGCGGGCGGACCAGAGCGAATGCGTATTGTGCTGGATTTCGAAAAGGCCGCAATCAACGCTGCCAGAACGGCGTTCCCAAGCGCGTCCGTCGAAGGCTGCGCTTTTCACTTGGCGCAGGCCTGGAACAGAAGAAGAAATTCACTTGGGCTGCGTCAGCACATACGCGGACCGAATAGGTGCAGAGCCGTCACCAAGTGGTGGAGCACTATAGAAGGTGTGGTATTCCTGCCATCACACCTGCACCGGAAGGTCCCCGCTCTGGTCCGACCTCCAGTCCCGAGGGAGCACCCCGCCTTCGAGCTGTGCCGCATGTTCCTCACATACATGAAGAAGATATGGTACGAGGGACCATACGCGAACATGTGGTACAAGTGGGACGTCACGGAGCTAAGAACAAGTAATGTACTCAGACGAAAATTTCGGACCTCGCGAGGGGGGAAACGGGGATATTCCGGCGGCACACCACCCCGCGAGCTCCGAACAAACCAGCGGGGGAGTCCCGATTCAAAGGGAATGCAGCCGCGTTACTTACTCGGGAGTCCCCCCTTTACACATTCTGCGCATGCGATCGGTCCACCCCCGACACTATTCTGGGTGACCCCCTTTCTTCATCGTCGACATAAAAGCGGTCCTAGCGCGTTACAATCTCGGGAGATCCCCTTTTTCTCATTATCGGAGTAGTCGCAGCCGCGCGCTCCAGATTCCTCGAAAGGAAAAGGGATTCATAATATACTTGTTATCCGAAGGTAATTCCTCGGATAATGGATCGATTCGGATAATGCCATTTTAAATTTACCGGATATTGGTTCGATTCAGATACTGCGTTTTTTCAAATTTTCGGATATTGGATCGATTCAGATAATGCCATTTTTCCAATGATTCGGATACGGATATCCGTCGGATATTTTCGGATAAATTTCGGATATTATCGGAACAAACCTCAGGCAACACACAAACACACACACATACACACATACACACGTACACATATACATACACATGCATACACACATACTCACATACACACACACACACACACACACACACACACACACACACACACATTTTCCTTCATTTAACCTAAAATGAACCGATTTTTATCTGTTTTATCCGGTTTTTATCCGATTTTTATCCGTTTTTATCCGATTTTATCCGAATTTTTGACCCTTCGGATAATGGTTCGATTCAGATAATGCCGATTTTAAATTTCCCGGATATTGGTTCGATTCAGATAATGCGTGTTTTCAAATTTTCGGATATCGGATTATCCGAATCTCGGATATCCGGTCGGATATCCGAAATGGAGTGATTCGGATACCAAGTATAATTCATATCCCTTTTCCTGCCTCGGAACTGATCTGGAACGTTCCTCAAACCTACTTACGACCCTGTTTTCGCGACTGATCCGCCGATGCGACCCCCTTCAGCCATACTTTTCCCCATCTTTTGGCAAGCACTGTAAGAATAAACGAACGTAGATGTTTTATTCAACAAACATGTGAAAAAACGAAGAGGTATTTCTAACTAACAGAGCTAGTAACTACAACCAGACTGAGATCAGATGACCATTAACGTCTGTTTAAAGGATAATTTATAACAACAGATAACTAAAAAAAAGGAAAGACACTCAGATCTCTTTTCTTGCCCCGAAACTGTTCTGTAACGGTTCTGAGTACTCCTTACGGCCAGTTTTTCTCGACTACTCCGCCAAGATAACTCGCTTTTGTCCCCTTTTTCGAGGCATTGCGAAATACGACCCAGAGAGTCAATAACTACAGAAGGAAAAAAAAACGAAATAACAAGTTCAGCTCATGGAGTCAACTGCAATCGTAAAGGTAAAAAGTGACCATAACTGAGGTTTTTTAGAAAATATACCTCAAAGATCCTCCGGCACTCCTTCAGAGGTATAAAAACACCGGCTACATAACTTTTCAGAGATTCAACTTTTATTCAAGCAAAAATTCCACTGACTTGAAAACAGGAGAAGTCGGCTTGAAGAGTTACCGAAAGAATACGGATGCAGAGGTGCGATTTGGCCGCTGTTAGCCGCCATTTCTCCAATTTTTTCCTTTTTTTTGAGGCATTTTCAGACAATTTTGCAGGGAGTTTTTTTTAAATGGGTGGGGGCTTCGCCTAAATAAATGGAATTTCTCTGACAAGTTGGTACACTCAATGTACCGATGTCCTTTAAGACATACTTCCGCCTTTTTTGTACCTTTGAAGAAGGTCTGAAGGGACAATATCTGCTAGAAAATTCCGCCTAAATATATTTTCACAAACAAAAAAACAGGCTACAAAACAAAAAAGTCGCGATTCTTAACCGCGGTCAGCTCCTCCACGCTGTCGTTCTGCGTCTGTTTCTTGACCTTGTACTGAAAAGTGATCGTTCAAAAAACGACGCTCCACTAAGAGGTGTTGAATCCAAAAGACGAAGGCGACGAAAAACAACATACATCTGGCGTCATCCATCGAAATTCTTCATCTTCAACGGTGTGACTGTGAGCACTAACGCCTTGCCCGAAAAGAGAACTTCATGACAGCTCAGGTGACTGCACCTACTGGCTCATTGTAAATACCATCCACATAATTTGTTCTAGATCACGGAATTCATCTATTCAGATCGCTATCCACATTATTGTATGCGATAGAATCAAATTAGAACATTCGGATGTAGATACATATGCAATATTACGAAAAATGATATAACAGAACTGTTAATAGAAGACTTAAATAATGAACGAGAATAAAGCCGGAAAATTTTCCCGCATGACGTCGCGTCACATGTTTAGTACGTGCACGCGAAACACTGGAAAATACGTCACTACCCCTCGGGAGCTCCGATTCTACTCCCCCGGTTGTTCCGATGTGAACCCCGCCCCGAAAATCTCGCGGGGGACCTCGCGCGCAAGGGATTTCGGACCTCCCCCGCGAAAAAACAGCGGGGGAGATCCGAAATTTCCGTCTGAGTAGCGGAATCGCATAACAGGTGCGAGAAAAACTTCGCGACTTTGTTCATGTGCAATAAATCGCTTATTTTTCACAGGCTCCTTGGCGTCCTCATGGAGGGAACACGGTATCTACGTTTGGAGAATCTAATTAAAGCGCTCAAAAAGCGCTACGACAACTGCGAAGGAAGCTCTCCTCAATGTAGGAAGGGTACAGACAATATACACTTCATCAAAAATCATAGCTGCTCAACAAAATTCATTTCAATGTATTTAGAGACGGACGGACGGTAAAAGGCTCAGCAAAAAGGACAGGGTGCGCAGAAGACGGGTCCAGCCCGAAATGGAACGCTTTAAGCGCGTACTGCATCGCAACCCTGTCCTAAGGACAGTAACAATAACAACTTACCGCAGGAGGATGTCCCGATTTGTGACAGAAAAAGTGGTCTGAGTTGAGTTACTCGCCCACAATTAGGAATACAAATGTTAATTTTTTTCAGGAAATCTGACGACGAAGAAGAAGGCCATCTGTTCTCTTTTCTGTGCAACAATTCCATAGATATAGTACAAAATAAATAAAATATATATATATATATATATATATATATATTATAATAAATGTAATTTACGTTGTTGCTGTACAATATGATAGGGAACTTTGAGAACACAAATTACGAACAAAACTATTTTTGTCAGTTTCTCGATGAATCGCGGGAATTCGAGCGGAAAAGAGGATTTTGATTTTGAAAAACCCACCAAATAGTGACACTTTTTGAAATCGGGGAACAATTGGGCATAGTGGAGGGTGATTTTTGGAAAACCCACCTGGATTAAGACAATTTATGACTTCGTTAAAAATTTAAGTTAAATAAACCCCAAGTTCAAAAATAGTTGCCATCAGAGAAAATAATACATACTGTATGCATAATTTTTCAAAAAACCGACTATAGATTTCAAATAGGGGCAGGGGAAAGTAGGGGCATAGTGGAAGGAAGATTTGACGAGAACCTGACTTAAACTGTGACTCATAGCTGCAGTCAGTCGCAGAGAACTTGAGAAAAGTTCCCGTCATGAAGAAATATTTCCACGCTCACGAAAAAAAATCTTCCACCCTATTCGTTCGAACTTTTATGATTATGTATACATTATCTTGATTTAAGTGGAAGTTTTAGCACAATGTCACAAGTTTCCATCATCGATTGCAAATGAAAACAATTTATTGTTTGCATAAAATGTTGAAAATTTCGGTGTTTCCACAAAATCAAGAACCTTTTTCGCAATAATGCTTAGATCGGACGAAAAAACAGGAGAATTTATTCATGATTCCTTCTCTAAAATTCTATTTAAAAATCTCTAAAATTTGAAAAAAAAACCTATTACAAACTGTAGCTGGTCTCTGAGCTGCTGCTAAATGGAAGTTATATTGGAAGTTGTCCCTTACCAGCAATCTTTGACCGAGAAAGGGGTGGGCGATAGTTTTTTGTGTTTTTGTGAGTAATCAAACCTCACAATAAGAAAAAAAAACATCCCGTGCAAACTGGACTCTCTCAAGTGCCCCATTCGAATTGCCAAACACTTACTCGAGTACCGGAGGTTCATTGCAGAAAGGGGTGTTCTTGTGAAAGAGTGTACTTCTAGTTCTCATACCTCTATATTATATCAAATAGAGGGTGTACTCCTAATACTCAGACCCCTATTTTAGACGTACTTCTAATAGAGGTGTACTTCAAATACAGGGTGTTCTTCTAATACTCAGCCTTCCCTTTTAGGTGTACTTCTATTAGAGGTGTACTTCAAATAGAGGTGTACTTCTATTACAGGAAATACGGTATATCATGCCAATATCGGTCGATTCGGCCAAACAGGCTGTTGTTTTTGCACCCCCCTCCCCTCATTGCTGTCTTTCATGATTATCGATTGGGCTGGCTACGTCTGATCGACCAACTGTGACCGAGGCCCAATATGTTACAGTCGCTAACTTTGACACAAATTTATAATTGACAGCCTACCTAGGTCCCAAATTAATGATGAACTCTCATTTGATTTGATTACCACACATGTGTAGAGGCAGAGCTAGTTTTATGACTGCTTGGGTCATTGATTCTTGTGGCCACAGAAAGGAAACTGATCTAGTAGGAGACGAAGAGGTCTATCGTCGATCACTGGTCGAGAGAGCGCCGCGTCGAACACATGTGGCACGCACGCAAGCGAGTAGGTAGTGATGGGATCATTACCTCCTCGCTTGCGTGCGTGCCACTTGTGTTCGACGCGGCGATCTCTCGAGCAGTGATGGATCGTATGTTCGAAATCCGTAAATAGGATATTACTGGGTAATATCAAGAAAAAGTGAACCAACCTGTGGAAAAGGGGTCTTCCAAGCGAAAATGGTTTGGTTCGCGTCAGAAACATCTGAATAAAAAGGGAACAACAGGAAAGTGGAGTGGGGAAAGTCTACAAAAAATGAACAATATCTTGTGATAGCGATTCTCCTAGTGAACACATCTAAATAGCAAAAAACCAACCGCTGCGGCGTTCTACTAGGAAGAGTTTAATGGTTGCCGAAAAACCGGAAAAGGACTTCTATTTGTTTTACGAGATTATATGGGCGTACTGTTATTCGATGCTGTACAAACCGCAACGTTTGGTTTTTGCTATTTAGAGGTGTTCACTAGGAGAATTGCTTTCACAAAATATTGTTCATTTCTTGTAGAATCTCCCCACTCCACTTTCCCATTGTTCCCTTTTTATTCAGATGTTTTTTACAGGATATGTGGACTCTGGTTCATTCCAAGTGAACTCCTGTTTTCGATTATAACCGCGCGCAAAGGTGGCTTTTCCGTCGAATTCCCCTTATCACCAGTCTCACCGAAGCCCACCGCTCCGCTGCTGGTGATAATAAAAACGGACAGGTCACTAGAGATTTTCCAGTCTTTTCCAGTCTGTAGTTGTTCTCACACAGCAGCACACCATGTGCTTTTCGCTAAAGAAGTGAGATGTAGCAGATGAATTTCTAACCCGCTTCATCTTCAGTTTATGAGTCTAGCTTCAGAAAAAATCTATAACACGTGGAACGTCTTTATTTATCACAATGTTTGATATGCATGTACCTGTGAGCATCATCATAATATTGAACCGCGTTGGACACAAGGAAAGCTAACACAAAATAAGAGCTAATGAAATTACGCTACAATTCAATTGAAAGCAAACAATGTCGGAATCAATTGCTGATCCAATGATACAAGAATTTTCGACAGGGACCATCGATAAGAGATGACGACTTTCGTTTCGGACAACGAATCTTCGAATTTTTTCCATCAACCCAGCCAAATGCTAACTAATAGCCGAACAAACTTTTCGCTTTTTGCCTGTATTACACTCAGGGGTGTGCGGCAATTGCCGTTTGCCGATTGCCGTTTGCCGACCATTTTTGGGGTTTGCCGTTGCCGTTGCCGTTTGCCGAAATTTTCGTTCAAAACGGCAAATTTTCGGCAAAAATTCATTGAAACAACAGAATTTGCCCTTTCCGCAGTCTCTGTGTTGGTCAGCGATTCGGAGTTGCTATAAATAATTATTTTGACTATGTATGTAGTTCCAGCTTCTGGTTCCGGCTCATTCAATGTATAATTGTACCCTTTCAATCGGTAACTTATGAAAACATCTCGACTGGGTAATCAGAGGAGTTCGTTCGAGTTCTAAATTGTTTGGGAGCCTCCAGATGTCTTTTTTTATTCATCAAATTCTTAACCCTTTGAGAATGCCAAAATCGCAAAAAAAACCATTTCAGAGGCATACCCATTACTGCCAGTTCTGAGATTACAAAACCAAGTTATATCAAACCTGTAGCGCAGAAGCAGTTTTATTTAGACATATGAACCAATGGAGAACTCGTGTATATAGGCTCACTTATCGTCGGTTGGTTAGCTGATGGTAATAGTGGGACAGGAAAATTATCAAATCTGCAAACACTTTGTCCGGATTTTGAAAGTTGAACAATATTCAAGGCGGTCATTGAAGGCAGTGGTCACAAATATTTTCGATTTTGAGATCATTAGCTGAAATGAAAGGTTGACTTGTAATAATGACAGAGCTGGGTTTGCTAGGAAATGGTGTAAAGATGAAAAAATGAAAAAGACCTTCACAAAGGCAACGATTAAACCCGCCTTCAACTTTTCACCGGAAATCCAAGGGTTCGAGGCCCATTGCAACAACAGTGTGGGGAAACCGGCTCAAAACGAGCAACCAATAGCAATATAGGGCCCGAAACTTGAACGTGGTGTACTCGCTCCACCCACTTCCTCCTCGGTAGCCACAAGGGAGGTGAGTGGGGCGGGTAAACCACATTCAAGTACTGAACCGTATAAGGCGATTTATAGCTTGTTTCTAGCCGACATTGTAGATGTAATTGTCCTCGTGCCAGCTTGTAGGCCGAATACGCAGAAAGGTAAGAGCCCAGAGCAGTCCAGCTGGCTGGCGCACTGCACGCGGCGCTCCAGTGAGCGCAGCGGACTTCCGTCGCGCGCGTCGCTTGTACCAGTCAAACGCCCCTCATTCTGTGCATTCGATCAACATGCCCCTTGGAGCTCTTGATTTGAGGAATTTGTAGGCTGCGTTTACCGTGAGTACTTCAACTAGACTAGTCTCACTCCATTCTTGTAGCCTCACAAGGGTAGCCATTCAATCGTAGTTTCAAGTGAGCGAATTTGAAATCCTGAGCCTTTTACTTGCTACTAACAGTAAAAATTTTGACTCGGTTATAACCTAAACCGCGCGCTGCTGATCGCGGTGTGAACTGTCTTTCGCCATCAATTCCGACCAATCATCGCGTATTCACTCTTCTATTCGCACCTGATTGGCGGTACCAGTATCTTCCACAGTATTTGGGTCGGCGCACACCCCCATCGCACCAAGCTTGCTTACGGTTTGCTGATTGTCCGTGGATCGGCTAGGCCGGGACGCGCACTGGCCGCAGGCTCCTTTCAGAAAATTCTTTGCAGATCTGTCACACTTTCTTCTTCTTTGCAGCCGCAGGAAGGTTTTTGCCAGAGGTTCAAGAAACGGGCGACTGAAACCTGAATCGTCCATAAATCCATTGTTGTCAAGGTGGTAGGCCTCTTTGGGCAATCGAATAGGTGCTCAGTTGTGTGGCCACGGCTACCACAGTCCGGGCACTCAGGCTTACTGCGATCGATCTTATGCAAGTATGACATCAGCATAGGGAATGTCCGCAGCGTAACGAGGCAGGGTATTTCTAGCCCGCCTACCGAGTTCCATGTCGGTGTTGCTGACTCAGGTGGTACGACCCCCAATATGAGATTGACGGCCATCCTACTCAGTGATCCCAGACGAACTTGGTGTCCTCCGCACGTACAAGAGGCAGACGATCCAGTTGGGACGCCGCCCATCTTTGTATCTTGACTTTCTCGGGAGCCACCCCAGAAGGCCTTTCGATAACTATCTCTCTCTCACGGGATGTCACACTTTGCACTGTTCAAGAAGACGTCCATCTTTTGAATCTCTAGCGTTGATTTGTACGGAAACTTCAAATGAAGAGAATCAACAGAATTATCGCAGGCGATGGAGAAGCTTATAGCCTTGTTGATCTTGAGGGGTACCTCCTGATCACCTGAGGCTTTCGAGTAGCTTCTTGATACACAGGATTTTCCTCCTGTAAAAGCTATTGAAACGTCAGGCCCATAGTAACTGGCAGATATTGCACGCATGGAATACGACTTGACTAACAAGGAAGGGTTGTCTACATGCCTCAGGCAGTCCTAAAAAGTTTCAAATTTGAACAAGGCCAGAACGGCTCGGCCGAAGTGAGTAGAGCTGATTCAACGATTGAATTACCTTTCTGTATGTTCAGAATAGATCAGAATCTGGGCAACAATACATAGTTTCTGATCTAAACGGAATCAATGCATCAAAATTTTCTACATCTATTCTGAACACATTTAAAGGTAACTCAATCGTTAAATCGGCTCTACTCGCTTCAGGCCGAACCGTTTGGCCTTGATCAGATTTTCGTCTTTTAAGGACTGCTTGAGGCATTGCAGATTCTGAGTATGGGATACTGGAACACTGTCCTCCCCCTAGAACATATCAAAATTACATCCCGAAACTCCATCTGAAGTTGGCAACCCTCCTTGGACGCAAATGTCGGTATATTATAGGACAAAACAGATTTTGCCGTTTGCCGGTCATTTTTGGGGTTTGCCGTTGCCGTTGCCGTTTGCCGAAATTTGAAATTCCTTTGCCGCACACCCCTGATTACACTACATCACTTCCACAGCATGCATAGGACAGTCGGTACGAATAGCAATCATAATTTGTATTCCTTATTGTGCGTTGTAACATAGAGCTCAACTCCCTCATTTTGAGCCGGTCGGAGTGAGGCTTAAAGAACTTATTATGTCAAAATCTCTTTGTCACTGTTATATTTTGCCATGACTGACCGCTCCGCTGCTTGCTCCGCCCGGACTTATCCGCGCAAGCTCGGCATTACTTGAACTCAGTTGGCACCAACGGGCAATAAGGAATGCAAAGTATCAACGCGATCCGTGCCGACTCTATATTGAAAACTCAAGCAAAACCACGAGATAGACGACTCAAGATTTAGTATGTTGCCGGTTCGTCCGTCTGAGGCTCCGCCCATAGTAGACGACCACAAGTCGTCGGAACATCATGCGCCAGCTCTGAAACGCTGGCGCATGACGCTCGACGGCTGGCGCATTCAACGTGTCCGAAGTCGGCACGTGGTTAACGATGATATCGATAATATTAGTGACAGCCGCTACTACCGCTATGCCTCCACCTTCAGCGACAGGCGGGCTGCAGTGGTCGCTGGGGTGTCAGACCAATAAAGAATGTTAAAGATGCAAACCCCCAGCGTCACTTGGCGCTAGTTCGTCTGCTATGGCCGGAACCTGACTGTAACACCAGGGTGTCGTCTCATATTTTCTTGAATCATGCTAGTGGTCTGTTTAGAGATCAGACGGAGAAATGAGCAAGCGCTATAAAAAGAAGTTTTTTTCCCAGACGACGAATTTGGCATCAGTTCTCGCGCTTATGCTACAGAATCCTATGAACAGCGGTAGGACTTCGCGTCCCTTCTGCTGCGATCAAATTCCTTCGTCACTGACCACTAACAAGGAAAGCGCAACTGGTCGTTTACAACAAAATAAGGGCTTGTTTCACGTACACCCCGATGTTTGAAAAAAAAAACCGCGCTCTGGATGTTGTACTTAGTCTTGTATATCAATAACCCGCGTTCAGCATTTGCGAAATGCCTCAGAGATTCACAGAAGATTTCCAAAAAAGGGGATTTTAATTGCTTCGCGAAGAGAGAAGGGGTACACGAATGGCATTTTTTTCCGGCGTTGAAAAAAATTGTCTCGGATTGAGCTTAAAACTTTTATCGGGGTTCTTTTCGGTGCAGATTTGAGATTTGAAGCCCATTTATCGATTTTTCGGAAAAATCGGCCGATTTGGTGTGAAGCTTCAAATTGGGGGAAATTTTGCTGCCCACAAGCGACTCATGATCATTTCCTAAATGCTACGATGAATCCGCCCCACAATATTTCCATGAGGGTTATTTGAGCCGCCTAGCAGAAATCTGTGGTCGGTTTATCGGTATTCCTTAGATCACGGTACGTAACGGTAAGTATACGGTAGTTCGGTCGAAGTCTCAGATTTGACTAAAATTTTTCTGTGGGTGTTGTTGGAGACTCCAAACACGGATTTGAGGTTGCTTTTTTCAAAACATTGAGGTAGGTTAAGCCAATTAAAAGGCATTATGCCTACCGCAACCTACAGTGACCTTAAGTATAGAATGAAACAGACCCCAGATTCGTATTCAGCGCCCTAAATAACTCCATTTAAAAGTTTTCCGCCAAACCCAAAAGTTTTTTCTGGACACCCAAAAAAATCTCTGATGGGTGGTACCCTTACCTCTTCGCTAACTAATAGAAAGACCCTTTTTCGGAGCCGCCGAAGACACCTAGAGAACTTCGAGCGCGGATTATTTATGCACTGTCACAAACCTACAACAAAGCAAGCATGGCTTTTCAAGTCGACGGGGCGCGGGGAAAACGGTCCTTAGTGAGTGATATACTTGTACTGTCGTTTGAAAATCTAGGATTGTAGCCTCAGAGCAGTTTCCCCAACCAAGTTACGGAGAAAATTCCTGTATAAAAGGTGTATAGGGCTAGGAGAAATAGCCCGCTCAATTCTGGGGCACTCCTAACGAGCTATCAATTCCGATTATCTCCAGCAGCGGAGCCGTCGATCTTGGAGAAATCTAACCACTGATAATGATGCTTCCACAAAAAAGCGACCGCTCGCTGCCGGTGGAAATTCAAATCGAGAGCCCACTAAAAATGCCCCAGAGTTTACCTATACTAATCTCTCAAGAATTTTTTTTCGTGTGGAAGCGCCATAAACAGATAATATGTGGAGACCAGGGGGCGAATGGGCGTATTATTTCTCCTAGCTTCTTTGAACAAACTCTCCCTAACTCGGTTGGGAAAGTCGCTCTGCAGCCGAAAACTTGGATTTAAAAACTTCACTACTAGTACATACATGGGTCACTTAGTATATATCTCGTTGTCAACACCCAGATCGGCTTGTGGATCGAATCCACGGCTCACGGCGGCGGGGATCCCCGCTGTAAGGCGCGCCGCAGTGATGAGAGGGCGGCCACGCATTTTGAGCTGCGGATTTGATCAACAAACCCCCAGATCGACCAACAGCGCTTTCCTTGTAAGTTGATCTTTCTTGTGTCTTCCCAACCCAGAGTTGTTGAGTGAACAATAAGAGCAGTGGCCAGGAAACCTCCATTTGTTGAAATACAGCATATGCTTCGTAGTAAGTGTCTCAGTTGAATATCCAAGGAACTACAGCAACTGAGCGACCACGATTTCTGCTGTGTTCGGCTATCAGCTTTCAATTTTCTGAGAAGATTGTGGTGCTGAGGAACTCTAATGGAACGCTAGGATCCATCTAGCAGCGCGTTTCGTACAGTCCAGATCTGCCCATGTATCTCACCCACTTAATGACGTCGTGGTCAGAATAGTTCAGTTTGGACTCGAATACCTTGAGATATCGCACCTGAAATAGCATGGCCTCTGTTCTGATCAATTGCGCTATTTGCATAGTTTACCTTGAATCCACTTGGAGCGAAAGGCACTTCAAAATTCACACTAACAGGCGGTCGATCCCATCGTTTTGACGCCTGCAATCAGGTATAATTGGGTGAAATTTTATTGCACTGCATTGGTTATGGCGTCCGCTTCACGCTCCAGCTGCATTATGACGTGCCTGAACTCCGATTGTGAGGAGATCAACATCTGCCGAGATCTGAACCTTCTTTCCACCTGCCAGTCGTTTGATCTGAACAAAGCATGGTAAGGCGCACATAATCACCCTCTATATTGGAAACTTGGTATACTTGCTCAAGGAGATTAGAGATCCCGAACATTGAGAAGTCGCAGTTTTGAAAAGAAAACTATGGCGTCCGGAACGTTTTCGAACAACATACCTTCCATACAATCGCATTTTCACCCGCTTTGTACTTGGCTTTCCCTTTCATACATAATAATGTAGCACCTGTTGTATTTGGAGGCGTTGGGATTCGTACCTGCAAGATCACCCATACTGAGCAGAATGTGGAAGGCAAAACAATTTGAAAAAATTGTGAAAGACAGAAATATTTAAAAAATATTATAAAAAAAGTTGTATTTTTTTTAAACTGAGCATATTATAAAAAAGTTGAGTTCCTCCAATGCTTTGGATGTTTTGATTCTATGGTTTCGTTTTCCCTGTCGAAATACAAGTTACTGCCAAAAAAATACTCTGGAAGATTATTTCGTTCATTTTTTCAGTTTCGCACCTGAAAATGATAACAAGCGCAAAATTCAACACAACGGCTCCATTGCGAGCTGTGGAATACGACGATAACCTTGGGTAGAATGAATGAAACGCAAACCTCGATCTTCTGCCCCACAAGATTAGGTTTATACTCAGCTTTGAGAACGACTTTCAACTCCAGCTTGGCCTTGCTAACTTCTCTAACTAAAGGAATGACGCTGAAAAGTACTGGATACATTTCTACCGCGGCAGATTACGTAAGCACATTCTGGAAAAGGTCGCTCACTGAAATGGCAGTTTGATATCCTGAGTTGTTCTATACTTGATTAATTCACAGGTGCCATCAGGAGGCACAAATGATATAGCCCTCTCACTCTCGAATTTACCTAACCGGACACATTGATGAAATTGGATGTCGTCAATGGCAACTACTGCTCGGGTTCTGAAATTTTGAACCATTGATATGCGATAGAAAAGCAAAAAACGGAAAATACTCACGATTTTGTTACGTCGTCGTTTTGATTCCGACTACTTGACTGTTGCAAGGTGACTTTGTCATTAATCCCGAATTTACACTCTGGCATACCCGACAGAAAGCACTTCATAAGCACTTTTCCAGCAACATTTACCGATAAAACTTGTCCTTGAAGGTAAGTTGTATTCATACTTGGATGATAAGTGAAAGTTTGAACTTAGATAAACACCTTTTTGATTCATAAGCAAATTAACACTTTCTACAACATCGATGAATAACTCATTACGACGATACTTTATTCCTTCACGACGCCAACTTATTTGACCAGTCACCTGGAAGCATTAACGTTATAATCACACTACTACGCGCTCATTATTTGTAAGACCACCTGGCTGGTAATTTGCTGTTGTTCCTCCTTCGTCACGCCGCGAACTCCGGTCTGGGTGATATAGGTCTTTAGTACGGTTGCGTCAGTCAATTGCGGATATCCAAAATCGATAAATTCATCAAGCAGTTCATAAATTAGCACGAAATTTGAGCGAATGCTATCCTGAAAATATGAACTTTCGCATTACTTCTTTGCAGAAAACGAACCTCATGTAGCAAAAACCTCAGTTATCTTCCCAAAATATTCGGTCATCGTGGTAGCTAACCTTTGCAATACCTGAAAAGGATCGTGTTGAGAGGACGACGCCTTCACTAACTAGAGAAAACAGTAGCGAAAACCACTTCAAAAACTGCAGCAGCATTTGAGTCCATCCTAGTGGCAGCTGCCATCCACACAGTGCCGCATCGTCGATAAAGAAATGATGTCCGACCGATAAGCACGATTGGGGATCGCACCTCAAATACAAAACCCATAATAAATAAAAGGCAGTATACACGCTCGTAAACGTGGTTGAGATAACTACGGAAATAGAATGGTGTGGCTCAGGACACAACGCCTAAGCATTTTTAAGCGTCGAAAACGACCCGCGATGCCGCTACATGGATAAGAAGTTGGCCCCGCCCTGTATTTCTCCTCCCATTGTAATGGCTGTCCTCCTCCATAATAGGAGTTCCAGGTCATTCCTGCCGTCGTCGATTTATGTGGTTTGCTTATTATACCACCCTGAAACGCCGCCGACAAGCGGAGTGGTCCAGCACTTCTGTTTTGGAGGAGAACGACAAATACAGGGGGGGGCGGAGTAATACGGGACGGGGCCAACTTCTGATTCGTGTAGCGGCATTGCGGGTCGTTTTTGACGCTTCAAAATGCGTAGGTGTTGTGTTCTGAGCCATACCATTCTACTTCCTTAGTTATCTCAAACACGTTTACGAGCGTGTATGCTGACTTTGAGCTGCCTGAGAAGTTCCCAAACACTTGTGTGTTGCCATCAGCTCCTGAGAGAAATGCGAAGGTTTCCTTGGATACTCTTCGCTATAGGAGGTTCGATTTACTTTTCTCGTGAAAGCCTCACTCGTGCATGCAGACCTCATCTTGGGCAGTTTCGTATATTGAGAACATCTATCATTAGAGGAGGGAAAACATTACATTCTACCACGCGACAAGCCTGATCGCAGATTCCGCTATTTTTTTCCTGGTGGCAGGGCGAGGGTATCACGATTTATTCAAGAAATCTTTCCCACCGATCAACAAAAGAGCCTACAAAAAAAGTTGGTTATTAGCCTGGATCTACAATCGATATTGATATTGTTTTGTGCTACCGCCGAGTCTTCTTGACTTGCGCTAATTTCGTGCGTCCTTGATGGGAAACGGCTGTGTATGATTTAGGACTTTTTTGGTCTTGAATTACATTCCACAAGAGTTTGCTCGTGAGATAAATGAATAAAATTTGAATAATGTTCGCTAAACTAATGACCGCGACTTATAGTTCGTGACTACGATCTCAGTTCAATTAATAACCCAATGACTCCGGACCAAAGATGCAGCAAGTTCAAAATGCTGCTCTTCGGATTGCCACTGGGCGTGTTCAAAGCACCCCAGTGGAACATCTTCGCGCTGAAGCCCGGATTCTGCCAGTTAAGAAGCACTGCCAACTCCAAGCGCAGCAACTGGTTATTAACATTGTCAAGCAGACTTGACCACCCATTAAGAAAGATCATGAATCCCGTGAGAGAGAGAGAGAGAGAGAGAAAGAGACCAGAAGGCTTTTTTTTCAGATGCTCCCGAGAAAGTCAATATACAAAGATGGACGGACTCCCAACTGGATCGTCTGCGTCTTTTACGTGCGGAGCACACAACGTTCGTCAGGGATCACTTGAGTAGGATGGTCGTCAACCCCATATTGGGGATCGTACCACCCGTAGTCAGAAACACCAAGATGGACCTCGGTAGGCGGGCTAGAAGTACCCTTGCCTCGTTACGTTGCGATCCTTCCCCTATGCTGATGTCATACTTGCATAAGATCGATTTCAGTAAGCCTGACGAGTGCCCGGACTTTGGTAGCCGTGGCCACACGACTGAGCACCTCCATTGTTTTCCAATCCTTGTTGTCAGTATGGTGGGCCTCTTTGGGCATTCGATTGCCCAAAGAGCCCCACCACACCGACAACAATGGATTTGTGGACGAATCCAACTTTAGGTCGCCCGTTTCTTGAACCTTTGACAAAAACCTTACTGCGGCTGCAAAGAAGAAGAAGATGAGGACAACGATCTCAGTTCACGACGCCGCTGAGTTTATCATAGTGCACTGGCCCCGCGCTTAGCAGCAGTAATTTAAGCCCAATTTCAGACAAATTAATTTTTCCATTACCCAAGTCGCGCGATTTTTCCAAGATGTGGAGAAAACAAACGGCAGCGCTACGAAATTGACTAGGAAGCGCTGAAGATGCGCGCCCTCGATCTCGAAGCAAAATTCCCATGATTTGTCGCCCACGCACACGTGGCTCTCCCCCTATCCCCACAATCATTACCCATGTTCTCCATTGTGCCCGCGAACTTCGCTCCGACAAGCAGCATATGGGCATAGGTTACTAAATTGTGATGATAACTACCTGTTGCCTGGCATGTATGACGCTGACTCGAAACGCATTCACAGCATCTCTGGTCACATCGTCTCGATAAATACGACAAATCAGAACCTCTCCCTGAAAAAGAACATAAACATGTGACAGCTTGGGTCAGACAGCTCACAATACCTTATGATTGTACAGGAAGAGCCCTCCAATCATGTCTGATAGTTAATCGTCACAGAATCATCCTTAAATCGAGAATAAAACACAATCACAGTCGCATTTGCAATGTTTCAAAAATTCGGTGGAACTACCTCAGAGCCCATTCTCCCCTTGCACTCTCAATATATGTACTCTTCATTCAAAGTCATGTACGGAAAACTAACGAAAGGAACGTAGAGTCAGCCCACACAAACAAAGACTTATTTACACCCCAAACTGTGACTACAGCTATATACAGATGTACAGCAATATAAAAATTCGAATATGGATCGACAAACGAAAATTTGAGAGAAACAGAAAAAAATATCAGTAATAAGGCTCCCAATTGGAATCATCTGCCGGAGTGAGATTACCCGTGACCAGTAGGAAAATATCGATGATCCACCACACTCCTAGTCCACCAAGTGTCATCAGTTTTCCGACAGCAATGGCAGAATAACCAAGACAGAACCTATCCACTGCCACCACACCGAGAAATACGGAATACAGTAATGTGGAGAGGAAATGATGACCTGTATATCTGAAATCGGAAGATCTTGATGACCGCTACGAGAAAAATCCTTTTCAAACCAAAAAGGGCTTCCCAACCAGATAAAAACTTCATTTACGCTTTCTCAGGAATTCCTGATGAAGTTACAGGCAAATTAATAGCTCTAAACATGTTACCTGCGACTTGTCTTCAACATGGTCCGTATGTTGAACGATGCGATTTGACTTACAAATGATATACAGTACTAGCGTGCAACTTACTATGTGTTATTTTATCGCACATGTAACTTATCCACGCGGTAGGCCATTTCCTAGGAAAGTATACGACGCACTCTCGAGCCAGCAATTAGCTGCCGGCAGCGGCGTGGATTCAATTACCCAAGTTTGAAGTAATTAACCCCGCACAACCGCTGGCGGCCCCAGCCATGCTCTGCGAGCACGCCGAGTCGTCGGTGTGACGGGTGCGTTGCGGGAAGGTTCCAATTAACATGTAGCAACAGTGCAACTTACTCACAATGTTGAGTATTATTTGCGCAAGTTACATGATGCTTTAATCAACAATGTCGCAGGGTTACATGCAACATCGTTTCAAGCAACTTGTAGACAGACTTACAAGGGACCACTTTCAGCGAAATATGGAGTTTTGAAAAACGGTCTTTTAAGAGTTGTAAAGGGCGTAAAAAGAAACAATTCAAGATTTTTGAATTTCACTCAGTCCTCACGGGTAGATCAAAAACCACCAAAACAATGCGGTTGCGGTAGGCATAATGCCATTCAGTGTACCCTAATAAATTACACTACGACGTATGTGAAGTTCATGTGTATAGAATATATAACAAGTCCGGACAATGAAAGAATTTCCATTTTCTAATTATATTTGACCAAATCTTCAAAATACTAGAAGTAAGTAAATCAAGAAAAGGAAAGGTATGAAGGAGAAGTTGACAAGGCTCGTTTCGCCACTGGCCTCAGACGAACTTTATCAAACAGCTCTGCCGGTGCTCCTCAGTGAGGAACAGAACTGTCGATGAGAAAGAAGGATGAATACGGAAGCATGAGCCGAGCAGAGTGAAGTAGTGTTAGAAACGTTAGAAAGAGGTATTAGGGCAAGAAGCTATAGTATACTATCAATATCAGAATGAAGTCCATATGATCACAAGTCCTTATTTTGGACAGTACCGAATACAGACCTATCAACAGTGAAGACTTAGTATGTTATGCTTTTTACCAATTGTGTTATACTTTTCTTTTCATCTCTTAGGTTAAACTTATATGTTAGCATTTTTTGTTTATAGATGCATTTTATCATATTTACTTTTACGAATTCTGGTGTATATAACTAGGTTTCCAATCAAAACTGTTTTACTTTCTTTGAGTTTTTTTTCCGTGAAGGAATCTAAATTTGAACAGATATTAGTGTGGATGCTTTGACTTTTATAGAGATATCAGAATGAGCATGAGAAAATCTTTTAACTCTGAAATTGAAATCATATGTCTTGTTATACAATTTTGTGCGTATTCTATTATTAATTATTTCTATACAAATGTCTAAGTAACTGCTTTTATATGGATTATTGTGCGTCTTTTTGAGCTCCAATACATTCTTGTATATTAGTGAAATTTGACTATCCACAAATGTTTCATCTATATTATGGATTATGAGCAAGTCATCCATATATCTAAAAGGTTTGAAAAGTACGTTATTTTCATTTTCGCGGTAATAGAGTACCTATACTCCAACATGGAAACTGCAATATCGGCTAACAATGGGCTGAAGTTATCTCCCTGAGGAACTCCTTTCGTCTGTTGAAGCACAAGTTCTCCGAAACGACAGCAACTGTTGCGTAAAAGATAGTCAACGTGATATATCAAGTCTGTGATGGTATAATACCTATAACCGCCTTTATCTAGCTCAGAATCTCGATAAAATACTCTGTATCCATTGGTAACTATCCATTTTATATTAGCATTTTTGAAGCAAATTTTCAAAAATTCTTTCATGTTATACAGAATAAAACTGTAGGGAAGGTTAGTGAACATATCAGTAAAATCAGCAAAATAAACTTGAACCCCATTGGTACTCAATCTACATAATTGTAATTGTTTATTACAGGGTAACCCTGGGTATTGACATCGGAACAAGATAAACGAACGCGTAGTAATAAAATGTAACAACGATATACGAGACCGGGAACACGTAGTATGTGGAGTATCTGTCGGAAAAAGATCCATGACAAACACAATATCACTATGGAGTATCTATCGAAGAAAATAATATTATGAATAACACAAGATCACAAGCTCAATCATCCTCCGTCCTCAAATACTGCTCCACTATACGCTTGAAGGAGCCCGAGCCCAGGTCTGTTGGCAGATTGCCCTTTGTGAGCAGTTTTTCCAATTCACTGCCAGCTCTGTTAGTAAAGAAATGGTGCCTGACACTCTTCCTAGCCGGATTTCGGACTAGTTTGAAACTGCTACCACTAGTGGTGGACGCCCTCATTTTGAGAAAAGCGTTTGGCCGAAGGCCGGTATGCCCATACAATATTTTATACATCATCAAAAGATCAAAGCTTCCCCTTCTGCACGCCAGCGTTTCCAATTTGAATTTTGCGTTCCTAGCAATTTAGCTGATATGTTAAAGTTGGAGATAGACCAATAGGTCTTGAGTCCTCCCTTCCTTTGGTAACTCACATTGGTATAATTAATAAAATGCGTCTTGAGAAACGAGAAAATTTTTTGCAATTCTACTGCTTATGGTTTCATGCTGCTGTTTCTTGCTCCCGTAATGAATCTGAATTTTAACCTGACGAAATCCGCGAAAAAGCGGGAAACGGACCTCAGATTCAGTTCAGCGCCCCAAATCATCCCTTGGGCGGAGTTCGGACAAAAAAATCTCGACCTCTGAACTCCCAAAAATGACATTGAGCTTACATACCTCATGTGGCTCCAAAGGTCGAAAAAAAATTTAAGACCCAAACTTCGCTCTCGCAGGTTATTTAAAGTGCTCATAACGAATCTGAGGTCAGTTTATCGATTTTCGGCAGATTACAGTGGGTATACGGTAGTTGTGTCAAAGTCTCAGATTTGACTCAAAATTTCTGGACGGGGGTTCTTCAGGGTGCTGAATACGAATTGATGTTCACTTGTCAATTTTCAAATTTTTAAGGTAGGTTTAGGCCCTCTATATCATGAAAACTACCGTAATCTACAGTAAACCTCAGAATTTCGACAAACGATCTCTAGATTCGTGTTCAGCACCCTAGATTACCCCTACATACAAGTTTTGTGCCGAATCCGAAATTTTTTTCCAAACCACCCCAAAAATTCTCTGATGGGTGTACCCTTCCCTTGCCGCGAGGCTTGGAAAAACGGCTGTAACGTTTTCCAGAGGCGTTTCTTTTTTTTTCAGAGAAGCTTCGAAGATCATACTCGGATTCTACATCCAAAATGGTTCCAGAAAACTACATTTAATCCAGAATGGCATGGCTGACTGAAAGTAGTTCTCTTGTAATGTGCGTTTTTGAAAGAGTGGATCTGTTCTACTCAAAATTTTGGAATTGATAATGAAACAGTTGTCTTGAGTCTTCGAGCCATGCGCTAAAGTATTAGGCTGCTTTAATGGATTTTGTACTGTGCTTCTCTGGGCCAAATTCCGGTCCGCAATCTCGTCTCGACACGCTTTGCGGCCGCGCGCACTCGAGTCGGAAGAGTTTCCAGCGCCGTAACCGCCGATCTGTTGACTCTAGGTGGGTTTTAGAAGCTGGAAAGTGAACAAAATTGGAGAAAATTGTGTAAAAAAGCCATATCGAGTCAGCTTTGGCGCTGGAAACTCGGCTGACTCGAGCGCGTGTGGCCGCAAAGCGTGTCGAGACGCAATTGCGGACCGGAATTCGGCCCAGATAAGCACAGTAGTTTAGGTTAACCCACTCCTGTTTATAATGATTATTTCTGTTGGAAAAAAAGATTGGTCATTGATCAAGGAACAAGTCCACGAAGTTTCATTTTCTCCGAACTTTTTTCCCAGCGTCATCTATCAAAATAAGTCCCCTTAAGTGTTTCTCCATATTAAGGACGGTTTTTCTCCGGCATATGTGGGAAGAAGGGTAAGAGTATTCTTAATATCCTAGGAATTGTTGAAACCTCGAAATTTCCATAGTTTCTAACATTGATGAGAACCGTTCCCCGTTTATATCAGGTTACCCCTGCGATATGGAGGGTGTATCCGCGAAAGGGATAGCTGCGAACCGCTCAGCAGGCCGCGCGCCTGTCGCGTGCGCCGATCGATCACCACATATCTCGTGGGCGCACAAGACGCAGCGCAGTCTGCTGAGGTGTCCGCTGCTGTCCCTTTTCTGGTTACCCGAACAATATAAGAAAAGAGGTATAAAAACAAGAGACACTGTTAAAACTCAAAACAAGTAAGGTGAACACATACATATAAATGACATTAATATCAGCCATAATGCAGTTATGACCCCACAGTATTCGAACCATCTTTCAATTGCTTCGTAATCCAGAGCCTAACCGGTTGAGCCATGATGTGATGCCAGCCCACCCTAACTATCACAGTGCAGTGATAGGTGGTTTGAATGCAACGAGCATTGTTCAGGGGATCAATGAATAAGTCATAACTCGAGAACCTAGCTAGATTTCATCTTCAAACTTTTAGGAGAACCTTTTCAGGTGATTTCAAGGCCACTGTATAGCTCACATTTGTGCTACGTCCTCCCAATTCAACGTTCTGGTTTCTTTCTTTTTTTTATCGTTTTGATCTACCCGTGAGTACTGAGTGAAATTTTAAAATCTCAAATCGTTTCTTTTTAACTCCTCTACAACCCTCAAAAGAACGTTTTTCAAAACTCCATTTTATGTTCGAAGTGGTCCCTTGTTAGAGTAAGTTGCATGAAGCCATCATGCAAATTGCGTAAAGTTTCAGGTAACTTGTTTAGAAATTTCTGAGTTGATGTAAACTATGGCGCAGATAAAATTCGAGCAGCACTAAGCGCCGTAAGATAAAGGGAAGGTTGGGTTTTCGAATGGTGTATCACACTTGATCAGAAGATCACGGACGGGAGAATGTTCGCTGGCACATATTTACTGCCGGACTTTCTTAGCAATCCAATTCTCGAGTTAGGAGATATATGGGGTTCGAACAATGCGTAACTGATCCATTTGAAAAGGATCTCTACACACTCAGAGCGAGTACTCTAAAACATGGTTAGAGTAAATACGCTTTGTCAGCTACTGAAGAAGAAGTAAGGCACATACTGGCCAGAGAACGGAGAGCTAGCGATTGCTAGCGCGATATGTTGACAGCTTCGCACTAACATCATCTCCTATAGTCAAAAGCAAAGCTAATTACTATCTGATTATAATTTACCCAGGTATAACCTTTACAGAGAACGGTGATAGATTAAATAAATGCGAACAATATAATCACAACCTACTTAATGCATGGTGTCCTTTTGAAAAAATGTCTTCGTCCTCGGCACTCTATACACGGTAGAGCTCTGCATGCGACCCACGTCCACTCCACATCCTCCGCCCGTTGCCCTCCGAATCTCGTGCAATAGCCCGCATCCTGCCATTACGTTAAAAGAAAAAAAACACTAAATTCTAAATCTTACAGGTAGTGTTCACGATTAAAAAAGTGCATTCTAGTTTTCAATGTTTTTGAGTAAGTAAGTCTAAGAAGCAGAGGTTAATAGGAAAAAGTCCCCACAAAACTCTCAAATACCGGAGAAAAACTGTTTCAAGAAACCTGTGAAATATTTAATTACGCCTGCTTGCTGTGTTTCGCAGACGCGTCAAGCCTGACGTCGGGAATGGCTTTACGCTTCAAAATTCTTAGATTAGTGAAATGTTTTCTGTTCTTTGTACCGAAAACGCTTTACAAATAAGATAGGCCGATTTCCGGCGGAGATACATCTTCCCTAGGAAAATAGACATCAAGTTTGTATTCAGCACACGGAATAGCCAAGGGCGGCATTACTACCTCATTTTAGCTTACTGTCGCGGAGGCGATGCTTCCCTCCAAGTGATCTAGCCCGGGCGCCGACGCGCCTACGGTAGTGATCTAGTGATCGCCCTGATGAGGCCGGCCGCAGGTCGGCCTGCGCATTGGGTCAGTGTTCGTCAACAGCTGCGGCCCCGGCAGGCCGCCCCGTCTCGTCCACCGTCCAGGACCTACCGCAAGGCTCATCGCCCTTAGAACAACTTTCGGACTGATACATGTACGACGATGACAGTTAACTCCACTACAGTGCCGTCAGACTTATCGTCTGAGGCGACATCCATTACAGTCTAATTCCCGAATTCATTGCAGTGTTGATTTTATCGTAACCATTAAAGGTTAGTCAACAAACACAAGTCCGTCGTCGTTACTGGTTATTTCAGTCGTTAACTCTGGTACTAGTAGTGTCTGTCTATGTAGGTTGTTGTCTGCGGATAATCTTCTCGATCGTTACACTCGCCGCCTTGATGGTCCCTAAAACCCTGTAGAAAGGGTACGTGGCACAAGAGGGAACCCACCGAACGCAACACTTACCAAGTGGCTTGAAGGAGATTAACTTTTCGCTCCAGAAATTTTACGACCCCCCCAATTTTTATTTTTTTAAAAATTTCCAATTCTTAGCGACCCCCTCGCTGGGCCGAGTCGGAGCCCTGCTCAGCCTTGAGGTCAATGAGCACGCTTGGATGTTAGAAACTTTTGCGATAAAGAATATTTTGAAAAAATCGGTAACTGTTCCGCGGGTGGAACGTTCGCAGGACATCTGTTATATGAAGTGGGCGGGGTGACCCGATGGGTGGGCTTGTCCACGAGATTTTCTCCCAGTTGCTAGCCGTTTTGCCGTTCTTGCTCTTCTCAGAGAAACCCAAAGCTTACCTTTCACCAAAAAACGGGCAACTATTTCATCAGAACACTGCTTTAAGAGATAACAAGAAAGATGAAGTATAAGGTGAACTCACAGCAGTATCATTATGCGTTGAAGGCGCTAATTCAGGAACGTTGCATTCTATAAACTCGTCTGGCAAGAAGGAACACGGCACAAGGGGACCCATCGGGTACGGATCATCCATTTCCTGCGCACACATATCGACGCCTAGGCGTTCCAGACGTTCACGGTCCAAAGCCGCCTTCGAAACCGAGAGCACGACCTCAAACAATGAATACTCCCAACTGTTACCTCAACAATATCACACCTCCAAAAACTATAAAAATGGCCAAGGGGCATCAAACTGAACGCGAAAACATAAAATCTTAACATTTTAGGTTGGAATGTGTTTGTGTCGTGATCACATAATGCTACAAAGTACACAAAAAGATGAAAAGCATCGTACCTCACCATCACCGAGTGCCTGGCTAAGGGTGAATGCTGAAGCTATGCAAAGCACAGCTAAAATGCACATTGCTGTATGCCAACCTCACTCCATATCGCCAGAAGCTGTAGCAAATCGAAAACTACAATGTCTAAACAGCGTACACCTTCACATACCAAGTAGACAAACAAGAAGGTCATACACTACCTGGCAAGGTCAACTGATATACAAGCGACTCTGAACGCAAAAAAAATCAATAAGAATGTAGAAGTATAACAATTTAACCGGCGAAAATCAACAAACAATATCTAATTAACAGAAAGGCGAGGGGTACAAATCTGCAGCCACTGGTTCTTATTTAGACCTACTCATCATTACATACATAAGAGAAGAGAAATACAGAAAATCCCACTCAAACGCCCGTAGAAATATCAATATCTATTTCTTGACTATTTGAATCACATCTTCATGATCTAATTTATGATGAATTCCCACCCTTTGCGGGGAGAACTTCGTACTTGTTCCCCATACAATGGCATATCGAAATTGACTAGCTAGCGTCCGATGTAAAGCATGACAACAGTGCTCAACTGTACATCCGGCACGCAGAATGATACCATCCTCCGGACCTATGAAGAGCGAGCGCATTTCATGTTCATGTAAAAGGGGAAAACTGCAAAGTATTACCTAAATCAGGAGCACTTCCTGGTTTCTTCGTGTAAACCCGAACTAGTGCGAGATATTCCCACATCTTTTCGAGTAAATAATCCATATTCAAATTCATTTCACAGGATATGACAAGGTGATGGGGCAACCTAAGATGAAGGGCGGACGACAGGGTGAATTAATTCAGACGATTATGTAAAAAAATATGGTTGCTCAATGTATTTGAAAGTAACTGAGCTTATTACAAATCTTAGCAGTTGGAGAAGACTCGCATCGCACTCTTTGAGGGCTAGGGTGTAACCATTGCATCACCAACACCGCACTGTGCCCCCTCCCCCCCCCATCTAGCATGGCTAAGCTCATGCTGTTATGATTGCAAGGTGGGGGACCGCAGGTCGACATGCAAAAATGGTTGGTATACTGCGGTATACAAAATTCTAATACTAATTCATGCGCACTAAATCAGCAAATTTCGCATTTTTTTACATATCTGAAGGTCACACAAACAGACCACCAGCGGACCGCGTACATTTATCGGGATTCCAACTCACTCAAAAATCGAAAAAGCTGACCATAGAGCATGTACCGAAGCCTCGAAATCCAAAAATAGGATTCGTAAAAAATTCAAGAAACGAAAAAGTGGACTTTGAAAACGATAGAAAATTGAGAAGTCGAAAAATGAAATTCCGAACATGGTCGAAATCGAATGTTCGGAAAATCGACTAAATCAAAAATAGACGCCATCTAGAAAAAATCAAAAGAGCAATGCATAATAATAAATCGATAACGAGTATGATGGTGTAGCGGTGGCACTATCGCTTGGAAAGCGTACGATGCACGTTTAAGTCCAGCCTGACCTCCAAGTTTTGGGTTGACTTAGCTACCCCGCGATTTTAGTAATCATACACAATGCTATAAAAATCATAAAACACGATGCGATTTCAGATTTTGTGGGCTTGCTACAAGGACGAAAGAGTGTTAGACGTAACACGAGTCGTCTTCAACTGCGTATCAAAATCAATGGAAACATACCTTGCTAATCGATCAACTTCCTCAATCGAAATTTGATCAATTTTATTGTACACGTACAGACATGACACGTACACGCGGTTCCCTTGGATAACATCAATGAATTCGTCGACGCTAAAACAACATTTTTCAAAAAAAACTTTAGAACAGGCACAGGGCGACACGATACCAAGCAAAAATGGTTCAGGGGTAAAATGATGGCTCGCCATGCGGGCGGCCCGGGTTCAATTTTCGGCCGATGCACCATGTTTTTACTCCTTGCCCAGCCTCAACTTTACACACCCATTCATTTATTTTAACCAGAATCTCATAGACACAATAGGTGACGTGCGAGCAAGGCATCGGTGCGGACATTAAGAGAAGTGCGGCTTTACGGAGTAAAAAGAGTTGAACCCTATAGGAGCCCAAAAGGAGTGTGCGAGCCCAGAGCGCGGGCCGTGGCGCCTTTTATAGGCACAGTGCGTCGCGAAACTAGTCTTCGGAAAAAAATCAATCTTGGTACTGCGCGAGGTATGAAGCAAGCCAATTCTAGCAGAGACCCCCCCCCGCCTTCATCGCCCAGTGACGAGACTCGGTCGGATTTTTTCCATTTCAATCTATCAATGTTTCGCCTCAATATCACAATAGCTTGAGTTGCCTTTGGTTTCCAGAGATCAGTGCGGAAAGGAATTTCTCATAACTGTAGCCAGAGACAGAATTCTTCGAATTCATGAAATCAGAATTACCAGTTAATCGGAAAAAAGATCGACTAAAATTGAAAATTTTATTTCCCTCCGTTCACTGGAAATTGTGAATCTACGAATTTTACTCTGGAATTAATTATTATAATTTTATTTCTGACTTGACCTCTGGAAACTCTGGAAACCAAAGACACCTCAAACCACTCTGATATGGGGGCGAAAATTGAGGTTGGATTATTCGACCTCATCGAAAGACAATGTATAGCATAGATCAAAATAATGGGAACAAAACTTGAATAAAAAAGTGTACTGCTCGCGGTGTGAGCCAGGCCAATTCTACTAAGAAACTCCCCCCCCCCCTCCACCAGGTAACGAGACTCATTCGGATTTTTGCTTTTTTTCGAAGCCCACAGAGCAGCGGAAGTAAGAAAAATAGTTTTTTTGTGCAAGGTCGTGTCCAGTTTTTCGAAGCAGTTATTTTTTTTGCATTTCAATATGTCAGATAAATGTGCCCTGGCAACGTATACCTCAATTGCCATATTTCAGTTCGTCTCCTCATCGAGAGCTCAGACCCCTCCCTGACACCGTTTCACAGACCCCTCCCTTTGGGCCACAACCCAAGAGCAGAGCACTTATGATAGATGCGTCCACCGAACGAGCCAATTTCAAAGTGACAACTATTTTTTCACCTGCCTTTTCAGTGAGTTCAAATGCTTCAAAACTCATAGCTGAAGTGGTGCGTTTCAAAAGTAGTGCGATCAACTTTTTCGACTTCAAAACGGGGTACGGGATGCGAAGGTGAAATGCAGAGGCCTGCTGGGTCTAACAGAAGGGGAATACTCACGTGGCATCTTCCCGAAACACTACATCGGCATTGAAAATCTTATACTCGTGCAAAATTGTCATTATCATCTTCTCATTGCAATGAGTTATCGGCACGGTATGAGTAAACTTGACGCCACCCACCTAAAAATAGAAGAAATGAAGTGGAGATTGAACTGAATTCGAGACACAATTTGAAGCACGGAGCAGTCGTTTGGTAGAATTGCAAACATTTCGGAGGACCAAGTGGCCAAGCTGGCCCAATTTGGGACGGAATTGACCACCGTAACACGAAAACTGTGGGCATTCTTACCAAGCCACTGTCGGCTGTGTACCTTGTGAAAAAAGATTCCTCTCACTCATCGCGCGTGCGTGTGCGCGCAATGCTACTCCCAGTCTCCCCTCCAATTTCTCGCAGCCTCTGGCCACCGCTACGCACACGCACGCGAGTGAGCCATAAAATTTTTTTAGCAGCCTATACATCAAATGATACCTTTTTCTGTTTAACATAAATATGAGGTGGCTTCTTATTTAGACGGATTCCAACAGCTTCTAATTCTTTCTCTAACAAGGGCCGTTGTTGATCCGACTTTCCCGCGTCCAACATCATCAGTATCACATCGGCTGTTTTGGCCACAGCTATAACTTGTCGTCCACGGCCTCAACAAAACACGATTATCTGCAAGCAATTGGCTTCATTCCTTAATCAAGTTTCCACTTAAATGAGGCGCGCAAAGAACTTTCTCCATAACAGCCACATTTAAAGGAAAAATATTGTGAGCTTCTAGAAAAGGCTCAACTCGTACACCCACTAATTCGATAATAAAAGCAGTATTACACATGCTTTGAATTTCTCACGGGGCCTCTGCCTTTTTATGAGCACAGTAAATGATCAAAAGCAGCCTCAGGATAGGCGAGTAGTGCGCGAAATTGTTGGGCCCAATCAGAACTCTTAAACTGCGTCGCTTGCTCTCCAGTCGAGCATGCCTACACTTATACCACCACGCGCCCAACTCTGCCACTCATCAGATAGTTGATAAAAGAGTTTTGTAACACATCAACACTCACCCGATAACGGATATGAGCTGGGACCAGATTCATCATTGCGCTAACCCTAGGTTGGCGGATTTAGGTTGGGTTCAACGTCTGGATTAGCGCATTTGTGGACGCGTTCAGCATACCCAAAATCGACAAACCCAGCATTAACACAATGATGAATCCGGCCTTTGGTGAACAGATTTCGGCATTGAATCCCGATAGCTAAGGCTTATTCTGATCCTTTTCCCAAAAAGCCTCAGCCTAACTGAATTAAATACCGAATTCGGCTAACCGGATGATACCCAATATTGAGTAACCAACTAGCTGACCAGTACGACAGCTAGATGCCTGGTGATGTAGGTGGGAGCATGTCTGGCGTGAAACCAAGGAATAAGGGTTCGAGTCCAGCCTGTCTCTACAGGATAACAAGATCACAGTAGAGATTTAGGACCGTTCTGATTGAGGAAATTTATATATACATATTAAGAATTTCGCAACCAGCCGCAAATGATATTATGAATATCTGTGATACAATTTCCGAAGGAATTTATCTCTTGCCCAAGCAATGCGCTCATGAATTCAATTAGAGGAACATTTGAGTTTACAAGTTTCAAACGCTTTGCGAAACCTTAAAAAACTTAAAAAGGCAGTGGCCTAAGTTGTGTGGGCCAACTTCTCTTGGGAATTTTTCTTGTATTCCATAGTGCTTTGTGTATTTGCGTTGCATCTCGTGACACTATTGCGCTTTCGAACAATTACCTTGGAGGCACAGTCCAATCCCACAATCGAGCTTTCGTTTTCAGGCTCATCTTGTAGAAAATTTCACGCCGATCACAATAGCGTCTGTAGATTGGCTCGAAACTCTCTACGAATGGTGTTACCTCAAAAATTCAGCATTTGAATGCCGAAAAATTCGCGGACGAGTTGTCTCGAGCCTGTTTTTTCTGGTTATTCGCAGCCATCGTTCTGAGGCAAGCCACAATATAAAGCCAGACCGAAAACAAGTAGAATAACATAGAAACAATGAATAAAATCAATCGCGCTTCGTTTCTCTATTGAGATCGGGTGTCGGTGGGCGTAACCGATTTTTTTTCTTGCATGCGGGCGTAGTCGACTTTGCTTCGTTTATTTGAGCGAATTGAGATTTCGCGCTTGGCCGGGTTACTGCACACGGCGACCAGGCTATGATATCAAGAATATCCCCGAAGTTGAATTGTGCCTTTAAGCATAATCATAAATCAAATCAAAAGACATCTTCGAATGAAATCCTATCCTGGAAGATGTCGTTTATGCTTCCAAAGCCAGGCACCGCGGCGGAGTGCAATAAATTACACTACGACGTATGTAAAGTTGATGTGTTTAAGAACAAATCTACAATATCGATAGTGCCTCAAGAGGGAATAACTGTTTATTCAAAAACTTCAACCCCAAATTTTCTAACCAAAAAGAAAACTTGAAAATTATCGACATTTAGAAAAATTCGGTCAACGAGTGAGGGATTTAGCTCCACCGAGGTCCAGGACAACGGCCTCCTTGATCCTCTTTAGTCGAATTAAGGAGTGGCTCATAAGCGACAACGTCACTTGTTTGTACTGGACATTGTGCTATGATATCGCAGTTTTCACTTCATCGGAATTGATGAGGTGAGAAGTTTCAGTATTTCCCATGTTAGCGTGTGTTATATTTGAGAGGAGGACAAAGATGCAGAAGAGACCAGAAGGATACGAAATTTTTTTGCAGATCCTTCGTTTTGCGAGCAATATCGTAACCTTTCCATTAGAGGAGATGCAGATGGGATTAAAGAGAACAGGATCAGACTGGGATCGAATAGAAAGAACATCCGGTTAATAAAAGACGCATGCTACGGAAATGAGGTTGATGCTAATGACTTAAAGGCAGTGTTCACGATGATGCTCATTTCCAAGTTTTTCACTCAAAACAATGCGTTAGCAACCAAGTGTTTCCAAAATCACGAAGAAACGGCGAGAAACGCACTAAAACGTCTTATTTCAGTGACATTATTCTATGGCCTGGACTAGTTGTCTGGTTGGATGAACATGTTCACGGTGGTTGTCACCGGTAAAAAATGGGACTAATCGAAAATGGAAGAATATTTTGGGCAAAACAGTATTAGTTAGGGCCTGAAGGAAAGAAAGGAGCAATACAGATTAGAGAATTGCAAAAGACGGGTCCACAAACGATTTCATTGTCACAACGAACAGTTCCATTGATACTTAAGAGGCGGGCTGATACCTGAGGACTTCGTGCCCTTCTGGTGCGTTTTTCTCGATTTCTTCGTCATTTCAGTTCTACTCGGGGGCCAAACAATCGATTTAGCGAATAATCTCAAAATCGAAGATTATCGTGAACACTGCCTTTAAAGGCATAGTCGAAACTCAGGGGTAATTTTTGGTGTTATATTCCGGTCGCCGTGTATAGCAACCCTGCCAAGCGCGAAATCTCAATTCGCTCTAATAAGCGAGGAAAAAGCAGACCACGCCCCTTAGAAGAAAAAATGGGTGACGCCCACCGACAAGCTTCCGATCTCATTAGGGGAGAGAAGCGCGATTGATTTCATTCAGTCCCTATGTGCATAGATATTTGTTTTCGGTCTGGCTTTATAGTGTGGCCGGCCTGCTTCAGAACGATGGCTGCGATTAACGAGAAAAAACTGGCTGAGACATCTCGTCCCCGAACTTTCCGCCCTTCAAAGAGGCTACAACTCGGTTCGTAGTGAGTTCTGAGCGATTTTGGACACACCATTGTGATCAGAGTGAAATTTTCTCTAAGATAAGCAGGAAAAACGAAAATTCGATTCTGAGGTTGGACTTCGGATATAAGCTCTTTTATCAACCAACTTTTACGTTTATCCAGATCAACCATGGACAGCGAGTTTATAAGAAAACGTCTACAAGGAGAGGAAGATGGATAGTTTCATGGCAAATCGAAACAGGGATCCACCACTTCGGCGACTCTACGGCTCTCACTGCAGTCTGTTATGCAATCGAAACGTGGACTTATGCAGCGTCTACGTTGAACCACCAGCGGGTTTCTTTCCGGTACAGCGCAAGCGTTGTTTTATGAGGTGTAACCTACATCTTTAACATGAAACTGAAACCCACAGATCACACAACTCAGGATACCTCATTCTACCAACAAATTTAAATACTCATAGGAAGCTAAGTTTCGGATCACTGAAGGGGGACTGAATAGGAACACAAAATGAAAAATCACCTTTGCCTTGCGAAGCGCCCTCGATAATTCCAGGCAGATCAAGAAGTTGAATGTTGGCTCCCTGATAGTTGATTACACCAGGAATACATGTCAGCGTTGTGAATTCGTACCCAGCAACTTCTGATTGAGTATTTGTCATTGTTGAGAGCAAAGTGGACTTGCCAACAGATGGGAATCCAACCTGCAAGAATAGGATCCTGCAGAACTGAACGCGATGGGATGGGGGAAGAGCGGTTATTGAACGCACCATCGCGACCCTCGCATCTCCACTTTTCATCACATCGAATCCTTCTCCCTTGCCACCACCTTTCCCGCCAGCTGGTTCCAGCAGCTGCTGGCGGAACTTCGCCAATTTCGCCTATAATAAGCAGCCGATTACTTGCTAAGTAAACTTGTTTCACTACGAATCATACCTTCAACAAACCCAGATGGTATTCTGTTGCCTTGTTTTTCTGGGTTCTGGCGATTTCTCGCTCAACTTCGGCAATCTTTTCCAGAATCCCCATGGCTGCTAGAACAGTTTTAAACAAAATGTCACTATTTTAAGGCCCTTTCATCATAAACCATGCGCGCAAGAAAATGTAAACTGGCTGAAACCTTTGAAAAAACGACCACAACAAAGTAGATCGTTTACTTCTAAACTGTTAAACACATGAATTAAAAAGGCAGTATCAAAAAAAATAACAACAATCACCTACTATGCAATCTCTAACACTTCTCCAATCAACGAATAATTAAATATATGTACAATAAGAAGAAGTAAAACCGATAATGAAAAGCAAATGAAACAAACCCGCGTTTACACGTACAATACTCAATGGTTAGAACTGAAAACCTCTGGGTACTGTCAAATACTGAAAATGGTTGCAAACAAAATGAGGTACAAAACATCAAAAGTCTTCTCCTCACAGATCGAAGAGGTTCTCGAGGGTTGGAAGAGGAGCGTCTTCTGTCACCTCAGTGAGATCAGGCAGAGAATCGAATGCTTTCCTTACCTGAAAAACGAACAGTGGGAAAAATACCAAGAGAATAATACGTTTATTGCGCACTTCTCCACTTCTTGGCCCAAACTTTGTCCGAGGGGCCAAGTTGGACGGCAAACATGGATACGACGTCCGTTATAAGATTAAAGGAAATTGGGGTACATAGCTGTTGGTTCCGAGCCAAATTTACTCTGTTTCCTCGCGCTTGTGCGGGGCGAGGGTAGAGACAGCGAGAAAGTTGGGGGAGAAGGAAACGCAGCGTACGCGCGCAGACGCAAACGATGAATGGAGATAAATTTCACTCGGAAACAGAGGATATACGGTGATTCAACTAATCTCTATAATGACCAAAACTTCGCCGAGAAAGTTCTTTGGGGTGCTCATCATGGATCCATTGTGCGTTCCTCAAAAGCTTGCGGTGGTTTACGGTAACCGAACGACATTGAACCTACAATGAGTGTTTATGGCGACAAACGCACCTCTAAAAACGACTTGTATTGTTATCTTCTCTTAGGCCTCCATAGCAAAACTGCGCATTATCCCGTACCGAGTCGCTGTTTCCAAGAAATTACAAGCTTGAGACGATAGTTTTTGTGCTTTATTTAACTTCCAAAGCGCGCTAGTCTTCAGAAAATCCTGAAATGGACCTCGTAATTGTGTTCAGCCCCCAATACTACCCCGCTGAACAACGTCTGGGTGAAGGAACATTTACCGCACTTTGTACAGACTGATAGCGTTTTAGACTTGTACGGTAGGTTATTTGGGGCGCTGACCACGAATCTGGGGTTTATCTGACGATTTTCCAAAGTTTTCGACTGGATTCGTTCAAAGCCTACAATTGGGTGAAAACTTGATGGCAAAATGTGACTTTCAACTATTTCCGGAACGCTACGACAGATATGGCTCAAAATGTTTCTCTGGAAGTTATTAGGAGTGTTAAACACGAATCTGAGATCAATTAATCGACTACTGACAGATTACGGTCGGTAGTTTGGTGAAAGTCTCGGATTTGATTGACTCAAAATTTGCAAACGGGGGTTATGCGGGGTGGTAAATACGAATTTAACGTTCGTGTGTCGATTTTCAAAATGCTAAGGTAGATTTTGCCCCCTAAATGACATTGTACCTACCACAACCTAAAGTAAGCCTAAGAATTTCCAAAACTGGACCCCAAATACGTTTTCAGCACCCTAATTATGGTTTCCGTTTTCATTTTAGTCTGACGCATGAACCAGGCGGCTGGGACCTGCGTTTTTTTCACCGCATAAGCGCAACTTTATTGATAA
The DNA here is from genome assembly GCA_029168955.1 of Aplectana chamaeleonis. Classification (NCBI taxonomy): domain Eukaryota; kingdom Metazoa; phylum Nematoda; class Chromadorea; order Rhabditida; family Cosmocercidae; genus Aplectana; species Aplectana chamaeleonis. Next base: position 781,699 of record JAPDOI010000263.1, read on the forward strand.
AATAGAAAGGGTGCAGAACAATTTTACGAGGAATGTCTTCCTAAGAGCGATGGGATTCTCTTATAGCGCAATACCAAGGGGTTACCTTAAAGGCAGTGTTCACGATGAATATCGCACTCGAGTTCCACCCAAAAATGGGATTGTTTGGTCGTGAGGTAACTAATAGTGAAGAAACAGCGAAGAAAAACGTCCAGAATAAGTCGAAATAACGGTTTCTAAATTCAGGGCGTGGACGAGAATCATGGGCCCTGCTGACTCCGGCAAGCGCGCGCTAATCGCGAAATCTGTGCGAATCGATTACGCTAAACGCGGCAGAGTTGCTTGGCAATTTGCCATCGAAATGTGTGCGGCGCCACAAGCTCGTCCGATTGGGAGGTGGACCGGGATAGGTAGGCGCATCGGGATAACTTTCAAAGCAGTTTTTATTGAATTCTGGCCCGTTTTCGTTCCTTTCTTCGATCCTATCCTCTCCAGCATCTACCAACTAAGTGTTTCACACCGAGACCTCGAGAACGAGATTTATCGTGAACACTGCCTTTAAGCCATGTTTTGACTGCAGGTGGTCGCTGTGGCCATGCGAAGGACAACTGTTCTTTTTTCATCGCGCCTAATGGAAAGACGCTCCAATTGTGATCGCTACGTGGCAAACGTTCTACATCGCTGAGTCGCGGCGGCGAAATCCTATGTTTCACTGCTTCGCTGCTTGTTGTTGTTGTTATTGCTCATCTGGCACCATATACACTGATCCTGGATCCAACTTCCGGCACGTAGACGACATAATCGGAGCAGATTGGGACCCTGTTCTTTGAAGGATCCCGGAATGGGGCGTTACTCAACCTTTTTTTTCTCTTTTTTCTATTTTTTTGTCTTTATTAAAGCTTTTTTTTGTTTTTTTTTCATACTTGTATGATCAAAGTGACAGGAAATTGACGACTTCCACTGGTTTGAGCCAGAGATCTTCGATTGTAAGGTGCGTTGGCTTTCCAGAGCATGAGAACATGTGAGGTACTGTGTGTTCCTCGAGCCCGCAGTCAGAGCAAAGTGGGATATCGGCTGCTCCTATCTTATGCAGATACCATTGCGACTTCGAGTAGAAACCACTCCGGAGATGGGATAGCGCTGCCCGATTTGATCTTGGCAAAGACTCCTCATCCTTCGCAATCTTCGGCGGCGGTCCACTAAGCAGGGGAGAGTTCATAGTACCCAGGAACTCTTTTACAAACTCCTTGTGAACTTCTTTCCAAATGCTCTCTGCAGTTCCAGGTCTTACCGACATTGGCTTGACAGTTCTGACATGCTTCCTGATCTGTCTAGGCGGTTCCGGCTTCTTCATCATGTCGTGCGATGGGTGTTCAGGGTCCATTGTCGCAACCGTTCGATATTGAAGAGTCAGCATCTCATTATGAGCTTGAACTGGCATGATTCCCGTCTCGTTACTCAGGTGGGTGGTGCTCGCCATCGCCAGGCTTCCCGTCGCGGTCCTCAAGGCTGCATTTTGACACGCTTGTAACCGGTCCCAGTGAGACGATGCAATGAGCGGGCTCCAGGCTGGAGCAGCGTATGACATCACGCATTGTCCGCTGGCACGGCGGGTCAGTGTGAGCAGCTCTTTGCTTTGTCCCCAGTTCCTCCCTGCCAACGCTTTCAGGAGGTTCGCTCTTTGAGCCGTCTTCTTACGATTACGAACAGCTTCCGCATGTAGCCATTCTGCCATCCAGGGATTTGCAGGTGCGTCTCCAGTGTGGGAAGAATGGTTCTTTCATAGATGATATGATCGAAATAGGCCTGTAGCTGTTCATATCCTCAGCAGGTTTTCCGGGCTTCAGAAGTGGGAAGATGCTTGCCTCCTTCCACGACGCCGGGATCAGTCCAGTTGACAGGGTTCTGTTGAAAAAGGCTCTTAAGGCATTCACGAAAAATTGGTCCTGAATGTTTGAGCATGATGGGGGCCACACCACTTGTATCCAACGCTCTAGACGGCTTGCACTTCTTCAAGGCGGTGTCAATAAGGGCGGTCGTAATGAGTGGGACGTCTTCTCTCAAAAAGTTTTTGATCCATCGGAAGGTCCTTCATGACGATTTCAGGCTTTGATGAGGGCATGGCGAACTTAACTGTCTGCATAGAAGGTTGGCCGCATTCTTGTTGTTCAACGGTTTGCCCTTATGCAGAATTTGGATGGAATTGGGTTTCACTGAACGGCCATCCAAAGCTTTCATGGTTGTCCATAGCTTGGAGGAGTTTTTACGATGATCTATGCCTTCCACAACGCTCTCCAAGTCTGTTGTCGGTCCATCCTCACTTCATCTGCGATTTCTCTGTTCAGCTCAGGGATCCTGGTGTTGGTGGGGCCCGTTTTACGAATCGAGTCTCCTTCCCTTATAGGTCCTTAGCGTTATCCGACAGTCCCGGCATAAAAGCCTTACGCCTACCCTTAGGGACAGATTGTGACGTTGTGGCTGTCCTCACGGCTGATGTCAGGAATCGATCCATCTCCAGTGGGTTTGCCCGGAGGTCAAAACCAGCAGATGGCTGTTCCAGCACAGACGAAAACTTGAACCAGTTCGCCTTTTTGAAGTTAACGAACGTGGTTCTCGATGAGGAAGATATGAGGGCCTAGCTTTTGAACTCCATCAGGATTGGGAGGTGGTCACTCGCCCCTGTGTTCACGGTGTTCCAAACTGCTGACGATGCTAAGTCCTGTGAGCACAACGAGAGGTCCGATGACGAGGGTCTTCCATATGTCGGCTTCCTAGTAGGGTGAGGGGTATCATGGAGAATCACGAAATTGGACCGCGCTATCTCCTCTTCGAGGTCCTGTCCACGTTGGTCCTCTTCACCCTCTGACCATGGAGGACTGTGTGTGTTGACATCTCCCATGACGATTGTGGATTTCCCGCATGTCAGGAATTGGGCGATAGACAGCTAGTATGAGGATGGGCATGAGGATCTTGGCGGGGAGTAGAGGTTGTGAATGTGAACAAATCCAGCCTTCGTTTCCACAGCTATGGAGATGCATTCCGTGGTACCATCGCTGGTTGTTGGAGTGATCACACTGCACTGTAAGTCGTTTGTAACCAGAGAAGCCACACCTCCTCCAGAGCTCGTTCTGTCCTTTCTCAGGCATGTGTAGCCTCGAACAACCGGTGACCCGTGATTTGGGCCCAGTTTAGTCTCTTGAAGTCCCACAATTTCAGCTCCTATACAGTAAGCGAGAGGTTCTAGTTACGCTGAGTTGTTGCGGAAACCATTGATATTCCATCGAATTATCTTCAGAGAATCGGGACTTGAACGTTGAGGTTGAGATGCCGGCACGGCTACGCAGTTCAGGCACACGTATGAGCTGTCCGGATCCTTGAAGGACTTGAGACCGGAACATTTCCTCACATAAGTCCAATTCCTGCACTTGATATATTGGACGCTCCCTGCAGCGGCTGAGGTACCACACTGGGTGCAGGGCCATCGAATCCGACGAGGGGGTCTAGGGGTTGCTTCGATTCCGGCACGGATGAGTAGACAACGGATCAGCAGCGCCGGCTTATGCTGACCCGCAACCGAAGAAATTTGCTCCAGGACTCGTGAAAAGTGAATTCTCGGAGGTATAGTTGAGGACCTTCGACTTCGGAAGGATGACGGCAGTTGTAGACGACTTCTTCTTCCGCGTACGCCCTTGCCAACGAGTAGGCGATCCTCCATAAGAGCGTCGCTGCTGGAGGAGCGATTCTCGATGGTCGCTGATCATCCCTCCATCGCTGTCATCATGGCAATGATGGAGCGATTGCCAGTGAATGACATGTTTCGTCTAGTGAGCGGTGACCCTTTCACATGACAAGATCGGTGTTTACGAGTCGAAACGTGTTATTGATGACTACCAGCCATTCATTTCATTGATTGATTGAATTTCGTCCATCATCTGTGAGGCTATGCACTATGAACAAAATCGCTGCCGCTGGCAGATCGCTGCAGCAGCAGGTGCAATATCGCTGCAAAGAAAAACAGCTGCGATGCCGTCAAAACATGGCTTTAAGAATAAAAGGTTGCACTTGGACACCCTTTCTCTACGTAGGAGAAAGGATTTGTTCCAGGTTTTTAAAATGCTGAATGGGCTTGTTAGTTTAAAATTATCCGAGTTTTTCACGCTGATAAGTTCGAATACAAAAGAGCTAAAGTTCAACCTTAGCTTTCCAAAGCCGCGTTCTCAAATAAGTCGACATTTCTTTACAATTAGTGCGGGATTGGACCATATAGGCTTGAGTAAGAAGTTGCAAGTGCCGGCAACCTATGTTGGCTTCAAAATGGTGGTCGGTCGTTATCTTCAACACGAACCATTGGTGTCTTAGTCATTTTTTTAAACTAGTTTTATAGTGATTGAATTGATTGTGGAAATATTGCTGATGTCTGAAAACTGCGTCGAAACCCTGCAAGACAGAAGAGATGGAAAAGAAACGCACAAGATTGAGTGGAAGGAAGAAGATTGGTGTCCGGAAAGCGACAGGAAAAACATTGAGCTCTATCTCAAAATGACCTGGAGCAGTTTTGGGTTTTTTTTTACAAAAATCTTGATTTCAAATCAGTTTCCAAATAGCATGAGCTTTTTAGATGGATGCTTAGAGAAAAGGTTGAGTGCAACTGCCTTTACAACTAGCAACTCTAGCAGTACCTACCAGGGTGTACGTTAATGCGCTTTTTCGTTAAATTCATAAAGACGGCTCCATTTTTCCACGTCTTTTCGTATGTGATAAAGTAGCTATGAAGAACTCAATGGCTAATGAGCGGATTCAACGAGTTAGTTGCGTTTTCTACCCGAATTAACGGTTAACTTTTCAACGAAGACGGCACTAACGCACACCCCTGGTACCTACCTCAGCGAGATCGGCCCGAGCGCGCTCCTCCTTCCGTCTGACTTCTTTGAGTAAATGTTCTTGAAGATCCACTGTGGCTCGAACATTCACAATCATATCGTCGAATAGTTTCTGCAAATTTCGGCGTTCTAGCATTTCGTCGGCCAATCTGAAGTAAACAGGTGAGTGAGAAACAGAAGCGGGAACAAAGAGGAATAGGACAAAAAACACACCTGAAACATTCTCCTGGGGTAAACTTACACAGAAAATCCAGCCAAAAATCTTTAAGAACTCACCTTTGACAGTAGTCCTTTACAAGAGGTTCAGCCTCGTCAATCTCCTCCAGCAACTTCTTCACTTCTGCACTGTTCCTAATAGAATCAAGAGACTGCGGGGTCGCGATCATCTCAGAATACGAAGCGATTTTGTGTCTGAAACTAGATTAGAATGAACGAAAAACACTACTGGACTTGAACAAAGACTCAAATAAGGTGCACTCGCCTAACTTCAGCATCCGCGCTAGGAGGATAATCAAGTTTACGAAGGGACTCCAACACATCCGCTACATTTGCGCTCACAGCTTCCGAGTCATATTCAGCTTGTGCGCCTGTTGGTGTAGCCTGAAGAAATGTTGAACCCCAGGAAATAATTTTCAACACAGTTGCCCACAGACCCTGGTTTATCCACGGTATTAGTAGAACGAAAATAAAGACTAACCGATGATGGGAATAATTCTGGAATGTGAGGCGCATGAACGTGAGATTGGTGAGAGTTTCCACTACTACCGCTTGATTTTCTCCGCTTTACCACAGCTTCCAACCTGAAAGATAATGACAATGTAAGTAGATAGACTCTGTTTCATTCCAAGTGAACTCACGTTTTCGGTTATCACAGTGCGGAGCGGTGGCTTTTTCGTCTAAACCTCCTTATCACTAGTTATATTTCACCGAGGCCCACCGCTCCGCTGCTGGTGATAATCGAAATCAACAAGTCACTACGGCTGTACCAGAGCTTATATACCCTAAGCCCCTTTGGACAACTGAATAAATGCGCAGTATTGTGGGTGGGACTACCACAGTCCGGGCGTGCGTCTGGTATGCTACTGTCGGCCTTGTTTACGTAGAACATTAGCACCGTGTCAAAGCGCAGAGAGGCGAGAGTGCATCTGGCTCGCCTACCAAGTTTACACTCGGACTCGGAAAGTTGAGGCAGCACTGCTCCTAGAATAGAACTTATAGCCACCTTGTAAAGGTGCCTTCGAATAACTTCAACGTGCTCCTCGCGCAGCAGGCGGAGGCGTTCTTTTTGTAAGTCGCGCCACCTTTGTAGATTAATTTTGTTTGGAGCGCCGGCGAACGGCTTTTCGATAAGTACTCGGGCCTCAGCACGTAAATGTTCGATTGGCGAACTTCTGGCACATACGGTGGCGATTCAAGAAGCAGTTTTTTGCGCACGCTGTACTTTGGTCTGGGACGAGCCGAAAACCGCATGCTGTCAGGCTGGTGCGGCGTACTCCAGAGCGGGCTGCAATATATCCTTATACGTTGTCAGAATAGTTTCCTAGCTGCTAACCTCATGATGTACCTACAACGCCCTTAGCACATTGAGCTTTGCTTTGACAACTGCCTGCTTTTGCTCGGTATTCTTATTAAACCTCAGCGGTGGATCGAGTAGTCTGACGAAACTAACAGCCGGCATGCGATCTTCATTAGGATGGGCGCTATGCTCTCCGGGGCCCGTTGTAAAAACTGATATGGACGACTAAGCGCCTGAAACCCTGAGCATCTTGTCGTCGAGAAAGTTTTTCGAAACGATCAGATACTCGTTGGTGTTGGTCGAGGCAACTTGAAAGTCGCTGTTTCTGCACATGATTGCCAGGTCATCAGCATCGGCGACCACTTTTATGTGATGTGGAGGTGCCAATATGCCTTCTCGGTTCGGATCAAAGAACACGCGAAAAGATTCCGCCTACAAAGGATCATTGGGAAAGATTTTGGGGGCGCTATTTGATTCGAAAGGTGAACAGTTCGGCTCGAAGTATTCGTCAAGTATTCTCTGGTAACCTCACTTCCTATGGAAATGAAAATATTGCATACTGGATACGGGAGAAGTAGAAGAACAAAATGGAAAAGACCAATAAAACTCACGCTGCCAGCTGTTCCTCGGTATAGATCTGCCGATCACGCCAAACACCCAAGGTCTTGATCATTGCCTTATCCAGCTCCGGACCTGAGATCTTCGACGCATGCCTAGAATAAGAAAACATGGATTGCGTCGCACACGAAGCAGGAGTTGGATGACATCTATTCTCTTTATATCCACACGAACTTCGTCCACGGAAACAGTTTGCAATAGTTTCTTTGAAGTTTGTCGATGGATTCACTGCCCCGCATGTGAAAGACTTGGAGTAAGAAATGCCTGCAGTGAAGGCCATATAATCAAGACGCGCTTACCCACACCAGACACTGCCATTACCTCAAGAACTTTGAGAACCCAATTTGGCCATAACAAGCTCTCAATTCGAGCAGTTGAAAGCAGCAGAATGTTGAAACAAATGACCACTTCAACGCAGCCACATGCGAGAAGTCTTCTTCTTCTTTGCAGCCGCAGAAGGTTTTTGTCATAGGTTCAAGAACCGGGCGACCGAAGTTGGATTCATCCACAAATCCATTGTCGTCAGTGAGGTGGGCCTCTTCGGACAGTCGAATAGATGAGCAGTAGTGTGGCCAGGGTTACCACAATACGGACACTCGTCAGGCTTACTGCTGTCGATCCTCTGCAAGTATGACATCAGCATAGGGGAATGCCCGCAGCGCAACGAGGCGAGGGAACATCTAGCCCGCCTACCGAGTTCCATCTCGGTGTTGCTGACTTCAGGTGGTGCGATCCCCAATATGGGGTTGACAGCCACCCTACTCAAGTGATCCCTGACGAAACGGGTATGCTCCGCACATAAAAGACGAAGACGATCTAATTGGGAGTCCGTCCATCTTTGTACATTGACTTTCTCGGAAGCATCCGAAAAAGGCCTTCTGATATCTCTCTCTCTCTCTCTCACACAGGATTCATAACCCTTCTTAATGGGTGATCAGGCTGCTTGACGATATTAATAACCAGTTGCTGCGCTTGGAGTTGACAGTGCTCCTTAACAGGCAGAATACGGGCTTCAGCGTGAAGATGCTCCACTGGAGTGCTCTTTGCACACCCAGTGGCAATCCGAAGAGCAGCATTTTGAACTCGCTGAATTTTTGTCCACGATGAATCCGATACTATGTGTTGCCATAACGGTGCTGCATACTCCAACGCCGGCTGCAAGATTGCCTTGTACGTGGTCAGGATCGTCTCCTTACTGCTTCCCCACGACGTACCTCCCAGAGCCCGTAAGACGTTGAGCTTAGCTCTCACTGTAGCCTGTTTCTGCTCAGCGTTTTTATGGAACCTCAGCGAAGGATCCAATACTAGACCAAGCAGCTTCGGGAAACGTGCGGCAGGCAGACGAGTGTCTTCCCAGTTCACAACGGGGTGAGCGCAGTGTTCCTTCGGTTCAGTGGAGAAAACAGACACAGATGATTTAGCGGCAGAGACAGTGAGCATCATATCATCGAGAAAGCTCTTCAGGACGACGAGGTAGCTATTGATCTTGCGTGCAGCTACATTAATGTCTCTGTTCCGGCACAAGATGGTGATGTAATCCGCGTACGCAACGACTTTGATGTCACTTGGGGGGACGGGCAAATCTTCAAGGTAAAGACTGAAGAGAGCAGGCGATATGACTCCTCCTTGAGGGACACCGACAGTGATCGGGACGCTATTAGAGACATGTCCCTGGAACAGCACTTTTGCTCGGCGCCCTTTGATGAGTGCGGTTATCCATTGCTTCTGCCAAGGCGGGATGGTGGACCTCAAAAGCTTCTCAGACAGTATGCCCAAGTTGACAGAATCAAAAGCTTTCGTGAGGTCAAGGGCTACACCAACAGTGCTTTGAGCTTTATAGGCGCTGAAGCCATCCAAGACATAGCTCACAATCTCCAGCAGCGCCGTGGTGGTAGAGTGTAATTTGCGGAATCCATGTTGGTGCTGCTGTGTGTTATTATGCTCAGCAAGCTCCTTCACGACCAGTTTCTCAGCGACCTTGACAATTGGTGATAAAAGACTTATTGGCCTGTATCCCTTCGCTGTGGATGACAATTTGCCAGGCTTGGGCAACGGAATGACGCTTGCCATTTTCCAGTCTTGGGGTAGGATGCACGTGCGAAATGTGTTGATGACGTCAGCCAGGATTGGCATAATCTCACTCGGCAGTTTCTTCAATACTGCTGGACTGATGCTATCCGGCCCTATAGCCTTCGAGTTGGCATCTCTTTTACCACCTTTTAAATCTGCGCAGGAGTCACTGCTTCTGCTTCGCTCATGAGTGGCAACTTACAGAGCTCTCTTACAGTCACTCGATTCTGTTTCCCTCTTACCCTGAGTTATGAAAAAATTCTTTGCGAGAGCAGTCGCAGCCCCCTTTCCCGATTTGAAAACTCCATTCTCGAACTCGATCGTAGAATAGTTGGTGGAGGTGCTCTTGCCTGAGATCTTCTTTAGAACTTTCCAAGTTGATGCACCGTCACTCTTGAAATTCATCTTCTCCGTGAATTTCTCCCAGCTCTCCTTCCTGTGCTTGTCCAGATCTCGCTTAATCTCGCTATCCAGCTCAGCAATTGTCGGATCCAGGTGATCTGCGACTTTCTTTGTATCCCGTGTCCTTATCTTCTCCAAGATTTCCCTGGTGACATTGGGAAAGAAGGCCTTAACTCGGCCCTCCGGAATGGCTGCTTTCATGGCCTTGCGAATCGCGTCGGTCAAGTGACGTTCTTTCTGGTACACGTTTCCATTCCATGGGTAGTCAGCCACATGGCAAAGTGCTACCTCCCTGAACAAGCGCCAGTCTGCAAGGCAAAGATTAAGATAAGATCTTTTACGGATACCTGAATAAGGAGCAAGAGAATTAGAGAGATCGATATGGACAAAGATGGGGATATGATCACTGGACAGAGTTGCAGTGGTTGACCAAGAGCAGGCGCTAGATGGATTAGAGGATACAAGAGAGATGTCTGGACTAGAGGATCGGCCGTTGGTCGGGAGACGAGTGGGCCGATCATCGTTGAGGATGACCAGATCGCATTCCTCCGCCCATTGTTCGACGTCTTCTCCTCTAGCGTCAGTGTCAAGCGATGAGCAGAATGTATGAGCATTAAAATCGCCTGCAAAGACAACAGAGGGTGAAAGGGAGCAGTCGCACAACTGCTTGAGTGAGGGAGTAGGGTCGTAAGATTGGGGACAGGGTGTGGCAGGAGGGATATATATGTTAAAAAGAGATATGGGTGTTTTAAGAAGGAGATGGATAGATAGTAGTAGTACCGTCCTTGGGGGTGTTTGGTATGAGATGAGAGGGAATATTTGATAATACGAAAGTAGAAACTCCTCCGCCGAGAGATGATCTTGGAGCATGATAAGCAGTGTAGCCAGGAATGTTAGGGCGACGAGCGTTAGTGGAAGGAGACAGCTTGGTTTCCAGAACCATAACGATATCAGGATGATGAGTACGTGCGAAAAGAGAGAGTTCAGACAGCTTGGCTCAAAGGCCGTTGAGGTTGATATGTACAATAGAGAGGGGGCGGTTGGTGAATGAGGAATCAGAGTTGCTGGGGGCAGAGCACAGAACACAACGGAAGGAAGAGTGGTGATGCCTCACAGAACTGAGACCCGAACAGGAGAGATGCACCCACCTTTGGCATACGAAGCACTGGACGCTTGTTTTCCTCCATGTAAAATCCTTGCCGCACGTGGCGCATAGATACTTCTGAGCGGGTCCTCGATTCCTCTCGACGCCGGCCATTTGTAGTAGAATCTTTAGGAGAGCTGCGACCAGCCAGCACCTCTCCCATGACAAAACCCTCTTCGCGGAGAGGTTGACGTCGGTTTGCACGGAGGTGGTCTTATTTCCTCCACACTTCCACGGCACGAACGTACATCTCGGCAGCTGCGAGAAGTCAAAAATATTCACCCTCAGCGTTACCGTAGCAGCACGTGCTCTTGCTGCACAGAAGCCAGTGGTTCACAAGGTGAGGATGTTCGAAGTCCCACCCCTTTGGCGTAAGCGGGGCATACATACATGGTCAAGAGGGGTTACGATTTTTGGCAACGGGGTTGGGGGAAGGTCGCAAAAATTTTGGCCCGAAAATGAAGGTTAAGAGATATCGCAAAAATTTTGCAACAAAAAAAATTGGTGAAGATATCCCGGAAATTCTCGACATTTTTGGTCACCAAAGGAAAGGATCGTAGCACTGCTCACGTTTTAGACGCTTGAGCCCGACTACTGAACGAAACTGACGAATTTGGTAATCCAATATATTATTTTGGTTTTCTGAACGACCCGAATATTCAAAAAACTGAATACTCCTAATTCATAAATAAATCGATTATTTGTGAAACCGAATAAGCGAGTTTTCCGAACGAGTCGGCTATTTCAGTACAGAAAAGCTTTTTTTGAAAAACATGTATTGCCCAGAAATTGTGCCTCAGAGGGGAACGCAACATTTTTGGATTTTAGAAAAAAATTTGATGGTAGAGGATATCGCTCCGATTCCGAAAAAATACGCAACGCCCGCTTGACCCTGATCACATGACAAGGATATGATCCTTGTCACGGTGGCAACAAAAAAGCAATCCCTGCCGCAGCACGCAACAGGGAAATAATCCTCGTGGCGATCTGAACTGACGCTTCCTTCGCTGTACACCATGCGGAAGTGGGTCCAAACGAACCTTTGTGTAGGACTTTCACGAAGCTACAATCCTCTACACATGGTGACCCAAATGTTTAGAAATATTAACGATCCCTCCCCGAATTTTCGCTTTGAGGTCAAAATATTTACGATCCACATTCGAAGTGTTAATCTTTGAGATAAAAATTTCACGACCCTGAAACATCCGCTGAGAAATTACAGAAACGCGTTTGACCTCGAGAGAAAAACTCCTCAGCGGGCAGGAATCATCCGGAAAATGACCCGATGTCACTTCCAGGATAGGTACCGAAGCGCCCACTACGCCTTCTATAATTAAAGGCGCCTCATAGGCACCAGATGAACAGGAGAACAACAGAATGCCGTGTCTGACGAAGAGCATGATAGCCCAATCGTCATTCAAAACGTCGTGTCGTCCAGTTGAAAGCGTTTAAAGGTCGAGTTGAACAACCCCAGTATTGCAACCCATTTTATCCCTTTTCTCATATAGCAGCGTGCTGCTTCAAGAGCTCGCAGACGAAACCGCTCTGCGGTCGCGTCGAAAGGCTTGCAGAGCGGGTAAAAAAAAGTAGATGAACGGATTTGGCTGGCTAGGAGCGAGAGGCGCGGAGTTCCTGCGAAGACGTAAACAGCGGCTCACCAACGCGTGCATCCCGTCTCGTCCCAGGATCCTCCTTTTCATGTACTCGGTTCAAAAGCCAGCTGTAAGCGTATTATGGTCGAATTGGACACTCCTCAGCGTATGAGAATCTTGATTAGGGCCATAGCACTACACATCCACTGACCTTACAAACAGCCTCAATTTGATTGCTGAAGATTTTTCGACTTTCAATTTGTTTTTTTTTAATACAACTTCTACGACAACACCTTAGATCACCTATAAACACTTAGAGCAGGATTCTCATTCCAAGCCACAGCGATGTTGCTTACCATGGATAGCAAGTTGCTGCCGAGATGTCGTACGTTCATGCCGTGGCAGTGTGGAGGAAAGAAGACCACCTCCGTGCAAACCGACGTCAACCCCTCCGCGAAGAGGGTTTTTGTCATGGGAGAGTTGTGTTCTGTACTCTGCCCCCAGCAGCTCTGATTCCTCATTCACCAACCGCCCCCTCTCTATTGTACATATCAACCTCAATGGCCTTCGAGCCAAACTGTCTGAGTTCTCTCGTTTTGCTCGTACTCATCATACTGATATCATTATGGTTCAGGAAACCAAGCCGTTTCCTTCCGCTAACGCTCGTCACCCTAACATTCCTGGCTACACTTCTTCTCATGCTGCCAGGTCATCTCTCGACGGAGGAGTTTCTACTTTCGTATTATCAAATATACCCTCTCATCTCATACCAAACACTCCCAAGGACGGTACTCTCGAGTACCTACCTATCCATCTCCTTCTTAAAACACCCTTATCTCTTTTTAACATATATATCCCTCCTGCCACACCCTGTCCCCAATCTTACGACCCTACTCCCTCACTCAAGCAGTTGTGCGACTGCTCCCTTTCACCCTCTGTTGTCTTTGCAGGCGATTTTAATGCTCATACATTCTGCTCATCGCTTGACACTGACGCTAGAGGAGAAGACGTCGAACAATGGGCGGAGGAATGCGATCTGGTCATCCTCAACGATGATCGGCCCACTCGTCTCCCGACCAACGGCCGATCCTCTAGTCCAGACATCTCTCTTGTATCCTCTAATCCATCTAGCGCCTGCTCTTGGTCAACCACTGCAACTCTGTCCAGTGATCATATCCCCATCTTTGTCCATATCGATCTCTCTAATTCTCTTGCTCCTTATTCAGGTATCCGTAAAAGATCTTATCTTAATCTTTGCCTTGCAGACTGGCGCTTGTTCAGGGAGGTAGCACTTTGCCATGTGGCTGACTACCCATGGAATGGAAACGTGTACCAGAAAGAACGTCACTTGACCGACGCGATTCGCAAGGCCATGAAAGCAGCCATTCCGGAGGGCCGAGTTAAGGCCTTCTTTCCCAATGTCACCAGGGAAATCTTGGAGAAGATAAGGACACGGGATACAAAGAAAGTCGCAGATCACCTGGATCCGACAATTGCTGAGCTGGATAGCGAGATTAAGCGAGATCTGGACAAGCACAGGAAGGAGAGCTGGGAGAAATTCACGGAGAAGATGAATTTCAAGAGTGACGGTGCATCAACTTGGAAAGTTCTAAAGAAGATCTCAGGCAAGAGCACCTCCACCAACTATTCTAAGATCGAGTTCGAGAATGGAGTTTTCAAAACGGGAAAGGGGGCTGCGACTGCTCTCGCAAAGAATTTTTTCATAACTCAGGGTAAGAGGGAAACAGAATCGAGTGACTGTAAGAGAGCTCTGTAAGTTGCCACTCATGAGCGAAGCAGAAGCAGTGACTCCTGCGCAGATTTAAAAGGTGGTAAAAGAGATGCCAACTCGAAGGCTATAGGGCCGGATAGCATCAGTCCAGCAGTATTGAAGAAACTGCCGAGTGAGATTATGCCAATCCTGGCTGACGTCATCAACACATTTTGCACGTGCATCCTACCCCAAGACTGGAAAATGGCAAGCGTCATTCCGTTGCCCAAGCCTGGCAAATTGTCATCCACAGCGAAGGGATACAGGCCAATAAGTCTTTTATCACCAATTGTCAAGGTCGCTGAGAAACTGGTCGTGAAGGAGCTTGCTGAGCATAATAACACACAGCAGCACCAACATGGATTCCGCAAATTACACTCTACCACCACGGCGCTGCTGGAGATTGTGAGCTATGTCTTGGATGGCTTCAGCGCCTATAAAGCTCAACGCACTGTTGGTGTAGCCCTTGACCTCACGAAAGCTTTTGATTCTGTCAACTTGGGCATACTGTCTGAGAAGCTTTTGAGGTCCACCATCCCGCCTTGGCAGAAACGATGGATTACCGCACTCATCAAAGGGCGCCGAGCAAAAGTGCTGTTCCAGGGACATGTCTCTAATAGCGTCCCGATCACTGTCGGTGTCCCTCAAGGAGGAGTCATATCGCCTGCTCTCTTCAGTCTTTACCTTGAAGATTTGCCCGTCCCCCCAAGTGACATCAAAGTCGTTGCGTACGCGGATGACATCACCATCTTGTGCCGGAACAGAGACATTAATGTAGCTGCACGCAAATCCCGCCATGGCAAAAGCGCTGGATAGCTGCATTCACTAAGGGAAGACGGGCTAGAGTGATGTTCCAGAATCATGTCTCAAACAGCATTCCGATTGCAGCTGGAGTCCCACAGGGCGGTGTATTGTCGCCTGCTCTCTTCAGTCTGTACCTCGAAGATATGCCCGCCCCACCCCAAGATATCAAGGTGGTCGCTTACGCTGATGATATGACTGTCTCGTGTCGTGATCGGGACATAAAAGTGGCCGCCGCTAAGATTAACGGGTACTTGACCGCACTGAAAAGCTTCTTCGACCGCAAAATGCTGAAGATTTCTGCGTCAAAGTCATCGGTATCCGTACTCACAACGGACCCATCTGAACACAGCGCACATCCGTATGTCGTATGGAATGGAGATCGTTTGCCTGCCGCCCGCTTCCCAAAACTTCTCGGACTCGTACTCGATCCATCGCTCAAATTCCATAAGAACACGGAACAGAAGCAGGCTATCGTTAAAGCGAAGCTTAACGTGCTTAGAGCCCTGGGCGGTACAACATGGGGTAGCAGCAAGGAGACTATACTCACAACGTATAAGGCAATTCTTCAGCCCGCCCTTGAGTACGCCGCACCGGTTTGGCAGCATCTCGTATCAGAATGCTCCTGGGCAAAGATGCAACGAGTACAAAATGCTGCTCTTCGTATCGCCACCGGATGTGCACGGAGTTCCCCAATCGAGCACCTGCATGCTGAGACCCGTCTATTACCAGTGAAGGAGCACTGTCAGCTCCAGGCCCAGCAATTCCGCATTAACATTATAAAGCAACCAAATCACCCGTCGTGGAGAGTGCTAAACCCCGTGAGAGAGAGAAGTATAAGAAAGCCATTCGCCGATGCTCCAAACAAAGTCAATTTGCAAAGATGGCACGACTCACAGCAAGAACGACTCCGTCTTTTGCGCGAGGAGCTTACCAAGTTCGTACGGTGTCATCTTGTGAAGGTGGCCATAAATCCTATACTAGGAGACATACCGCCCCCCATCTGCACCTCAGAGTCTCAACTCGGAAGAAGGGCGAGATGCACGCTCGCATCATTACGCTGTGGTCACTCTACAATGCTAATGTCTTATATCAGCAAGATTGACAGCAGCAAATCTGATGTGTGCCCGGACTGCGGTACCATCGGCCACGATACCGCACATTTATTCAACTGTCCGGAGAGACCTACCACGCTGACCGTAATGGACTTATGGACAAATCCGTTACTGGTCGCCCAGTTCCTCAACCTATGACAAAACCCTCAATGTGGCTGCAAAGAAGAAGAAGAAGAAGCTGCACGCAAGATCAATAGCTACCTCGTCGTCCTCAAGAGCTTTCTCGATGATATGATGCTCACTGTCTCTGCCGCTAAATCATCTGTGTCTGTTTTCTCCACTGACCCGAAGGAACACTGCGCTCACCCCGTTGTGAACTGGGAAGACACTCGTCTGCCTGCCGCACGTTTCCCGAAGCTGCTTGGTCTAGTATTGGATCCTTCGCTGAAATTCCATAAAAACACTGAGCAGAAACAGGCTACAGCGAGAGCTAAGCTCTACGTCTTACGGGCTCTGGGAGGTACGTCGTGGGGAAGCAGTAAGGAGACGATCCTGACCACGTGCAAGGCAATCTTGCAGCCGGCGTTGGAGTATGCAGCACAGGTATGGCAACGCATAATATCGGATTCATCGTGGACAAAGATGCAGCGAGTTCAAAATGCTGCGCTTCGGATTGCCACTGGGTGTGCAAAGAGCACTCCAGTGGAGCATCTTCTTGCTGAAGCCCGTATTCTGCCTGTTAAAGAGTACTGTCAACTCCGAGCGCAGCAACTGGTTATTAATATCGTCAAGCAGCCTGACCACCCTTTAAAAAAATTATAAATCCCGTGAGAGAGAGAGAGAGAGAGAGATATCAGAAGGCCTTTTGCGGATGCTCCCGAGAAAGTCAATGTACAAAGATGGACGGACACCCCAATTGGATCGTCTTCGTCTTTTACGTGCGGAGCACACCCGATTCGTCAGGGATCACTTGAGTAAGGTGGCTGTACCCCCATATTGGGGATAGCACCACTTGAAGTCAGCAACACCGAGATGGAACTCGGTAGGCAAGCTAGATGTTCCCTCGCCTCGTTGCGCTGCGGGCATTCCCCTATGCTGATGTCATACTTGCATAGGATCGACAGCAGTAAGCCTGACGAGTGCCCGGATTGTGGTAACCCTGGCCACACTCAGCAAATATATTCGACTGTCCGAAGAGGCCCACCCCACTGACGACAATGGATGTGTGGTTAAATCCAACTTCGGTCGCCCGTTTCTTGAACCTATGACAAAAACCCTTCTGCGGCTGCAAAGAAGAAGAAGAACATAGCAAGTTACTACAACAGCCATAATAGGGGCTTTGAAAGTGGGTTTGCGGCAAAACTCGCTGTCGCGGGGTGTGTAAGAACGGTGGGGAGTGCTACCCAGCGAATACTGAGCCACGCGAGGGTGGGGCTTTCAGAGTAGGCGAGCAGAGAGAGCTAGCCGCGAGCTAAATGCGGCGATCGATACATCGCGCGAAGGAAATGACTTTGACCATTTTTGTTGCATTTCGCCAAATCTACGACAACACAAGACCACGCCCACTTCTCATCGCTCTGTGGACCGACGGCGCGAGATTCGCAGCGACAGCGCTCTGAAAGCCCCCAGAGTCAAGCGGGGCGCTGCGTTGTATTTCGGAATCCTAGGGACCCCCCAAAGTCAATTTTTTACCAAAATCGAAACACTTTGCGACCCCCCCCCCGAGGCGATTCCTTTGCAGTTTAATATTAAAAAAAAAACTTTTTGTATTTGGATATTCGGGTCGTTCGGAAAACCAAAATAATAAATTTATTCGACTGCTAAAACTGTCAGACGCCGAAAATTCGTTCAGTAGTTGGGCTCACGCGTCTAAAATCTTAGCAATGCTACGATCCTTCCCTTTGGTGGCCAGAAATAGCGAGAATTTTCAAGATATCTTCATCAGAATTTAATTTTTGGTCCGAAATTTTTGCGACACCCAACCTTCATTATCGGCGAAATTTTTTGCGACCCCCTCTCACCCACGTTGCGAAATTTCGCAACTCCGCTAGACCCTGAAAGCCCCCCCCCAATTATTTCGCTTAAGAAAACTAGAGCGTGAGCGAAAAAAACTTTGTTTAGCAACCAATAACACTAATCAAAGCAGTTCTTATGTTTTCAAGGTAGAAAAAAACCAGGAAGACCAGTTAGTAGCATACCGGAAAGCTGGCTCGAGGACAGTGAAAAATTTTGCCATGATGTCAGGATTTTTCTTGCGACTGTTTTGGATGACGTCGTTGGCAATGTAGAGTAGATTGATGATTTGAGACGAGCTTGTCTCCTTACGCACTTCCTACATGAGATGTATCATCAGAAAGGCGGAACTATTGAGAAACCCCTAAATGTGCACAAAGCCTCTCACCTTCAACCATATCTGAACGATCTCCTCGATATGTCGATGGTGGTGCATCAACCACATTGATAGAGTGTTGATGCTGTCCTGTTGGGGTCTCAGCTTGCTTAGCCGCTCACGCATCGCAGCCTCCGAGAAGCCTGACATCTGAAAAGGGTCATGCTCATAGAATTTAGGAAGGGACACAAAGAGCGAACATCTGGAGAAAATGACGATTTCGAGAATTATATGAAACCGAAAAAAACCGCAAAATCTTAAAATTATATAATAATAATGTTGTCATAATCAGGGTTGTCTTAAAAAATGATGCTTCAAAACTAGTGAAAAAAGCGGAACAAAAAATTCCCCAAAAGCAAATCGCCAAGCGGGTCCACGAGCCGATAATGCTTCCTCCCTTTCTGTAGTGTTTTCAATGATAGTTGAATCTAGTATGAAAAAGGAAACACCCAGGTAAACGGCTCTGATAGCAACATTACACAATAACTGACCAATCCATTTCTTCTTAGCCATTGCGCAAACTGATATTCACATGATTACAAAAGCGAACTCAAAAATTAGATGATCTGAATCTGAGAAACAACAAATGTCTTCAGGAAGCGGAGGCAGAACTGAAACGCGAGAAAACCATATTGTCTTACGGTAGTAAAGACACCGTCGAATAAAAAGCGCACATCCGCATTTGCACAAATTATGCGTCAGGTCTCGACTCAGATACTCGAGGGGGGCGAGCCTCACTTCCACCAGGACGCCAGCCTTCCTTCCATGACAAGGCTGGCGTGCCAGTAGGACGAGGCTGGCGCCCCCAACGTCTCTTCGCGGCGGGACCGTCCCTGCCCAGTTCTCACCCGCACTGGTTACGCGGGTCATCCCAAAGAAAATAATTTCGGTACCCTAGATTTGCTCCTGTTCTCGCCGTTTCCTCGCCATTCAAGATGATTTCTAACTTTATTATACCTCATGAAACACTGGAGAACCATGAAAATTTATAACAGTAATCAGAATACTCCTCATTTTAATGGTAGTCTACCCGAATGTTCACAGACGTACATACAAAGCGAGGCGGCTTCCTCAATCTTCTTCGTTTTTTTCTCATTTCACTGTAATACCTTTGCTAACACACAGTCTTTGTTTATGAAAATCGCCGAATCTGAAGATACAGTGATCTGTGGAAACCACCTCACATAGAAAAAAAACACAAAAATCGCAACCTTCATGGTTCAGATGTCCACACAATGGGATACTAATAAAGTGGCAGATATATGAGGGAGGAAAAACACTATGTTACAGCATAACAATGCGAGTAGATGCCAAAGTTCCGCAGGTTCAAGGTTGCCTTTGCATTCCAATCGATCCTCGTGCGGTCCCGAAGTTACGTATTCCTGCAATGGAGACAATCTTCATCAGAAAGACTGCATAACAAACTTCACTGCAAAAGGAACTACCTCCTGAGCTGTCTAATTACATCCACCATCAACGAAGGCGCACTTATAGTCGCGTACATCGTTTGCCTGAAAATCGAAGTTTTAACTGGTGGTTAGGTTCTGCGAAGGAACGGTAAAAAATACCTATTGATGAGCTGATAGCTTCTCGAACCCCGTGTTCCATGGAGTTCAATCAGATCATTTTGGAGGAGTTGCCTTCTTTCATCTCGGCAAGACGACGAAGATTCCACAAACAAAAACATCAGACGGTGGAATAGTGCCCTGAACCGAACGTAAATTAATAGATAACCTCAATCTACTGAGAGGAAGAAACGGAATTATGAGTCGGAGTTGTGAAAGCAGAAGAATAATAATGAAGTGGTGAAACTATTGACGAAAATGAGTGTTGAGATTGTGTGCTCCACCGTTGAAAACCTGCTCGATTTGCAAATCATGCAACGCGGTGCAGAGGGCTGGCTCAACGGTGGTCGGAGCGCCGTCCCCCTCGAATCTCCGCCCTCGTTCGAGGCTTGCCCCCCTCGAGTGCCTGAGTCATGATGTAACATAGTGTTTTTCCTCCCTCATATATCTGCCACTTTATTAGTATCCCATTGTGTGGACATCTGAACCATGAAGGTTGCGATTTTTGTGTTTTTTTTCTATGTGAGGTGGTTTCCACAGATCACTGTATCTTCAGATTCGGCGATTTTCATAAACAAAGACTGTGTGTTAGCAAAGGTATTACAGTGAAATGAGAAAAAACGAAGAAGATTGAGGAAGCCGCCTCGCTTTGTATGTACGTCTGTGAACATTCGGGTAGACTACCATTAAAATGAGGAGTGTTCTGATTACTGTAATAAATTTTCATGGTTTTCCAGTGTTTCATGAGTATAAAAAGTTAGAAATCATCTTGAATGGCGAGGAAACGGCGAGAACGGAGCAAATCCTAGGGTACCGAAATTATTTTCTTGGGATGACCCGCGTAACCAGTGCGGGTGAGAACCTGGGGCAGGACGGTCCCGCCGCGAAGAGACGTTGGGGGCGCCAGCCTCGTCCTACTGGCACGCCAGCCTTGTCATGGAAGGAAGGCTGGCGTCCTGGTGGAAGTGAGGCCTCGCCCCTCGAGTATCTGAGTCGAGACCTGACGCCTAATTTGTGCAAATGCGGATGTGGGCTTTTTATTCGACGGTGTCTTTACTACCGTAAGACAATATGGTTTTCCTCGCGTTTCAGTTCTGCCTCCGCTTCCTGAAGACATTTGTTGTTTCTCAGATTCAGATCATCTAATTTTTGAGTTCGCTTTTGTAATCATGTGAATATCAGTTTGCGCAATGGCTAAGAAGAAATGGATTGGTCAGTTATTGTGTAATGTTGCTATCAGAGCTGTTTACTTGGGTGTTTCCTTTTTCATACTAGATTCAACTATCATTGAAAACACTACAGAAAAGGAGGAAGCATTATCGGCTCGTGGACCCGCTTGGCGATTTGCTTTGGGGAATTTTTGTTCCGCTTTTTCACTAGTTTTGAAGCATCATTTTTTTAAGACAACCCTGATTATGACAACATTATTATTATATAATTTTAAGATTTTGCGGTTTTTCGGTTTCATATAATTCTCGAAATCGTCATTTCTCCAGATGTTCGCTCTTTGTGTCCCTTCCTAAATTCTATGAGCATGACCCTTTTCAGATGTCAGGCTTCTCGGAGGCTGCGATGCGTGAGCGGCTAAGCAAGCTGAGACCCCAACAGGACAGCATCAACACTCTATCAATGTGGTTGATGCACCACCATCGACATATCGAGGAGATCGTTCAGATATGGTTGAAGGTGAGAGGCTTTGTGCACATTTAGGGGTTTCTCAATAGTTCCGCCTTTCTGATGATACATCTCATGTAGGAAGTGCGTAAGGAGACAAGCTCGTCTCAAATCATCAATCTACTCTACATTGCCAACGACGTCATCCAAAACAGTCGCAAGAAAAATCCTGACATCATGGCAAAATTTTTCACTGTCCTCGAGCCAGCTTTCCGGTATGCTACTAACTGGTCTTCCTGGTTTTTTTCTACCTTGAAAACATAAGAACTGCTTTGATTAGTGTTATTGGTTGCTAAACAAAGTTTTTTTCGCTCACGCTCTAGTTTTCTTAAGCGAAATAATTGGGGGCTTTCAGGGTTCAGCGGAGTTGGCGAAATTTCGCAACGTGGGTGAGAGGGGGTCGCAAAAATTTCGCTGATAATGAAGGTTAGGTGTCGCAAAATTTCGGACCAAAATTAAATTCTGATGAAGATATCTTGAAAATTCTCGATATTTCTGGTAACGAAAGGGAAGAATCGTAGCATTGCTAAGATTTTAGACGCTTGTGCCCAACTACTGAACGAATTTTCGGCGTCTGACAGTTTTAGCAGTCGAATAAATTTATTATTTTGGTTTTCCGAACGACCCGGAATATCCAAATACAAAAGTTTTTTTAATATTAAACTGCAAAGGAATCGCCTCGGGGGGGTCGCAAAGTGTTTCGATTTTGGTAAAATTGACTTTGGGGGTCCCTTAGATTCCGAAATACAACGCAGCGCCCCGCTTGACTCTGGGGCTTTCAGAGCGCTGTCGCTGCGAAGCTCGCGCCGCCGCTCCACAGAGCGAAGAGAAGTGGGCGTGGTCTTGTGTTGTCGTAGATTTGGCGAAATGCAACAAAAATGGTCAAAGTCATTTCCTTCGCGCGATGTATCGATCGCCGCATTTAGCTCGCGGCTAGCTCTCTCTGCTCGCCTACTCTGAAAGCCCCACCCTCGCGTGGCTCAGTATTCGCTGGGTAGCACTCCCCACCGTTCTTACACACCCCGCGACAGCGAGTTTTGCCGCAAACCCACTTTCAAAGCCCCTATTATGGCTGTTGTAGTAACTTGCTATGTTCTTCTTCTTCTTTGCAGCCGCAGAAGGGTTTTTGTCATAGGTTCAAGAAACGGGCGACCGAAGTTGGATTTAACCACACATCCATTGTCGTCAGTGAGTGGGGTGGGCCTCTTCGGACAGTCGAATATATTTGCTGAGTGTGGCCAGGGTTACCACAATCCGGGCACTCGTCAGGCTTACTGCTGTCGATCCTATGCGTCTTCCGGAGATAGCTGGGCTGGTCCCTGCCACGTAAGCTGATGGCGGCGATGATTCCTCTTGAATGTCGATGCAATAATCAGACCACTGCGGTCACAAAAGTCGACAAGGCGGTAGCCATTGTCCGATGTTTGCTCCACTGGGTAGAACCATTTACCGAGTACTTCGGATTCCTGATCAAGTCCCATCTTCGCATTTGCGTCAATCTCCAAGACAACAGCATGTTGACAAGGTATCCTGGCCAGCAACGTATTGAGTTCCTCATAAAACGCATCCTTCGAATTGTCTTCGGCGGTTTCAGTGGGCGCATGAGCACTCACTATCCACAGATTGGATCCTCTCAGGAATCCCGAAGTACTCGGTACGAATGGTTCTACCCAGTTGAGCAAACATCGGACCATACCATACCGCCTTGTCAGCTATTGTGAACGCAGCCTCCCACTATTCCTATCGTCAGCGTTCAGCAGATGGAATCATCGCCGCCATCAGACTCTACGTGAACTCTATGAACACAGCCCAGCTATGCTCCGGAAGAGCAGCGGAAGCGGAAGATGACAACTTTGAAACTACATCTTGACTATGTCATTCGGGGACGAGGAATATTCCAGGCGCCGATCGTGATCACATTCGAAGATCTAGAGCTGTGTGGGATGTCGCATTCGATTCGGATCACCGTCCTGTTCTGTTGACCTTCACTGCGAGGATTCATAAGAGGAAGCGAGGGGCTAAGGCTCTCCAGAGGATGGATATGACAAGTTTCAGGGATGAAGAATGCAGAAGGAAATTCCGACAACGCGTTTCTGTTCATATTGGAGTACGGACTAAGAAGAAACTTTGTGACGCGGACTCTTTCGTCAAGTGCATCCAGGACGCTTCGAAAGAGGCACTCCCGGTTGTACAGCCAAAGACGAAGCTCGCCTACGTCTCAGAGGAAACAACATCCACTTACAACAGAGTATGTGCTCTCCGAACTGCAGGAAACTTCGTGGTGAAGAAGCGTCTGAGGAGGAAGTTGCCTCGGCAGCTTCAAAGTGACCGCGAACGAGAGTGGACGTGTAGAGCTAAGGAGTTCGAGAAGGCTTGGGAGGAGAAGAATCCGAGGAAAGCCTACACGTTGTTACGACAGTATAGCGGCAAGATGAAGAGATGTTCTGCTGTTCTCAACACTACCAATGGAGTTGCAGTTGGTGATGCGACGCTGCCATTTTGGAAGGATTACTTCAGTTCACTACTGAATCGTCCAGCGCCATTAGTACCAGAGCTTCCGCATGTTCAGAGAGCACATTACGATGTTAGTGAGGAACCGCCGACTGAGGCTGAAGTTTCGAATTGTGTCCGGAAAATGAAGAATGGAAAGGCAGGTGGAGACGACAACATCAGTGCTGAAATGCTGAAAGCTCTTCCCCCGTCTGGGATTCGTGAAATGACCAACACAATCCGGACCATATGGATGAGCGAAAAGGTACCCGATTCGTGGAGGCATGCGATCATCGTACCTCTTCACAAGAAGCTATCCGTCACGGATCCTAAGAACTACACAGGAATCTCTCTACTTCGTGTCATGTACAAGGTTTTAGAACGTATCATTCTCGAGCGACTTATCAAACATCGTGAAGCAACGACCAGAGATGAGCCAGCCGGTTTTCGACCTGGAAGATCGACCATCGACCAAGCGTTCGTCGTGAGAAGAGTAATTCAATCGTGGCAGCGGTATTCGAAGCCATTACAGCTTGCTTTTGTGGACTTTAAAGCAGCATTCGACTATTCCTCATCGTGATCGATTCCTCAACGCACTGCGATCCGATGGAGTCCCGGAAAAGTATATTCGACTAATCGAGGACATGAACAAAGGAGCAACAGCAGCAGTTCGTACGCCTGTCAGATTTACGTCAGCTTTCGAGGTGAAAACAGGAGTAAGGCAAGGAACCGTCTCAGGACCTTTCCTTTTCAACTTCGCTTTTGATGACATCATGCGTAGAGTTGCAGAACAGTTTCCTGCGGATGTGATCCTAACACCATCAGGACGCTCCCTTGTCGACCTGGAGTACGCCGACGACATTGTGTTATTCGCTGAAAACAACGCAAAACTGCAAAGGATTGTGAACCTCGTTTCGAAGTATGCCGCAGCCTATGGACTTCGTCTTCGTCCCGACAAATGCAAGCAGATGTGGGCCTCACGGAGGCCTTCAACAGAATTTTGTGCGGACGGACAGCGTATCGAACTGGTGGACGATTTTGTATTTGGGCTGTTTGATGAAGAACGATGGTAGGTATGCGGCGGATATTCAACAACGATGTGCGAAAACTACGTCTGCATTCAATTCTCTACCCAAGTGTTTCTGGTCTACCCCCATCGCGAAGGAAGTTAAGTTGCGCGTCTACTTATCCGCTATTCGCCCTCTCATGATGTACGGATCGGAGACGTGAGCAGCACCGAAGACGCAGATCGAAAGGTTGGATTGCAAGGAGAGGAAGCTGTTCAGACGTTTTCTCGGATATTTCTGGCCGCGGACGTGCCACAACGAAGATCTCTACAACGAGATTGACGCCTTACATCAACGTTTGGCACGAGGGAGGTGCCAACATCTCCCAATGCCATTTCACGCAGCAATGAAAATTTGACATCGACTGCTCGGACATATACTAAGAAGAACGCCGGATCGCCTCGTACAACACGCTTTAAAAATGCATACAAATCCGGTCTGGAAACGGCCACCTGGGCATAGGCGAAAGTTCTGGACGGATGTGGTTAAAGAGGATTTGAAGTCACTCGGCATCGAAAGACAGTTCAAGCGCGATGTTTCGTTTCGCAGGAAATGGATAAGTGAGAGTTGGATAGAATGTGTTCAAATTGTGGCTGAGGACCGTGAAAAATGGACACGGCTGACTACTAGGACAGCACACCTCGGTGAAGATGCGGAATGACCGCGTCAGGCGATAGCTAACCGATTAAAGGCAGTGTTCACGATAATCTTCGATTTTGAGATTAATCCCTGAGTCGATTGTTTGGTCTCCAGGTAGAGCTGAAATGACGAAGAAATCGAGAAAAAAGCAGTAGAAAGGCAACAAAACCTTTACTCTCACCCCACCTTTTTACTCTCACTGGAACTGTTCGTCGTGACAATAGAATCTTTTGCGGACCCATCCTTTGCGATTATCTATTATCTGTTGCTCCGTTCTTTCCTTCGGACCCCAACTAATACTATTTTGGTAAAAATATTCTTCCATTTTTCACTAGCCCCATTTTTCACCTGTGACAACCACCGTGAACATGCTCATCCAATCGGACAACTAGTCCAGGCCAGAGAATAATGTAACTGAAATAAGACGTTTCAGGGCGTTTGAAGCCGTTTCTTCGTAATTTCGGTAACATTTGGTAGTCAACGCATTGTTTTGAGTAAAAAACTCGGGAACGAAAATCATCGTGAATACTGCCTTTAAGTCAAGTAAGTAAGTCAACGAACATTAATAAATCAGCGGTTCAATGACCCAAGTTTGAGATTCATAATTGCGTTGAAGTCGCGTTGTGTGGCCGAAGACTTCGTGGTCATTGACGTTCTGCTCTCAACTGATGGTCTCTACGTTTGGCTGTAATATATATGTACTGTTGATTGGCTCGTGTTCTGATTAATCTACTCGTTTGCTGCAACCTACATACACTGGTGTTGTGCTGCTACATATGTATACGTGGCGAAAAACTTGCGAGGGATTCTGTGGCGGATCCCGAAATTGTATATCTATCGTTTATCATCAAGCTACCTTTAAAGGTAAATTACGGCCAACTTCGCTCTCGGGTCGTCGTTCGTTGTGGAAGTGATAATATCCTATTCCAATTATAATGCGGACTAGGAACGCTGCTAATGCTAATGCTAATGGTGCTAATGCCTGTGATGCTAATGGTGCTCATGCTTCTCAAGTGGATATCGTGGACGTGGATGGTATGATGGATACGGCGACCGCACTTGAGAAACCTCACACGGACAAGAGAACCCCCGTGCATGTTAAAATACTGGGGTGGTAGTAAACCAGCCAAACTATGATGTTAACTAAGACCTTTAACATCGATGTTAATTATGAGATTATTAGTCAGGACAAAAAAACAGTGCTTTAATATTTAAGGCCAAAATAAGCTTCTGTGAAAATCCTAGAACTAAACTTCAATGTTACTACCTGTTAACAATGATGTTATCCACTAGAAAACCCTCGATCGCGAACATTGACGTTCGCCAAGTAATCAGTGTTCTCCACAGGCCAGCGACGAGACACTGCGCCTATCGAGGAGTGCGCTGGACGACGATGGTGGGTTAGAGCGAAAAGTCCTCTCGAGGACTTTTCTCTGTAACCCTCCAACTCCCAGTTCCCCGTCCATTGTCGCCGAAGCCGTAAATGGGCCAAGAACGGTCCAAATACACGTCAATTCTCACACGACTAGGCGCACCATTAGTGATGTGCAGTGATAGCTCGATCAATAGTGAGTATTGCTTTCCGTTGATTGATAAACGAATGGCAATCCAGCTGACTGCTCTCGTTTGATGGTTCTGTTTTTGTCCATATCTTTATGTTCACGATTTTTCTTCTTAATCTTTTTGGCTCACATGATTATTGCGAAATTAGGTGACACTGGCCGAGAAAGCTCTAAAAAGAATAGCGGGATTAATTAAAATCCACTGAAAGGTAAACTTGAAAGCTCCATTTTCGGATTTTGAGACAACCTTGGATTTTTTCGTCTGTGTTTATGTGTTTGGTATTCATTTCTTTCGTGACTATAATTTTTGTAATTATTCAAATAAATTTCGAAATACTTGAATATTCAATACGTTGGATGGAGGAAGTCAAATATTTTTTTTCAAAACTCGATATTCATTCGGCATTGTGTGCTATTCCGTTTTCCAAACATCCATTCCTAGAGTCGTAGAAGGATTTTTATTACTCGACCAACTGCAGGGCATAACATTCCAACGTCCAAGGGCCGAAAAAGCTGTGCAACAGTTGCAGTCAAGCGTTCGGAAACAATTCGAAAACTTACATGGATACTTGTGATATATTTGCGAATAATTCTAATCGAGTGGAAGGAATTTTCTCGAGTTTATTCATCCATTTAAAACATTCAAGTGGTCTCACCCGAAATTGTTAAATCATTCGCGATATACGAAAAAAATCATTGAAAATCATTAGTCCATGAATTTTCGGAAAAATTGTTACAATTATTCACTCAATCGAGGTGGTCTAAAAATGCTATACTCGTATCACTCATTCATTGCAAACTTACCGTCAAATGCCTAGTCTGTTAGATTCTGTACGTTGCTCGCACTCGAATATTAGCGATCGCCTTTTCGACCTATCAAGTAAGGACTACTGAGTCTCCCTGAATGAATGAGAAAACTAGATATCTTGTCTCATACTCGATTCGAATGAATATTCGGAAATTTCGTATCAATGCCCTTGTGAATTTTCGAATAATTTCCAAATAGTTCACCAATGCTGGTAGAAATTTTTCCCTGCTACTATATGTATATTCGAATGCCATAAGTTGGTCGAATTTTCGAAAATTAAATGCTACGACTATGAATAGGACAGGTATTTGGAAAACCGATTAGTTGGAAATGCCGAATGAACCGAGTATTGGAGAAACACTTGATATGATTTTCTCAATGAATCGAATATTAGAATCACTTGAATATTATTCAAACAAATACTCGATTCTGTCCCAAGACTGGTACCTACTCTCCCTGTCTTGAGGCCGTGATCATACTTTCCGCGATCGAAGTCGGCGACTGTGCATATCATGCATATTAGATTTTCGGTTGATACTGATGGTAAACATTGAGTCGCGTCGCTCGTCGGGGTAAGTTTGATCCCGGCCTCATGTGGTGGATGCGAAAACCGGGAAGAGAAAAAAGATGCAATATTTTTGACTGTGTTTATGAGGAAATCGTCATTCATGCTTGAAAAAAAAGTAGGATGTCATGGCAAAAGTTAGTAGCAAACTGCAGAAAAACAGACAAAGTCGAAAAAAAAACCGGAAAAATCCAAAGGTAATTTTTCATGAAAAATCTAAATTTTGAATCTTATCTCCCAGCTGATTCTGGTACAGCTATTCCTCTGACTGATTTATGGGTCAGTTCTATTTGAATTGGCAACTCTAGCTAGTGTAGAATGAAAAGAAAAATCCGGAACACATATCACGAGAGGTACACAAACAGAGAGCAGTCAGAGGGAAAGTAATCTACATACTTCACGAATCAATCAACAGAAACACGGCTACCATCCCTCAGGAGAAAGTGTGCTTTTCAGGATGGTTGAAACGTTTAGTGAACACGGGAAAAACGATTGCGCTATCGTTGAAAACTATGATTTTTGCTGTTATCAGGATCACAGCTGATATCCCTGTCGAGAATGTGTTAATCGTTAATGTAAGACACAAGTTTCAATAGCCTTAGAAAGCCTCTCGAAGACCTGTCACCTGTGGTTGCGTGGCGCAACGCTATGTCGCGCTGTTGCCTCCAGCGAGGTGATGGGAACCCTCCCCCCCGTACACCCTGTTTTGCACAAGCGTGTGCTATGGTTTGGGATGCCAACCACTTCTTGTAGCTGCCCTTTGCCGACATATGGCGCAGAGCGATGAGTCGCTGGTATTGAATAGAGGTTCGCGAGTTCATCTCCACCGACGGCTAGTTTTGCAAACAAATATTATGAGACAGATGCCAATTAGATTGAAGGTTACATCAATGTCTCGAGCATCAATTCCTCCCGGTTATTGCGACATAATCAAGGTATCAAACTCCCGGTTCTGGCTAGTTTACTACCACCCCAGGTCAACCATATTTCAAAAATGCAAAAACAGATGAGTTCGATTGTTTCAAAGAACATGGAGCTCTATAGCGATCTCATTAATTTGCGTAAAAAGAATTTCTCATTAGACGAAGCGCTTGCGGAAGCCCAGCGTGTGCTCCCTGCTGTTCGGTCGCCTGTTCTGTCACCACGAGCGTCAGTCTTGACGCGGCGACAAAAAATGTTTTGAAACATTGTGGTCGCGGCGTCGGTCGCCGCTCGCTGGCTGTGACGCAGGGCTGTTACGGCATCGAAACACTTTGCGGTGCCGCCTAGTCACCCTTTAGCCGCGTCGGTCGCCCCCTCCCCGTATTTAGTCAATATTGCATCACCCATCGCATTTCTTTTCTGCGAACGACGCCGCGACTTGAACTCTGCAGACACCTTTGAATGCAGGGTTAACGCTGAATGTAATATTCGGATTCGACTCAGAAAAGGGGTTGTTCTGTGGTAAGCTGTCGAATAGGGAAGAAACAGCGATAAAAAGCGCTCAGAATGAGCGAAAGAAAAGGTTTCTAACGCTGAGGGCGTGGATAAGCTTTCGGACCCTGCTAGTTTCCGCAAGCGCGCGCTATTGGCGAGTTGCGCTCGAATCGATCAGGCTGGACGTGGCAGAGCTGCTTGGCGATTCGCCATCGAAAACGTGTGCGGCGCCACAAGCTCGTCAGAACGGGGCGGGGTGGGCTGAGAGCAGGCGCACTAGGTTAACGAAATCTTCACACACCGTCGTTTTAATAAAATTCTGGCCCATTTCCCTGCAGAGTTGCAGCGACCGGCGAATGGCCACCGAACTTCAGCCTTGACGCGGCGACAAAAAAATGTTTTGAAACATTGTGGTTGCGGCGTCGATTGCCCGTCGCTGGCAGTGACGGAGGACCTTCGCGGTGTCAAAACACTCTGCGGTGCACCCTCGTCGCCCTTCAAGCCGCGCAGGTCGCCTTCATCGCCGAATTTGATCAATATTCCATCACCCAGCTCTGTTCTTCGCTGCGTGCAACGCCACGACCTAACTCTGCGGACCCTCTAACTTCGATGATAAGTATGCACGGACTTAGGAGTGTGCTGCACAACATTTTCTGGACGGAAACACCTAGTCTGTTATCCCTCAAATAATCGATGCCTTAAATGTGCACTTGGTAGTATAGGGTCGCGTAAAGTGTAAAACAGCGCAATTGTCTCGTCGAGCGGACAGTGGAAAAAGCTGGTTACTCTTCTTATCGAAGCGGAGTATGACCTCGGCCATAGGCTTATTTGGCACACACACACTCACAATCAGTGTCTTTTCAAGGCCTGGCTGGAAGAGGCTTCATCGACTGAAGAGGCTCCGGAAAAGCGTCGGAAGTGAAGGTGTGAGATGATTTGGTATTGAGAGATAGTTTTTCAATTTGACAAATGTATATAGGATCGACCTCCGATTGGGCTGGATTAAATGAACGTCGAGAAGTCGCGTTGGTGCCCGAACCGCAGTAGAGTCTAGGTTATCAATTCAGTCTAGTGAATGGACAGGGATGCGACGATAGATTTCCGCGCGTGATACTGTGCTTATCTGGGCCAAATTCCGGTCCGCAATCGCGTCTCGACACGCTTTGCCGCCGCACGCCCCCGAGTCGGAAGAGCTTCCAGCGCCGCAGTCGCCAATCTGCTGACTCTAGGTGGGTTTTGGAAACTGGAAACTAAGGAAAATTGGAGAAAATTGTATAAAAAAGCCTCATTGAGTCGGCTTTGGCGCTGGAAACCCGACTGACTCGAGCGCGTGCGGCCGCAAAGCGTGTCGAGACGCAATTGCGGGCCGGAATTTGGCCCAGAGAAGCACTGTAGAAACCCTGTTTGTCGCTGGTGCCGCCAATGCAGAACAGTCAGTCGCTAGGATCGCGCCTGATCCATTCTCTAGACTAAATCCAGTACAGACACACTACAACGATGCATAAGTTTACATGACCTCAGAAAATGTGCGCTGCTGTGTGATTTGTTCACGAAGTCAAATACTAAGAAAAATAACGACAAATTTAATAATCACCAAATCACGAAATTCTATAAATTATCGATGAAATACACGTGTAAACGTGGCAAAGATCGCACTCAGGTGTCATTTCTTCTATGCAGAGCAACCATATGAGTTCAGAAACCATCGATTTCCAGTATACAGAAGATGGAATGAGTTATATCTCTTGCATTAGTCTGAAATATTTTGTCACAATCATTTTAGCACTTAGATAGTTTCTGAAAGTGACTAGATTTACCAACACCCTTCGACAGAGAACTTCTCACCTCTTTCATATCCTGTTCTGTGAGAGAAGACTTGTCGATACAGATATAGACGTCTGCAACATTCACTCCCATCGGCCGAGCACATTCCACTACCTAGCACGACGTAGTTTAATCTTCGTTAGAAAATACGGTTTGAATGAAATAAAAGTGCATAAGTCAGGAAAAAAAAAGAGATTTTTGTTCTTGCCTCTGGAATTTTGTGCAGCGGAATATCTCGAACGTTGTTCTTCTCAAGGCACTGCCTAATGTCGTTGTCCGTGCTTATTTTTGCAATGACAGCGAGAATGGTCGCTAATCGAATCATATCTAGAAAGATGCCATGTCGTATTTGGCAGTTGAAGAAAAATATGAATCAGTTTTGTTAGTTCGCCTCGAGGCATGACATGATATAAACTTTGGGCTTGTTTTCAAGAAATTAGTTGTCACAGAAAGATAGGTGAGGCTTGTTGAGCAGACAAAGCCGGCCCGAATGAGACTGTCCACCCTTGCGGTCAGCGCCACAAGCTCGTCAGAACGTGGCGGGGCGAGCTGAGAGCAGGCGCACTAGGTTAACGATATCTTCACAACACCGTCGTTTTTATAAAATTCCGGCCCATTTCCCTGCAGAGTTGCAGCGACCGGCGAATGGCCACCGAACTTCAGCCGGTTAAGCATGATGATAAGAAGAGTGGTGAATAATATTCCAGTCTGCAGTTGTAAGCAGACTCGTCCAAAAATCGCCTAGCAGCTCGACACACGCGGCGACCGAGCGGGCGAAAACTCTCTTTTGGACAGACTTTATGTGCATATTTGGGGCATTCCAAAAATAGCGCAAGCTATTGTAGAAAAAGAAACTGTTGGGAAAAACATTTCATTGACATTATGGCTCATTGTTCTACAAAAGCTAGCCTCAAAGTCTCTAAGAAGGTAACCATTATTTGAATCTCTTTTCTACCGTCTGGAAAAGCCCTTACCGATGATTTTCTTTTTCAAAGCTAAAACCAAAAGAATTCTAATAAGAACTCTAGTAAGAACATACACTTAATTCAGATCCGCACACATCCCTCAAAATGACATCTTTAGGTCAACACTTTTAGAATAGTTGGAACAGGCACGGTAGAGAAGTGATCAAAATCAGCCTAGTCGTAATTCAAGTAGACTTGAGCGATGGAAGCTGTAACTGCGGCGCTGATTATACTTCATTATTAGCTACAAGATAGATACAGAAAATAGAGTGCGACAATCCAACGATTTTGTAGTAGGGCGCCATTTGAGCCAGTATGACGCATCGGAGGGTCAAGGTATACGGTGACGCCATATTACACGCGGTCGTGGATGGGTCAAGGAAAGATCGTAGAAGTTTAGTTTTGAGTTGTATCCGACTGTTCAATCAGCTCAACACTCGTTCCAATAACTAGCGGCAAAAAACGTAACCCAGCTTACCACAAGGCGGGTTTCAGGTAATCGTTTGACGTTGTTCCAATGTTCCTTTGAAGGCAGCGTAGGCGAAAAAAACCGCATCCGATGTTTTCGCTCTTCTGCGCAGGTACGCCTACGAGACTTTGACATGTAGCAAGTGGCCACACAACATTCATATTCTGGAGAAAAATCCGTTCAAAAATAACGAGCAATCAACTCCTTTTTCTTGACTTTCTTTGTAAGTTATGTGTTAAAGGAACAGTACACCCTCATATGTTAATTTTGTGATTTTTATTTGATTGTGTAATAGACCCCTCCTGTATAACACGTGCCAAATGCGAGATCCCAATTCCTCCAGGTAAGCGAGATATAAGCGACCACCACGGGCCCGACCCCCTCCAGCCACAACCACAGGTCCGGCCCCCTTCCTGATTTTGGATCTCAATAGCGGTTAGATGGATTAGTAATTTCCAACCGAGTCGTTGTTCTTCACTCCCTTTCCGATCTATCTCCTCATCCTGTTTTGCTCTTTTTGCCGCGACCGCGAATCAAGAGAATTACAGGTCTGAGACAACTCGTCCCCGAAATTTTTGCCATCAAAAAGCAGGCATTTACAAGGAGCCATATCTCCTTTCGTAGAGGGTCTAGGACAATTTCCGAAATACCACTGTGATCAAAGTGTGACCCTTTCCAAGATAACGATGGAACCTAAAACATAATTTTCTGGGTGTCCTGTGCCTTCAAATGAATAAACGTCGGAAATTTGACCGTCTGAAATGGTTTAGCATCTTAAACTCCCTAGATCAATTAATTTATCAATACACAAGTTTGATTGCAAGGATCTCTCGAAATAAAGGTTAATCATTTTTCGTTGCCTACTGTGCTTATCTGGACCAAATTACGGTCCGCAATGGCGTCTCGACACGCTTTGCGGCCGCACGCGCTGGAGTCAGTCGAGTTTCCAGCGCCAAAGCCGACGCGATATGGCGTTTTAATACAGTTTTCTCCAGTTTTGGTTACTTTCCAGTTTCTAAAACCCACTTAGAGTCAGCAGATCGGCGGCTGCGGCGCTGGAAACTCTTCCGACTCGAATGCGCGCGGCCGCAAAGCGTGTCGAGACGCAATTGCGGACCGGAATTTGGCCCAGAGAAGCACAGTACAATGGTCGTGGGACCTCTGTTACTCGTGGTAGATGATCAAGCGGGAGAACGCCTTTTTCAGATCACAGGGCAAATTTATTTCGTATTATTTTTATTATTAATGTATTATGAATATACATATGATACATAACGTTGAGGTTTCTAGGTTTGCCAAGTACGTCGTATCTCCACTTGGTTGAAACACTGGATTGAGAAGAGAAAATGAGATGTGGTTCTCTGCGCGGGCGCTGCATCTAAAGGCAGTGTTCACGAAGAAAAAGTTGCACGTTTCTTTTGACTAAAACGTAAGCTTTGGGTCCCTCGACGAAGATTAAGAACGGAAGTGAGACGAAAAATGGCCGGTAAGTAGGTGAAAATCTCGTGGGCTAGCTAACCCATTGGGCCACTCCACCCACGTCCTATAACAGTTTCCCTGAATTCGTGGTTAGGTGAGCGATGGTTTCCAATCAAAAGCCACGTTCTTCCCTTTATTCTCGACGTCTCTCTTTTCACTAAGGTCAGCTCGCACACATCGGCTGCAAAAAACGGGAGTTACAAGCCTCGGAAAACTCGTTCATAATGCTTCCCTTGCTGCATTTCGAGCGGCCATAACTCCGTTTACAGGGGGTCTTGTACGATTCCAGGGACATCATTGAAATCAGCATGAGACCGTTTTTAAGATAGGTGGAGAAACAAAAAACTGATTCTCATCGTGAACACTGCCTTTAAAGGCAGCATACACGCTCGTAAACGTGGTTGGGATAACAATGTGAATCGAACCGTATGGGGCCGAATAGAGTCTCGCCGCGCAGCGGCGCGGCAGCATTGTGTGCAGCCGTATCGGTCACGCGGCGCCGCGAGGCGGCGCGGCGGGTCGATTAGGCCATTGGTATACTTCAGCGACAATCGGTCGCCGGCGACGGACACGGCGACGGAGTCGTCGTCGCCGCATTGAATTCCACGCGCTTTTGCGTACTGATATTTCCGCACACGCGCATCTGCACAGCAAACAAAAAAATCGATTATGGTCATGTCATCACAGCCTATGTGGGATTCCGTGATATTTCCAAATGTTTTCACTTTCTGTCTCAATATGATCATCATTCTAGTCGTTTTATTTATCCCTGGTTTTAGTTGGTAGTTGGGGAAGCGGAAAATCTAGAAGTTGTCATAGAAGAGGCAAAACACGTGGTCTTGGGATATAATCCATGCATTCGACAGCACAAAAAAAATGTATAAATAAAAAGGACAATTTATAATTAATGGAATGATATAATGACAACACATAAACACTCAATTGAAAAAAAACTGCAATTAAACAGCTAAACCGAAACGTACAAAACTATAATGTCTTATGATGTCACTATATTGTCCATGATATGCCAAAAATCATATGAAACAGCGTGAAATAGATGAATCTGTGGAGTCCAGGGGAGCCAGCGACAGCCCGTCGCTGTGCGCAGCACAGCGACGGGCTGTCGCTGCGGCGACGGAGTATACCAGGGTTACGTCACTGAAAACTATAACACCCCTCAGCGACCTGTTTCGGCGACGGTCGCACGCAAACTGATCCCGCGGCCGACCCTGCCATAGCGCCGGTGCTGGTCCCGACACGATGAGTGATAGTTGTCCAAACCAGTCGCTGCAGCGACAGAGAGGTATACCAATGGCCTTAGACCTGATCAGGGCAGACTCTGGCAGCGGCCGCCGCCGGCGGCTGCCGCGTGGCCAGGCGGCGCCGCTTTGCAACCCCGAGCAGTGCGGCGAAGTGGCGCGGCGACAGCAGACGGTCGAGTCTGCTTTCCATGATTAATTGGTCTTGCATATATGTTTATGAGGTGAATGTTTCTTTTACTGTTCAAGTACATCAATGTCACTTCAATTCGCAAGGTTTTGGGCTGGTGAAATGTGATTTTTAAAGAGTTTTAAGGATTGCTACACCAATTCAAGTGCTCATTCTTTTCTGACCTTTGAATTCGAAAACTCCCACGTAACTTTTGAATCACGTTTATCTATATTTTCATTTGAGAAGCTTATTCTCAGCTGAAAGCAGGTCTTCTATGAATAACTAGTTTTCGAAAAGGTAGAGTTGCCACGATAAGTAATGGTGAGTGAACTTTAGACGCTAGGTTTCCAATGAATTAGTGATCCGATTACCATGTTTTTTATAAAACGCCGAAGAAATAAATAGTTCGCATGACCACTTCTGCAAAAAACTCAGACTAATGAGTTTTTTTAAATAAACACTTCTTATTACAAATTCACCGAATGAATAAATGTATTTGAATGAGACATTTTCAAATTTCCGATTGAATGAATTTCGTCGAATAACGCATTTTTTAAAATGTTGAATAGGTTATTAAAAAGTAATAATTGAATGAGGGCTCTCCGTTTTTTTGGAATTAATGAAAATTTTCAAAAACTTATCCTCTATTCGAATAATCGCAAGATTTGTCCGCATATTCAGTTAAAAATTAGAATCCTCGTATTATTCCAGAATGATTAACGAATATTCTCCGATTTTTTATCAGTGACAGAGAGTATTCGAATGCTGCGACCCAAACTTGTCCGAATATTCGGAAAACTGAATATTTAAGTTTGTGAAAAAAGCGAATATCCGGAAAACCAATTAATTTGAAATCCCAAATGAATCGAATATCCGAAATACCTATCAATGCAGAATTCCAAAAGAATCGATAACTGGATAAGAAATGGTTTGTTTCCCTGAATTAACTGAATACCCGAGAAAACTAAAAGTTCAAAATTTCGAAAGTCGAATCTTTCAAAAATTAAAAATTGTGGCTTTCAAATATATCGAATATTCCATTTGTTCGAATAACTTTTCGATTCGCCCTAATTCTAGTGATTACGTAAGAAGAAATATTACAATTATAATCCTATAAAAATGAATACAAGATAGTGGAAGAGGTGTGCACCGATCACGAAATCCATTTTCAGGGGAGAATCCTCAGGTTCTGAAATAGCTCTGATTGTCAATTGGTCTATCTTGAAATCATATATATTCTTTTCTTATGCGAGACATTAAACATGACTCAAGCCGATGTGAAATTGTTTAACTCCAACTTGGCGAATCTGACCAGTCGCTTAGATATTTAGATGTCAGGTGCATGGCCCTGTACGTAGTACGCCCCCCCTCTTTCAAAAATTAAAAATTGTGGCAAACTGGAGCGTCGCCGCTCCAGTTTGCCGCGGCCCGATCATAGCAGTTGGAGATCGGCGGCGTCGAGAAATCATGGGCGGCGCGGCACGCCGCGCCGCTCCTACTTCCGCCGCTCCTTTCAGCGGCGGGACTCTATTCGATCCCTATGGCTCACAACATAATGCCTACGCATTTTGAAGTGTCAAAAACGATCCACAATCTCAGACGTTCGCTGTTGTCCACAGGACACGAATGAGATGTCACCTCACGCAATGCTCCCTGTAGACATCCAAAAGGGGCATGGATCGCCCCTCGAGAACTGCCCGTCGCCCCCCTCCTTGGTGCCGTAGACAACCTATCCGCGGGAACGCTTTTGCTGTAGACATCCCATCGGAGGAGGGTCTCCATCCCCGATTCCGCGTTCACATCCTATCAACATCCTGTAGACCTGATATTACCATCCCAGTAAAGCATCAACCGCTTTATGACGTCACCCCTTAAGGGCAGCATACACACTCACAAACATGGTGGAGATAACAGCATAAATAGGACCGCACGGCTCCTACCATGTCGTCTACGACGTTTGAAGCGCCAAAAACCATCCAGGATGACAATATGTGACAATGTTTGAGCAATCTTGCCTTCCACGTCTGTATTTCCCACCCGTTCGAGTACGAGAATTAGAAATGAAACTGGAGAAAACATGTGATAAGATAGAGTTATAGCACTATCTCATGGGAGCGCACGAGAGAAATAGCTTGATTTGCTTGAATGTAACATGTCTGCATACCAATTAACTCTCGTCCATTTTTGAAAATGCCGCTCTACTTCGCCTGACTTTTTGAAATGTTGTTTCTCTCGTGCATTCCCATTTTGTGATGCTATCACTCTAACTAATCACATGTTTTCTCAAGTTTCTTTTCTCATTCTCGTACTCGAATGGGTGGGAAAACACTGGCGTGGAAGGCAAGATTGCTCGAAAATTGCCAAGTATATCCTGTTTCCGAGTATGATTTATTTCCGTTCGTCGCGTGCGTCTGCGTGCGTACGCTGCGTCTCCTTCTCCCCACAATTTCTCGCTGTCTCTACCTTCGCTCCGCACAAGCGCGCGAGAGAACAGAGTAAATCCGGCTAGGAACCAGAGGATATTGCCATCCTGGTTTTTGGCGCTTCAAACGTATTTGACGACATGGTAGGGGCCGTGCGGTCCTATTTATGCTGTTATCTCGACCACGTTTGTGAGCGTGTAAGCTGCCTTTAAACGGCGGTATGCCTTCTTTCGAAACTTGATGATGAGGCCCGATTTTCCTTATTTCAGTTCTAATCTAAGCGGAACAGAGAAATTGAACCCTCTCAAAAATGAGATCCTAATGAGACTTTTCGTTCCTCTTTGGAGGTTGGCGCAAACTCGGTGCACCTACGTAATAGCATATGACACCGAATTTGCGCCTACCTTCTAGAGTAAACGCAAGGTCTCATTACGATCTATACCGACGTTACATTATTTTAATAATGATGTCCTTATGCGGACAACACTACTGCTTCCAAATGAACTACTATAAGTTATACAAACCATTCCAAAAGAAATGTACTTCTCTAGAGCCAGTTTCGGGCGTAGAGTCCAAATATGCCCTTTGCAGCTGCCTAGAGTCACCCTAGAAAACGTTATAGCAGTTTTTTTTCTCCGATTTTTGTACCTATTGTACCCTCGAAAAAGCGCATTAACTTTATGAAAATCCGGAAACAGACCTCATAATCGTGTTCAGGGCCTGAAACAGC
Organism: Aplectana chamaeleonis; assembly: GCA_029168955.1. Lineage (NCBI taxonomy): Eukaryota > Metazoa > Nematoda > Chromadorea > Rhabditida > Cosmocercidae > Aplectana > Aplectana chamaeleonis. Next base: position 821,023 of record JAPDOI010000263.1, read on the forward strand.
CCCCCAAGGCAAAGTTTGGGTGAAAGCGCATTCTCCGAGCTATGTGCAGACAGATAGCATTTTGGACTTGTACGGATTTTCGGTTCAGCGTTTAATTATATCAATTACGGGGTGCAGAAAGCGTTGAAGAAAAATTTCCCACATTTGACTTAAAATTCACCCTGGGGATGATTTGGAGTGCTGATCACGAATCTGAGGTTTACCTGCGGTTTTTCCTAAGTTCGACTAAACTTGTTCAAAACTTCCCACCGGCAGAAAAAATTGACGGCAAAATCGACTTTCGACGATTTCTGGAATGTGACAAAAGATGTGGCTCAGATCGTTATTTTGGGGTTTATTTAAAGTGCTCAACACGAATCTGATGTCAGTTTATGGATTTTTGACAGCTTACGACAGATTGCGTTGGGTATACGGTATAGTTGTACACAAACGAATCTTTTGAAAAAATTTTCGATATTTTTTCGCTCGTTCGGAAATTCGTCGAACGATTTTTTTTCAATTTTCGTTCGTTCGAAATTTCGTCGAACGATTTTTTTTCAAATTGCATTCGTTCGGAATTTTTTTCGGACTTGTACAGCTATAGTATACGGTAGTTCGATCTATGTCACAGATGTGTCTCAAAGCTTCTATGTGGGGGTTTTTTGGGGTGCTGAATACGAATTCGATGTCCATTTGTCTGTTTTCAAACTATTAAGTTCTGCCTCCTGAATAACATGTTACCTACCGTAACCTACAGTAAACCTATAAATTCCGACAAGCGAGCCCCAGATTCGTGTTCAGCAGTACATGTTTATCGCAGTATCCGGAGAAAAATGAAAAGAAAAACACCTCAAAAATTCCATGGTGGACAACATGGATGGGAATCAGGGTAAATGAACACCCCCGAATGATCAGAGATTCCTGACAAACAACTAAAAATGACGCGAATGACACACATAAAGGGATGGAAAAAATCAAAATCTGCCTACGAAGGCAGTTGCTGAAAACTCCGTAAACCACGGAAACCTCCGGGTCCATCACGGGGAACGCCGCAAGGTGCATCTCTCGGCATGCCACCAACACCCCTTCCACGGGAAGACGTTATTAAGAAACGAATCACAGATCTCTTCTAATTAAAAAAGAGAAGAATTATCATAGAAGTCTACAGCATCATCAAAAAATAAAACGAATTGCAAATCTCATATAACCGAAAATGAGAACTTGGACGGCACGATCTTCGTGATACATCGATTGATGGACGCTGCCACCGCCCCTCCCGCGAATGTTCTGTGGAACAGCCCATCGACCTGCGCAGCCGTAGACATCCCGAATTGACGTCCTGTAGACAACAGCTCGGTCTGCGTCGATTTAAGGCACTTGGCGGGATTGCCGGTCGATGGGCTGTTTAACAGCCCGTCGCCCCCTGCTCAACAGCACACCGGGACGACCCCGCGTAGAGCTGCCTGTTCGCCAGCGGCGACTCGTTCTGGGCGGATCGACGTCCTGTAGACAACAGCGAACGTCTGAGATGCCGTTACGTTAGTTAGAAGTTGGCCCCGCCCTGTATTTTCACGCCTCCTGTATTTGACCTTTTCCTCCAACGCAGGGTTGCTGGGCCATCTTCGCCGTCAGTGGCATGTGTGGTTCACTTGTTAGGCAATCCTTCAACACTACCAACGGTGAATATGACCCAGCAACCTTGCGTTGCAGGAAAAGGGCAACGGGCGCGAAAATACAGGGCGGGACCAACTTCTAACTCATGCAGCAGCATTGTGGGTCGTTTTTGACGCTTAAAAATGCGTAGGCGTTGTATTCTGGGCCATACCATTCTATTTCCGTAGTTATCTCAATCACGTTTACGAGCGTGTATGCTGCCTTTAAAGGCACAGTACACCCTCAGACATGAATTTTAAGATTTTTAGTTGATTGTGTAGTAGACTACTCCTTTATAACACGTGCCAAGAGCGAGATCTCAATTCCTGCGAATAAGCGAGATATAAGCGACCACCGCAAGGCCAACCTCCTTCGCTCAGCACCACGGGTCACACCCAGGGCTGGGCACGCGTCCCGGTTAACCTTAGGGGGGTGCATACTGGAAGTTGCAGAAAGGGCAAAGGGGGGTGCCTAAACCGGACACCAAAAAAAAGCGAAGTGCATGTTTTGTAAAATTTCAGGAGCAAAATAATACACGATTCTCTTCTGGTTTGTCATATCTTCCTCTTCGCTTTTTAAGACAAACACTTACAGAATTAAAATTATTGATAGATATGCAGTTTGTGTTCGGAATAATTCATAGTTGCTGTCGAAGCTTCTCATCAACAACTCTATCAATTGAAGATCATATATAATGTGTTTGATTGGTTTGATGAAGGAATAAACACTACTCTCTTATCTAGTAGCAAGTAAGGATTGATGTGGTGTAATGTTTCTTTGGTGTAACGTTCAGTGCTTACGCTTGTGGTTACCGATTAGAAGCGAAGATACAAAGACAGCGCTCAGATGAGCTATCGTTCACGTTCAGAAAAGGATTAGCGAACTGCTGTATTATGGCAGACTAAAAATACAGATATCACGGTCAGTATAGAAACAAGCCAACGGAATTTCGTCTATGAGAATGACGTATGAAGAGAGCCGACTGTAAAAATTGAAGACTGCAAGTTCTAGTGAAAGAAGCAAATAATCGTATTTTCCTACTCAAGAAGTACCCTGCACATAAAAGCCCGAATTTTATCCAGCTTGAATGCCGCAATCCCTTAGAGAGTGGGCTCGCCGTGCGATATGGTGTTTGTCCTCAGCTACACAGCGCATACTGGAGTGGACGCGCGCACGCTATTAATTAAAAAAAAGTTTTATTACAGAACGGGGAGGAGAAAAGGATCGAAAGTAGAGTAAATAGAAGAAGGCAGAAATAGGTTGCTTTCAATGTAACCATCTCAGAAATTTAATGTAAATAAACTAAATTGAAGCAGGGTGAATTTTTCGGACTTGACAAGGTTCATTCAAATGAACTTTGTAGATTAAAAACAGCATTAACCATGAGAACTAAGAACATTGGGAGAAAGAGGAGAATCTTGAAAACACTTTAGTAACGGACGCTTTGATATTCAATGTGATTTAAGGACCTTAAAACTCGTCCCGGTTTTGTCCCGGTTTTGTCCCGGTTTTCGGGGTAAAACCGGGACGAGATTTAAGGTCCTTAAATCACATTAAAAAACGATCTTGTTAAAGCTAAACTGTTTGCCGAATTCTCCTCTTTCTCACAATATCCTTTGCTCGCATGTTTAATGCTACTTTTGATCAACTAGGTTCGTTTGAATTAAACTTGTCACGGCTAAATACTTTCCCCTCCTCCAACTTTGTTTGTTTACATTACATTTCAAAAATGGGTACATCCAGAATAGACAATTTTCATCATATTCCATTTCCTTCGGTTTCAATCGTTTTCTCCTCCCCGTTCTGTAATAAAATACATTTTTTACTAATATTGTGTGCGCGTCCACTCCCGTGTGCGCTGTGTAGCTGCGTACACACACAAGATCGCACGGCGAGCCGGGTCTCTAAAGGATTGCGGCATTCTACGTGGGTAAAAATCGGGTTTTCCACTCCCTACGCATCTCATCAATCCCTAAATGGTTCCACAACACAAAATAATTCTGAAAATTTCTTCTTCAGAACGATCAAACACGGATGAATCCTTCGTACATAGGTTCATGAAAACATTCGATAGAAAACATTGATTACAGCAATAAAAGTAGCTCTGTTGTTGTTTGTAATTGCTGAATTGTAATGAATAAAAAATTGTTTTATCTTTTGTCACAACCTATCTTCTTATTAAAAATTTTCTTCATAATATTGTTTGGAAGCTTAAAAATTACTTTACCTTTTTTGTTGACATTTTCGGAATTTTCTTTATTCAGTGCTTTTTTTATACTCTGGTTTATCAAAATATGGAAGTCAAGATCATGGCTGTCGTGCTCGACTTCCCGGAAAACAGCCGATTTCGATTTCCCATAGGGGGGTGCCTGAAAATTACCGAGCTAAGGGGGGTGCATATTCAAAATCGCCCTGCCGGGACGTGTGCACAGCCCTGGCCACACCCCCTACCAGGGGCCGGATTCATCAACGCGGCAGTGCTGGTAGCCCTATCCAGTGGTAGCTCTACCCACGGTAGATTGCTATCCTAACCATCACATTGTGATTCACGAGCGCAATGCTACAGCGGGTAGCTCTACCAAGTAGTTACGCCTAAAAGCGTTCTGTGTGTGGCGAAGCCGCCAAGTTTTACAAACGACGGCTACTGCACCTCGCTCGTAATCGCTTTTCAAAAGCTTAAACTTTTGGGAACTCACAAAACCTAGAGCATAAAAAAGCAAAAAAACCATGAATAAAGTAAATCTATGTTCCAATCACATAAAGAATTCAGCGGTATGGGAAACGCGGCTATGGTTTTTGGTTTTTTTTCTCGGTAGATTTCATTGAGATGTTCTTTAATCTGTAACATATGTAGTTTGAAATGAGGATGCTGTGTATAGTAATCGGGAAATTTTTTTGGGATGCTCCACTGATTTCGCGTCTCATATGTAGCTGGATTGCGGCGTCCCATAAAAGCACCCAAGACGATATTTTAACGTAGAAGACGTCAATAACTAGAAACAAAAGAAACAAAAAATCAGCCGTAACAGAAAAGCTTGGGCCCAAATGTGTAATGATTGATTTGCCGTAGTACTTATGCGAACGCTTTATACCTTATATTCACCTAGTTTGCGCATAGTGTTTAGTAGAGTGTTTCACCGAATAAAATCGATTTTTCAATTAACTCTTATATTTTCTCAGAGACGAGATGGTTTTAACTGCCCTTGGTATCGAACATTACGTGAGGGGCAAGGTTTCCATAATTGATGAAAACGTGACTTTCTGTCCAATCACAGAATTGCTATAACCATTTATTCGAATATTCGAATATCCGAATAAAAACTTAATTAATTGGCTGTGGCATGTTAACGAATAGACGAAACCCCACGTTTTCATCAAATATGAGAACCTTTCACCTACCCTAATGCATGATAGAAAGTGCTGTTGAAACCATTCCGATCATGACGAGAAAACTAGATTTATTCGGAAAAATCGATATTATTCGTTTGATATACTCTAGTGTTTAGGTTAGAAAAAAACCGGGAATGGATCACGACTGTTCTTTTTCGATGATGTTTTCAATCTGTATTTTTTCCTAATCTCGTCATCATCAATCCTTCGCAGCCCTCGTCGTTTGGGTAAATTAAAAGTGTTTTGCCTGAAAATTAGAAGCTGTGAGAACCCAATTTTCGCACAAAAGGGAAATCATAGATGCATATCAGTTTCGTGCAAATATAATTGCGGTTTTTACTTAATCTTACTTTTTCGCTGAAACGAGCTCTTTTTGCAAAATTTAATATGGCATTCAAAAGCGCATTTCTTCATCTATCTTACCCCACCGATAAAAGAAAAGAAAAAAAAATGCGCATTAAGGGATTCCTTGTAGTTTTCAACTAAGTTTGGGGTCTCAAAGTCATTGCGTGAAATGGAAATTGAAGGCAGCAAGAATATTCGCTACTTAGAACACACGTCAAATTTTAGTTCAGAAAAGATGGAATTTCAGGAGAAAAATACAAGAGGTATCAAATAGAGAAGCATCAAAATCCACAAAAAAGATCAACCGGTCAACAAAATTTTTGATCAAAACCCACAATTATTTTTGCTCCAACCAATTAATTCAAAAATAATCAAGCCTTGACGATAAATAACATGTATTGAGAAGAGGGTGGCGGAAATTGACGATGAAAACACAACATCCTCACCCAATTAAATATAAAAATTGCCGGAAATCCTTTATACAAGGAGCTTGAAAACAGCTGTTCGAAGGACGAGCGCGCGAATTCAGCATCAGAGCGCGAAATCTCGCTAGGTAGGACGCCGCTGGTGGGACCCTATCCGAGATTCGCGCAGGGTAGACTTGGTAGGCTGCTACCGTGGGTAGAAAGTTTCGTGAATCGCGTCATTCGCGCGAATTTCGGTAGGAAGCTACCCTTACCCTGCCTACCAGCGCTAAATTTTGTTGATGAATCCGGCCCCAGATTTCCGGACTCGATAGCGACTAGATGGAAGGATGAATTCCCAAACAAGTCTACGTTCTTCAGCCCATTACCGGATTGTCTCCCTGTCCTGGCTCGCTCTCGCGCATCGATTGCAAATAAAGAGAAATATGGGCGTGAATTAACTCGTCCACCATTTTTTTCACCCTCAAAATATGGGCATCTTCAAGGAGCCATAACTCTGTTCATAGATGGTCTTGGAAGATTTCAGAGATACCTGTGTGACTCTCTCCAAGATCAGCATAAAAACTGAAAAATAATTTCCGGGTGTACTGTGCCTTCAAGTTGAGCCCTTAATCGCTCGTGGTTTTTCTTATGATCGAGTTTTGGGTAAGCTGCTGAACACTGAAGCAATGAACATAGTCTGCGTCGAAATTGGTGGGTCTCATGATGGCAAGTCGAGATCAGGTTGCGATATATTTACATGAAGGAATGTTCGAGACTTTATGGGGGAAACACGTTGAAATAAAAGTTCTGAAACAGCCGCCTTTTCGCTTGCAATGTTGTTCCGCGAAATGTAAATTTGGTACCTAGAAGGTACATCTTTCAAGACTGTATTACGAATAAAAGAGGAGTTCGAATGCCGGAAGCTCCGGTGCGAAAATGAAATAGAACAGCTGGGCTCTGGTAGTGAGATCGTCATGATGTGTTTTTACGAGCAGAGAAACTCTTTTTCCTAACATATTGTTGGATGAAAACCAGCACCATGATGTCATTTCAATAGGCATTCATATCCAATTGTTGATCATTGGGTTTTCGCCCACACCAAAACACATACGGTCGTTATGAAAACCTGCTTTTCAATAATCACATATTCAAGTTTTCGAAAAAGGAATCGGGAATCGTCATCAGATGCAGATGATCCACGGCTTTCACCCGAAGAAATGAACATTCCAGGTTGTTAAATAAGTTTTGACGTTCGATAAGAAAAACCCAATTATATGGTTCAAAATACACTTTGTTATTCAGTATAATCTCCCTGATTATTAATACACTTGCTCCAACGATCCTCCAACCTGTGGATCCCATCCCTGAAGTAAGAATCCCTGAAGTGAGAATCCGGAAAGTCTGCAAAACTTGCTTCAACTGCCGTTATGACCTCTTCATTTGATGAAAAACGCTTGCCACCCATAAATTTTTTGCGTTCTGGAAACAAATGGAGGTCGCTGGGGGCCAAATCTGGTGAATACGGTGGATGCTCCAATTAATTCATGAATTTTAGTCATTGTCAAAATGCTCTTGTGACACGGTGCATTGTCGTGATCAAAAACGATTTTTTTCTTCTGCAAACCGGGTCTTTTTTTCACGAATTTTTTCCTTCAACTGGTCCAAAAGGTTGCGATAATATTCAGAATCAATTGTTTTACCAGTTTGCAAAAAAATCCACATACAAAATTTCTTTAGCATCCTAAAAAACTGATGCCATAACCTTCTCGGCCAATTTCCGGACACGAACTCGTGTCGAAGCAGAATAACCAGGTTCAAACCACTCTTCAGCCTCTTGTTTTGATTCAGGATCATGGTTATAGACCTAAGTCTTATCCATAGTGATAAATCGACGCACAAAATCCACTTTATTTTTTTGAAAACGCTCCAAATGTTGCTGAGAAAGTCGCATTCGAATGTGTTTTTGCTCCATTGTTAGCGAATGCGGCACCCATTGTACACGCAGCTTCCTAAAACTCAAAACTCCACTCAAAATATGGCTCACACTGTCTAATGAGATGTGTAGAGCCTATACTAAATCTCTATAGTCAATCGACGACCTTCCAAATCCATATCCTGTGTTTTGGCTATGATTTCTGGTGTTAATGCGATTTTTGGACGTCCTTCACGTAGATCGTCTTCAAGGCTTGTATGGTTTCCGTTCTCATTTTAGTCTGACGCATGGACCAGGCGGCTGGCCGTGCGGGGTTGGCGGCCTCACTGGAGAATGGGGTTTCGATTCGCGCGGGGTGATCTACCTGGCGCAGCCCCATCCAGTCATCAGACTAAAATGATTGCGCGAACTCTACAACCACGTTTAAATTCGGCAGCCCATCTTTCTACTGTTCTTTTTGTAGGTGAACAATCATTATACACTTTTAGCATTCGTTCGTGAATTTATTTTGGTGCTACACCTTCCAAAAATAAGAATTTTATCACTGCACGATATTCAAGTTTTTTCATTGCTGTGACACGGCGACACTAAATGGCTTGTAAACAAAGAATGAATTGACAGATGGAAATGAAACTTCACATACGCTTATATGAAGAGTGTACCAACAAAACAAAAAAATCTTGGGCTAGTTGCAACGCCATCTCTTATCGAACGGCAAAACTTATTGAACAACCTGGTATGTGGCTGCATTGAGTACAAAAGATAGCCCTGCATGCATTGGCCGTGCCTGCCTTCTCAGTGCTCAATCCCTCGATGGGTATTGGCGAAAGTGCTGTGGACGTGATAACCGATTTCTGTATATTCGCCATTCGCAACCCATGAACGAGAGCGAACCGGAGTTAAGATGGATGGTTAGAATGAAGGGAAGAACGAGGAGGTTGCTGGTCAAAACCGATGGCGCATCTAGCGTCGTTGCGCTGAACTCTATTCTCGATTATTATCCGGATTCTCTGAGCGTTGATAGTTCGGGGTGTGCTTAGCTTCGGTAATGCCCGATGATGTGCTAATCCCCGGTGTTTTATTTATTTATTATTTATTGTTTTCCCATAATTTTTGTCAGAGCTCAGCAGCGAGGCCTTCTCAAAGTTTCTGCCGCAAGGTATTATTCCTTTTTGATGTGCGCGATGATGGCTTGAAGAAGAGATGGTCGCATAGCCCGGGAAATCTTGATCAGAACAGGTGAGTTTCTTCCAGACTTCTTAATTCAAGGGCAGCTTCGAATGTCAATGAAGGAATAATCAAGCAGTTATTTTCCTGGCTAATAGAAAACGTGTAAATTTTGCGGATTATGTCTTGTAGCCACACCGATCTTTCGACATCACACGTAAGAGTATAAAAGGTAGGTGACGCATAGTAGTGAGGAGTGCCTCACTTTAAATTTCCTAGGATCCCGCCAGCATCTCGGCGGGGTATCTGGAGCATGCCGCCCTGGACTCTCGTTTACGATTAGGTCTCTCTAGACCCGATTCCGCGACACAAATTAAATCCGAAGGTGTAGGAAATCAGACCAGAACTTTTTGTTGTACTAACGATTGATTGGAACATCCGCACATTTCGTATTGAGACCATCTGGAATAACCGCTTCGGGTGGAAAGAGGTATTGGTTTAGACATCGTGGATTCCACAGTTCTGTTCTTTAGAAAACGTACTCTTGCAAGGCCCGATCATGAACTAGAATGCCGTTGCTGCTTTTTCGACGATGCGATTGACGATAACGATTGTTTATCTGAAGTTGGCTTTGATTGCATGAGGCTCTTTCATTTGCCATAGCATCAGTTGGCATCTACAATCCCACAGCCACCATGAACTCTCATACGTTTCGTTAACTGGATTCTCCGTAATCGTCTTACATGATATCCCAAATTAGCCAGACAAAAGAAATTTCTCCTGGAAATGTGCACGTGCTGTACTGCGCAATGCGAATGCGCTATAGTTACAACGGGATTTTAACGTATGGTTACAAATTTTTCCAATCGTAGAGTTTGACCGAATGAGACCGTCCGCCCCGCGGTCCGCGAGCGTGTTGATCGGCCGTCGCGAAGGCATTTTTCGGGCCTGTGAATTGATTAACAGGAATATCAAACGAGAAGTGAATAATATTCCAGTCAACTGTTTTCGATTCGTAGAAAGACGCCCAAAAAACTCGTTAGTGACGGCCGATCGACACGCACGCCGACAGCGTGGGGGGCAGCCTCGCGGTTTGAATTTAAATGTTTTTTGAGGGAACAAGCCACGGACCTAACCATATGTATGTGCGTCACAAATTATTTCCTAAAGTCTATTTTTTTTCGCCAAATCTTTCTCTTTCTCCTAGTGCACAATGTTTCGGAGCGCAAATTAATTCTGAAACAAATGGAGAGCAAAAGCCTTAAGGCTTCTCGATTTTGCACTGCAGAACTCGTGACTAAGTCGGCTTTGATAATTTTTGCTCACTCCCGCATGTGACAGTGGAGAACTGCACAAATGAAGTCATCTTGAAGCAGAGGGTGTCTGTTTAAAGGGAGTGTTCACGATAGTCTTCGATTTTGAGATTAATCGCTAAATCGATTGTTTGGCCTCCGGGTCGAACTGAAATGACGGAGAAATCGAGAAAAACGCCCTAGAAAGGCATTAATTCCTTTACTCTCCCCACCTTTTTACTCTCACTGGAACTGTTCGTTGTGACAATGAAATCTTTTGTGGACCCAACCCTTGCGATTCTCTACTCTCTACTGCTCTGTCGTTTCCTTCGGACCCTAACTATACTGTTTTGCCAAAAATAATCTTGCATTTTTAATTAGCCCCATTTTTTACCTATGACAGCCACCATGATCATGTCCATACAGTCGGACCACTAGTCCGGGCCAGATAATAATTTCACTGAAATACGACGCTTAAATAGCGTTTCTCGCCGTTTCTTCGTGATTTTGGTAACACTTGGAGATCAACGCTTTGTTTTATATGAAAAACACGGAAATGAAAATCATCGTGAACACTGCCTTTAGGCACAGTACACCCTTAGACATGAATTTGGTGATTTTTATTTGATTGTGTGGCAGACCCCTTCGGTATAACACGTGCCAAATGCGAGATCTCAATTCCTTCAAATTCAAATAAGCGAGATATAAGCGACCACTACAGGCCCGACCTCCTTCGCTCACCACCACAGGCCCAGCCCCCTACCAGATTTACGAACTCGATAGCGGCTAAATGGATGGATGAATTCTCAACAAGTCGTTCTTCAGTCCGTTGCCGGTCTATCTCCTTATCCTGTTTTGCTCTCGTGCAGCGGTTGCGAATGAAGAGAAATACAGGCCTGAGACAACTCGTCCCCGAAATTTTTGCCATCAAAAAGCAGGCATTTACAAGGAGCCATATCTCCTTTCGTAGAGGGTCTAGGACAATTTCCGAAATACCACTGTGATCAAAGTGTGACCCTTTCCAAGATAACGATGGAACCTAAAACATAATTTTCTGGGTGTCCTGTGCCTTTAGAAGCGTATCATAGTTGGAGTTCTTCAACACTCCCTCAGACTTCTGCGCACTATTAGTTTCCTGAACAACTGAACTCGATAATGTAGGTTTCTAGTGCGAAAAACTAATATATGATTTGAAACACCCTAAAATCGGGGTGGGCGTAATGTTATGACGCGCACTGTATTTCTGGCACATGGCTTGTTCACATTGGCGACTTTTAGATGATGCATGTGCTTTTAATTTTTGTGCTGTGGGTTTTGTGAATTTAGCAAAATTCTTCTTGTTGGTTTCAACAAGCGTGTAGAAAAAGTGGTCTGCCAGCTTCAACATGAACGTTCTCTTCAAGGGATACTCTAGGAGTTGACTCTGCATGACCGTAATTGTGGTGCGTGCGAAGCGCGCACCAGACTTGGTTTTGAATCGGCCACGCGCGCAACCCCTTTTTCGAAAACTCAGTTCAGAGTGAACGCAGAAATTAGAGCTCATTTGCATTAAAAGAGCGCAAAAAGTTGGTATATCCACCCAAAAATGGTTCGGAACGGTTCACTGCTTCTGGAGTAAAAAAATGAAAGACCGCGCGTTTTTGTTGTTAAGGGCAGTGGTCGCGCTCAAATATGCTCGTCCTCTTTTCCTCTCTAAACCCTTCTCTGGGTATAGAGTAGTAGAACCCATAAGAAAAAATCGCGAAAAAAAAACGCTGCTCTGAGCCAAAGTCGAAGCCTGAACATTCTTGTCTTTTGATGGTGGACGAGTCCACCCCACATCATCGGCATCGATGATCTCTAATATCACGAACATCAGCTGGCTTGAACTTGAATTTCAATCAATCAAATTTCGGATTTATGTACACATCTAGTCAAAAACATTGGTTGAAGTGCTTGCTTTCATTGTTCAACTGTTTTAATAGGTAAACTTGCATTTATTTCCTCCGCTGAGTGTCGATGATTTTTGAATGCTTGGCATGAGACTGTGATCTTTCTGTGCACGTGTGCACGAACTGGAGATTTGAGGTCTTAATAACTCTAATTCTAGCCCGTTTTTCACCGCGCTACCTTCATAGTTTTTGAGCTGTTTTATATCTAAGCTGATTTTTGTAGTTTTTTTCAATAACGTTTTTCATCGTGACCACTGCCTTTAAACTCATTTTTTTTCAGACAGCGTACACGATCTTGTTGGTACACTTAGAATTAAGCTAGGGAGCTCAATTTTGGTCAGGTGGCTGGAAATGGATGCAGGTCGCTCCTATTCCAATTTGAACTTGATACCTTAACCCATTCACGACCACGCCTAATTTTGGGTGGCTGCACGTTCGGACCGCGTGCAATATTGCGTCACCGTATACGGTGTCCCACCGGTGGGCCACTTTTGCTCGAATGGCACGCCACCAAAAAATCGATTTTCGTTTTCTTTGTTTATTCAACGACTGTTGACGTCAAAATCATTATTCCAGTTTCAGCTTCCATAACTCTTTCCTTACAGAGAAATGGCCAACTAAAGTTTCAAGTGTGTAGATAAGACCATCCAGAGAATCATGTGATTCGTTGAATTCTAGCGGTTTGAAACATTAATTATTGTAGATTACCATGAAATGCATTCTTCTGTTCTTCAATCGCCAGCAAATGCTTAGTGAAATGATACAATACCGCTCATAGGATTTGGTCAGAAAGCAAGCGAGGTCGGGTTTTCGCGTCTTTTTCGTCTTTTTTGTATAACTCGCTTCAAAGTCAACTTTGAGCGAAACTAGGGAGATATTCGCGATCCTCGCGTTGAGGGCTACCCAATGGTTTAGCCTTTGTGGTGATTACGTTGAGAACTACAGAAGTTTCGTAATCAACCAGGTTTGTGATTACGGTACCGTGATGGATGGTGCGCTACCGTCTCCGCCTGCGTTTCCCTGTGTCTACCGTACATAGAGAGCTGGTTGATTGCGAAATTTCCATGGTTTTCAACGGAAACCTTACAATAGCTACACCATTGGATAGCCCTCCACGCCTGGATTATGAATATCTCCCTAGTTTCGCTCAATTTTGGCTTTGAAGCGGGTTACACAAAAAAGACGAAAAAGACGCGAAAACCCGACCTCGCTCGATTTCTCACCAAATCCTTTGAGCGGTATTGTATTTTGCCCGATTTACACTAATTTTTGCATTAGCTATTAGCTTACATACTCCCACTCTCTTGCGGTCTATTGCATTGCGACGCCAGTTTTTTTTTGTAGTTAACATTGTTAGAATTCTTTTTGACATTGAGACGTAGAAAATTTTCCTAAATTTTTATATTGACTGAAAATGCTGATTAAATGACTTTTTCAGATCCTCAGAGCCATTTTTTTCTCGGACACCCCCTCACCTCTCCAGTTCGGCGCCTTCTAGGAAGAGATTTTTGTAAAAAGCGTTTTTTTAACATTTAGACGTAGAAAATAGTTCTATTATTACATATTGACTAGGAATTATTAGTGTAATAACCGTTTTATATGTTTTCACTCGTTTTCTGCTCTTGCGCGTCCCCATTTTTCTCGTCCGCTCCTCTCTAAGGTAGTTTTCACCGAAGTAGAGCCCCGGCCTAGGATACCAACCGTAACCAAACAGGACTTAGGAGGGAAGGCCCTAATTGTCTCTACATTGGTGATCTTTGCATGAAATTATTTCTGTTAACAAAATACGGGCGAAAGAAAAGCCGATTCTCTACTCGCAAATGATGCGCAGTATCAGTAATCATATTTCTGTAATATATTGAATAGTGCTATACGATCTAACCACTCTCAGAAGTAAGGTTTGTTTATCGAGTAATGGAAAAAAGAAAAAAATCCGCCATTATTTGCTTGTAAAAATGCAATCTGTACTCAAGTTTGCGGTTTTCGACCTCGCTGCATTCGATGGGTTAGATATATTGTAGCGGTGAAGCTGCCAGCGGACCACGAAGTTTGTAGTCGGCTCTAGGATAGGTAAATACATTGACCATAAGTAGGTTTAGAAATTCCTTCATGCGGTGGAGAAATCGATTTTCGAAAAGGGTGCTCCACCGGTGGGACACGCGGTCCGAAGTGGTAGTCAACGCGTGTCCCACCGGTGGGACACGCGGTCGTGAATGGGTTAACTTTGAAGGGTATCTCAAAATCGTGGGTTTACACACTAAATTAGCCGTGGAGCACGAAAAATGCTTTTTTCTGCTACGGCTGTGAAGACCGGGATGTGTGGGTGAATCTGCAGCCAATCAACACAGTTCGTCGGAGATAGGTACTGAACTTGTCAGAATTCGTACTCATGACACGTCATCGATCGATAATCAATATTATCGATTTTCGCGTTTTTTGCACAAAACGCGGCGAGGAGTGGTGCTTGCTGATGGGATTGGTCTTTTTGGTTGGGGAATTTTGCTCGTCAGTCATTATCGGTAAATACAGGCCATAAAACGGCCAATGTCTCACCGTCGACTGCGTACCACGCGCTGCGCGACCGCACGCGCGTCGGAAGCAGACGGGTTTTGCCGCCGCGCGCGACGAGTTTCGGCCGCCGCGCGACGTTTCGGCCGCCGCGCGGCGGCCGAAACTCGTCGCGCGGCGGCCAAAACTCGTCTGCTTCCGACGCACGTGCGGTCGCGCAGCGCGTGGTACGCAGTCGACGGTGAGACATTGGCCGTTTTATGGCCTGTACCAACTAATAATAATCATTTTTTGGCCTGTTGAACAAATTGCCGCAATGATAGTTGATTATTGATGGCTCTAAGTCACTTGTTTGGGAAATTCTTCTCATCATGCAAGATCAAGTATTGGTGATCAATAATATTGAGCTCTCACATGTTGCATAAAATGCGGCAATGCATTTCAAAATGGAAACCGTTGAGCAAAATTGAAGCCAGAAAGGGAACCTTCGGGAAAAATATGTGAAATTTCGGAAAATTTAGCTTCCTGGCAAAAGTAACGATTTGGTGATGGTGGAAAAAAAACTTTAAACATATCTTGAAATTCCTTAAAATGGCATGAAATAACCTGGAAAAATAAAAAAGCTAGGAAATGAAGTGAAATAACCAAAAATGTGATTTGGTGGTTGATCATTTCACAAGCTTCTCCGTTAAACTTATCAAAACGAAGTCAAGCGCGCAACGGAAACATTAAACCATTTTGAGAACTGTAATAAGGGAATCAGCATAGGTCCAGCTAGGTGAACTCCATTCCATATCGTGCTTGATTTCGTTTCGATAAGTTTAACGGAGAAGCTCATGAAATGATCGACCACCAAATCGCATTTTTGGTTATTTCACTTCATTTCCTAACTTTTATATTTTTTCCAGGTTATTTCACGCTAAATCATTTTTTAGGGTATTTCGAGATATTTTAAAGTTTTTTTCACCATCACCAAATCGTTACTTTTGCCAGGAAGCTAAATTTTCACAATAATTGCTTTGGAGGCTACCCGCGAATAAGGTCATCAGACATAACTTGTGATGCGTGCTTTGGTGATCATATGACGTTTCTCGCTCCACTTTATTCAGTTTTTACTGCCTCGGAGAGAAGGAAATTCCACCATGGTTTCGAAGTCTCGTTTTGCAGGTTCCCTTGCTTGTCATTCTTGTGCTTAATTTCCAAGATATGAGTCCACCTCGTGTGTTCTCACCTCTCGTTTGCTTTTTTCTGCTGAAAACTAGGCCTCCACAATAGTGCGTTTTTGCGATGGCGTTCCTCGTTTACCAGTTCCACCACATATAAAAGCGGATCTGAAGCTACTCATCCACAACGCTCACTACAACACAGCATTTCACTTTCGTCGCCATAGCATTTGTCAGCAGTAATAATTTGAATTTAGATACATCTTCCTGTAGGAGTTTGCCTCCCGCCAAAACTGTTTAATGCTGGAAATAAATTGGCTGCCTCGATTTTACAATGTAGTTAAGTCACATTAAATTTTTTCTCTAGGTATGCTGCTCTTGCTGTGCTCTTTTGCCACTGTCGTTATGGCTATGGCTCAAGCTAAAACCGTAAGTTGGTCAGATATTCATATTTCGCGAACAAAGTAATGAAGCCACCTCCACGTCGTTGTCCTAGCAGTACGTAGTCCTGTAAAAAAGGCACGTGGTGCCAACAGGCAAAACGTTCGCCATGCCAACGTTGTTATGATAGCAGA
Organism: Aplectana chamaeleonis; assembly: GCA_029168955.1. Lineage (NCBI taxonomy): Eukaryota > Metazoa > Nematoda > Chromadorea > Rhabditida > Cosmocercidae > Aplectana > Aplectana chamaeleonis. Next base: position 837,366 of record JAPDOI010000263.1, read on the forward strand.
ACGTCGTCATACAGGAGAAGTATGTGCTGCTAGAAAAACAACGTTTATTGCGCCCACGTCGCTACTGTAGCAGCACCTGCATCTATTGTAGAGCAAAGCGTTCCTCAAATTGGGATGTTTCGAGACTTGCCCCTCCGTTAGAGCGGTTTTTCCACAAAAAATATGAGGCCGGGATCATGCTTACGGCGAGAAGCGAAGCGACGCAATGTTACTCATTAATGTTGTCCAGAAACCTATATGCGTGATACTCACTGTCGCAGCCGCTGGTAGCCGAAAGAACGACTCCGGCCTTACGGTTTGCGGCAAGGGACTTATCCTCGACAAGGTTTGCAACTAGAGGGCTTTCTTGCTGTGATGAAGGTGATTGAGAAGCGGTCAGAAATCTTCCAGGGAGTAACTCGAAGCCGCTTTCCCGTACCGGCTTGAAAGGTCATGTGAGAGAGATGCCTTACAAGAGGACGGATTTGCGCCTATTTGTTTCACACATCAGATTTCGGCACCAACTCGGGGTTGGCCTACACTTTCGAAATCAGGAGAGTTAAAGGGCCTAGAGAAGGAATTCATCCCGTAAAGTGCGATTTTCAGTATGAGCTCAATCCCAAGTATGAAGGCCAAGGATCTTGGGACGCGGACAGGTTCTCATGTCGTCCAGTGAAGCACGGTGGCCCGTCTGTCGTCCAGATTGCTCTGTAGTCAATTCGAGAGCGCATCGCCGCGAACCGTTAGTACGAAAATAGTCTTAGAATAGGGCGTCGCTGACCTAAAGTCAGTCCGAATGAGGCTGTCCGCCCACACGGTCGACGTGCGTGTCGGCCGGACGTTGCGGAAAGCATTTTTTGGAGGCTCCAAAGAGTTGACTTGAATCCCATACATTATTTGTCTTATATCCCTGTTAATTGATTTACATGTCCGTGAAATGCCCTTATGCGCGCCGGCCGCGGGCGCCGACAGTCCCTTCCAGACGGACTTTACCCGAACTACGATGATGCACCTACCGAAGGCTAGAGGGCAGCTTTGAAATCGCATTTTCTGAGAGTTCTGCTTTTCTGAGACTAATACTGAAAAAAAGGGGGAAATTTCAGAGCAATCTAATTCAAAAAGCTGGGGTGCTAGGAAATGGGTTTTATAACTCGAGATAACCGGAAACTTTTAGGAGCGAATTCAACACTAGGGGTGGTAGTAAATGGGTTTGAGAACGCGACTAAACCGCGAGCTGGCAAAGAACAAAATAAATAGTGTGTGAATGATGATACATGGTTTCAAGAGCTATTGATTTTTTTCTTCATTCATACGCTCTTTATGTCTTCTCTGTCAGACCATTTACTACCAACCCTGTTTTCAGGCTTGTCTTTGGAATGGTGAGAGATTTCTTCCGCAGCCGTTTGGCCTTTGCCAAAAAGTTTTTGAATCGAATAAAGGTTACACTGACATACTAGATTATGGTGGAATTCGGCACGGAAGCAGGAACAATGGTGTATAGGATCAGACCCAACGTCTCCCCATTACCTTATGCTTCGACTTCAGAAAATACCCTGCGGACTCCCACCTTTCGTCACAAAGCTGCCTGAGAAGCAAGCGGGACAGCTGAAAGAGGTAAACATGGTTTTCTTCACAGTGTCGTTCAGAGATGAACCTAGCAGTAAACTGTTGCAGGTGTGGGCCAGTTACCAGAATGGCACTGCATGTATGAATGAACAAAAACAAACATTCGAAATTGTGGGCACACTTACTGAAGCGCAACGCGGTGCAGTTTTCGAGTTCAAATCGGCGCCCAGCGTAGTTGAAGGTTCGCAGTGGTTGTCCATGGCATAATAATGTATCTAAATGTGAATATTATTAATCAAAAATATGCAGTTGACGATGAATTCGACACTACACCTCGATTCATCAAATCTCTCACTGCCGAAGTGAAAAATGGTTTCGACACGATTTGGACCGATAACAACATTTCTGACGCTGAAAAGGTCAGTTGAATTGTCTTCAACGGCGCAAAAATTAGTTCTCCAAGTAGAGGGGCGGTGATTTACGCATTCTTGTTGGTAGGGTCCGCGCAGAAATTCAATTTGGAGATTTCTCTTCTAATACATGCTCCGGCTCTTAGCTCCTTCAGTAATTACCCTGAAAATGCGAAGGAAGCGCTTCTTTCAGCGATATTGTAGCATGAAGCCCTCCGCTGAAGCTAGGAATCACGTTGACAGGAAAACAGTACTGCGGCTTAGGGCGACTACACTTATCAGCGCGCACTCGGCTCTTCACTGTGACTCATCGTAGTATTTGGTGGTTGTCGTGTTGTGTCCGAACCGCGAAAAAGATGTAGGAGGAGCGAAGGGCTTTGATTGGAGGCTACATCGGCTACCGCCAATCGCAGCTCTTCGCTACTCACCCACCAATTTCGCGTTTTAAACCACCACCCAAAGATTATGAGAGTATTGGTCAATATTATGCCATTAGAAGCGTCCGCGAGAGACCTCGAAATATAAATTCGGGTCGTAGCTTACCCTGAAATGACGGTTTATAGCCGTTTTTCTGACATTGCTGCTGCAATGTGCTCCCACAGCTTTCACAGCTTTGGATGTCCACTGAAAACTCAAGGACTGTTTTGAGGGTTAAAGGCATCGTACGCGCTGAAAACCACTCACCGTTTTTTTCGGTTCGAATGATTTTCACCTAAGAACGTAGGGAGAGTTTATTCGATAAAAACACCTTGTTGTGAGGATAAATGCGGGAGAATGTCTCAAATTCCGTCAAAAGAGGCCGGCCTTCCGTCAGTCATCTGGCACAATTTGCTGTCAGCCATCATATAAGTAACTGATCAACAATAGATACAGTACAACTAAGGGGAAGTTCATGGAACATATTTCACGATTACGTGAAGAATGACTCTTCCACACATCGATTTACCTTTCCTTCTCCACGAATCACTTGAAGGAAAGATAAACTTAATTTGGTCATGAGATCGTTGGTTAAAACAGCGATCTCTAACGATCGATTCTTCCTTTCTCAAAAGTCAATTCGGATATTTTCGGTCTGAATCCAGTGACTTTTTCGCGGTTTTTTCAACGCAGCTGTTATAAAGGGTACTAGAGCTCTCATTTTTTATGGACAACTCGAAAACGAAATCCATCGTAAACGATGACTTTAACTTTGCCTGAACGTAGGACAACTCGCTTTTGAAATGCACAAAGGCTGTCACAGTATGACTGGACGAATTTTTCTACGGTGTTATCTATGTGAAGTATATATGTTCAGGACAAAAAACTCAAAGAGTATGCAGAAAAGCATTTCGACACCGAGCAGAAGACGGATTTCGAAGCATGGCTGACCGAGGTTAGTGTTTTACATGTTGCGAGTGGAGCTCTAAAAATATATTGGAAGACGATGTCAGAACTATAACGGGATTCTGAATAGTCTGTGTTCCATGGTCCCTCAAGAAAGGTTTAGTGATGTTCTCGGGTGACAACCTAGTTGCGGATACTGCGAGCAGTCGCCTGGCGGATAGCATTGTCTAATTCTCTAGGAGAGAGAGAAGACGAGTCCTCTCAGGGATTTACTAGATGCGTTCCGGTACGCGAGCGCTTCTGCTCACATCAGCTAGGCATTCATCCCACAACAAGACGTTATGTATGGTTGCCTCGGAAAACTCAGTACACAGGGAGGGGCAAAATTACGGTAACAAGATTGCGGCTTTGAGGAAACGTAATAGAGCGTTGGAACAAGTCTGGAACAAAATAGCAAGAGCGCTTGTATCGTTATTGAACTTCTGTGGTAGAGAAAACAGGATCCCCCCTAAACGATAAAAATGCGGTAGTGCTACGGCTTCGACGTTCCGAGAATACATATTTGCCATTTCAGTGTGGAAATCAATAAATTATTACTTATTCACAAATAGGAACTAGAAATCCGAGAAAGGGTGCAAGATGCTTCTAGAAGAATGAGAGTATCTTTTTAACATTGAGTTGCCGTAACTTTGCTTCACCCTGTAGGAAATAGACGGACCGGCGGCGGTAGATCGTCGTTCGCGATCGAAACTCCGGCGACCAATGGTGTCGCGAGCGTCACACGGGTAGCCACGAAAAATCGCGTCTCACCTAGACTAAAATGTACAAGAGGACTATATTTGCATACAATAAATACAGGGACTCCAAACCTAGTACATACTTCCTGCGAGGAGCGAAGCGGCGTAGTAGTTATAATTCATGTCAATTGAAAATCGATATGGGTACTATGCAGTGTCGCTGTCTTGGTAACGTTACACTAAGCCTGAGATTCCTGGATAAACCATTAGTCTCTAGCCTCGTAATCGGTCATTTTTGCCCTACAGGCTCATGAGCAACAGCAATATTATCAGTTTTGGCATTAGTGTCGATCTTATCTCATTTCAGATAATAAACTCTAAGAAAGCTGTTGATGAACGAATTCAAAAGCTGACTCCGAAGGCTAAAGAAACGCTGGACAAACTTCTTAAGGTAGAGCCTTGATCTCTTAATATTAGAGGTAAACTGCATGAGCTTCGAAATCGGGCCTATTTCCAAAACTCATTGCTTCGAATTTATCTGATAACCTATATATTGATTTACCCTTTCAGGTTCGAGAAGAAGAGCATCAGATTCTGCATTCAATGACACCAGATACTTTGAAGGAACTCGCTGGACTCATCTGAAGGATAGAAAGATGTATTAGGATGAAATGTTTTCTTTTCAACAAGAGCTCAAAATAAAAAATCTCTGAAAACTCACAAATAACATCACTTTGAACGGATAACGTTGAATAATCTCGACGTCGGTTAATCTCGACGTGTACTGCTGCGAGCCCAAGCTTTCTCATATTGGGAGAGATGCTTAGGTTTGCCTCTTTGTTCCTAACATGTGTCTGTAGCGCAGTATTATCTAACATCGCCAGCGCCTTCAGAGGTCAACTCATAAAGACCGTTCCCCAATTCTAGTCTTGGGATGGACAAGACGCGACCACTTGTCGCGGAGATCGCGACACCACCGGTCTGTGAGACTTCAATCGCTAGCGACGATCTACCGCAGCGAAATCATCCATTCACAAGACTAGAACTGACGAAAGACCTTTATCACCTACGATCAATGAAGCCTTCTGTCCTTCTGTGATCTCTAGGTTGTGAAAGCCATTTGGGCGCTACGTTTAAGCATGTATCATACGTGGCTCTGAGAAATCATCTAGAAGAAATGAATTATTATGTCCAGAGGTGTCGCATGCCACTTGTAGGTAACTTTCACGACGCCTGTGTGGTGTAAGGCCTCTTTCATAGTCCTCACCGCGAGCGCCGCACGCGAGTGACGCGCAGTGGACTATGAAAGTTCTCACCACACGGCACGTGCGGGACGCGCTGCCTCCCATCCAGCACCGCCTAGCGGCACCGCCCAAACCGCCATGATCGTTCCACCATTTGAATCAATATTCGCTTCTCACTTGCTGTATTGAAAAGGATGAAACTCGTAGTATCTTTTATTCCGGCGATGTTTCGGGCCCTAAGCCTATTATCAAGCCTCTGAAAAGTAGCATTCCAAATTCGAAATACACAACATGGCAGCACAACAACAATTGGGGACCAACCTCTACCCTGTCAAAGATGCGTCGCCTCTCAAAGATTTTGAATGCTACGTTTCAGAGGCTTGATAATGGGCTACGGGCCCGAAACGTCGTCAGAATAAAAGATACTGAAAGTTTCATCCTTTCCAATACAGCAAGTGGCACAGTGAAGCTCAGACAATATTCTGTATTACGAAGACTCGCTTCTCAGTTCAACTCCACTGCAACATAAATAATTTTGAGACTATCTTGCGCTACCGTGTACGCAGATACAGGCCAGAAATTTACGCGCACGTCACAGTTGAGGCCCAACTTTAAAGGCAGTGATCACGATGAATATCATATTCGAGTTCGACTAAAAAATTGAGTTGTTCGGCCGTGAGCTATCGAATAATGAAGAAACACCGAGGATAAGCGCTCAGAATAAGCTAAAATAGCGGTTACTAACGTCCAGGGCGTGGGCGAGCTAAGGGCCCTGCTAGTTTACGTAAGCGCGCCCTAATGGCCAAATCTGTGCCAATAATATCACGCTGGGTGGCGGAGTTTCTTGGCATATTGTCATCGGAACGTCCGCGGCGCAACAAGCTCGTCAGAAGATTGCTGAGCGGGATAAAGGCGGACGTTCGGGAATAACGAAACCTTCACTTCGCCGTCGTTTTTATCGATTGCTGGCCCGTTTTCTATGCTTTTTTTTGCCCTACAGCATCTGCCAGCGTAGTATTTCACACTGAAAACTCGGAAACGAGATTTATCGTGAACACTGCCTTGAGCGGTGCGTCCTGGCGGTGCTGCCGGGAATTTCATAAGGGCTCTGCAGAGTTCCGGCGACCGGCGGCACGCCGCCGAGCGAGAGCTCTGGGGCGTGGTCGAAACCCGACGCGGCGTTGGGTACCAAGACCTCGCAGAGTTGCAGCGACGTTGTCGTCAGCATCGCATTCTACCATTGCGTACGATTTAATTCATTTGGCGTCGCATCTTGCTCTCCACAGTTTTCATTGGTTTGATATAATTCAGAACATAAGTAGATGTCTACCAACAACTTTTTAAAAAATATTATTATAAAAAGCAGAAAAAATATTATAGATTGCGTCCAGTAGAGCGATGCCTTATGAATAGTTTTTGAGATAGTAAAATCAGTGAAAGATTTGTGGTAATTGCGTTGGCCACTTTAGTACTAGACCACATTGAAACAGAAAAAAACCTGAATACAACTGGAAACAAAACTAGTTCGAGATAAAACTGCGAATTTGTACTGTTTGAAGTACGCTTTAATGACTTTTACCTTAACTTGTGTTAAATTAGAAAAGCAAGGTTCTCAGAATGTTGAATTCATGAAAGGAACAAAAAAGAAGCTCGAATTGATAGTCGTTCATTGCCAGCGATGGAAATGGTCAAGACCATTCCCCGCCGCCGCTCGCTGACGGCGTCGCTCCGGGAGTTTCTGTTGTCGCGGCGGCGAAAACACTGCGAGGTAACCACGTCGCCGCTGCCGCAGGACACGTCGCCGCCATCGACTGTGTGGCGTCCCCCATTCTCCATCATTGCCTACCGCAGTGAAACTCTCCGCGGTGCAACTCTGCAGAGGCCTATAGTTGTTTCCCGCGCGTCCCGCTCGTGCCGCCCGGTGAAAAATTTCTGAAAGTCCACCGCTCACTCCGCGCGTCACGCGCGTGCCGCGCTTGCGGTGAGGACCATGAAGGGTGCCTATCCCGTTCATATGCACGTGGTGCTCCTAGATTCGGGGCAGGGGTTAGAACCTGGAGTGGATGGAGGTCCTATGTGGACATCGCGATGTTAAATGAGCGCGGAGGTCGAGTTATCCGTAAAGATAACTTGGTTTAGCAACACAATTTCTTTCGGGGACGACCCCGGCTTCCTGAAAATAATGCTAATCGCGAAGATATCAGGCCAATTTGTATGCAGATGACGAGAGTATGAGTTACGAAAGAGGATTGGATGAGCTATTCCCGCAGCCGACGTGATGGTTAGCCTTGAGATCATACGCCTACGAAATCAGGCCCTAGTTATAAAACGGCGAAAAGCTGCGAGAATGAGGAGACACGCTAATGAACACTTTCATTTTGCAGGGCACTCTGAATAAGAACAGTTGTACATAGAAAAACGCAGCGGAAGGCCGCACGGAACAGTTGCTCTGGCAGAAATCGCCGCTGCCGCTCCGAGATGGAGCCGCTTCGGCTCCTACAGGCACCAATACGGCACTATCGCGGGGTCGCGACGGCGCTGCGCCTTTATAAAATAGGCCCGACTGCGAGTATCTCATATGAAATTAATTACGAGTCATAATACAACTAAGCTGGGCTACGAACAAAAATACGCACCTACGGTTGTTACGTACTGTGTCTGATAGGGAAAGAGGGTATCCCCGTTATTGCGACCAAGTTGATACGGGATGTACCTCAAACATGGGGAATTGAACCGGCGACAATCTCGCTTTACCACACACGACCACAGTCGACGCGGGTTCGCCGATGCATCCTCGCGGAGCCCGTGCTGTCTTAACACGGAGCAGCTACGATACTACCGCGGAACTATCGAGGCACAATCGAGGGTCGCGGTACTCCCCCTGCACTGCCGCTGCAAACTTTCTCAGAGTATGCACGTCCCCCCACAGGGTTTTGTGTTGCTGCAGGACCTACCTGAGTGAAAGTTCGCCATGTCCCACAAGCTGATCATTTCGAGAATCAAATTTGTGAAATCACTAAGGAAATGTTATAGACAGAACTGCAAAGAGTAGGAGATAGGGGCTCTCTACACACCGAGGAGGAGTTGTCCCGTTTTTTTCTGCTCTAATTCCACTGGGGACCACCTCGCTTGCATTCAGTGGCGTGACGTGTCAAGCTGCAAGAAGCCTGACAATTCCTCCCTCTTTGTGTACAGAGCTCCTATCCCGAAGAAGAGATGAAGAAAACTAATCTGAAAGTCTTCACTGGGAGGCTCGCAGCAGTAGCGCTAATCTAAGCTCATGGCTGAGGCACTAGATGCGCTTTCTAAGGGAACGAAGTTTCGCGGCTGTGCGGCTCCAACAGCTGTCGGACGGTGCTTCGATTTCTACATCGCCTGATCTATCGAGAGAGCTCTACTTCATGACGGCAAAAATAAGTACCACACCTTCAATGTGGTCAGCTCTTCCTTGTTAAAGGCAGTGTTCACGATAAGTTTCACTTCCGATATCTCCATGGCTTACGGAAGGTCCGGTGCCCTATATAGCAAGACATTCTTAAAAAGGACCCGAAATACGCGTTTTTGAGCCAAAATAGGCCCTCCTTAGTTTACGTTGATTTTTGAGCGTGGAGGAATTGACCGCTAGAAGGATGATATCTATCAGTGCAATGAAGCGATCAGCTTGCTTATCAGCACTTTCTTCACTTGATCATTCCTGTAATCTGAGTGTTCATTTTTTCATTCCGAGAAGGCGGATCTGGGGCACCAGGCGTGTCTGGGGCACCAAAACGCTTGTTTGCAGCCGTTATTTTGCCGCTCCTGGCTCGTTTTCTACCGTTATTTCGGCACTGGGAGCCTAGGATCCTTCTCGCCTATCATTTCACAGTGGAAAGTCAACGAGGATGATCATCGTGAACGCTGCCTTTAAAGGCACAGGACACCCAAAAAAATAATGTCCAGAATTCATGCTTATCTTGGAGAGAGTCAAACGTTGATCACAGTGGTATCTCTGAAATCGTCCATGACCCCCTTTGAGCAGAGTTATGGCTCTTCAAAGATGCCTGTATTTATAGGGTGAAAAATTGGTGGACGATTTATCTCAGGCCTGTATTTCTCTTCATTCGAAATCGTTGCGTGAGAAAAAGCCAGGATAAGGAAACAGTCCAGTAATGGACTCAAGAACGACGACTTGTTGGAATTCATCCACCCATCGAGCCGCTATCGAGTTCGAAAATCTGTTTGGGGGTTGGGCCTGTGGTGGTGAGCGAAGGGGGTCGGGCCTGTGGTGGTCGCTTATATCTCGCTTAATTGGAGGAAATGAGATCTGGCGTTTGGCACGTGTTATACAGGAGGGGCCTTCTACACAATTAAATGAAAATCTCAAAATTCATATCTGAGGGTGTACTGTGCCTTTAAGAAGCCAGCGCCTGCAAGGGTAGCCTCCCTCTATCCCAGAGAGGGTGTTTATGCGTTCTTCCTAAGCACCGGTGTTTTGTTGGATGCCGGAGCTTCTTATTTCTATGGTAAACTCGGAGGTGCAATTGATCATAAACACTTTCACCAATAATTTTAAAATTGACACTAATAATCTCACCTATAATCTCCGATAAACACCCTGAGGCCGCATTCATCATGGTTATAACCCTGGGTATGATGACTTCGGTGGACTTAAGCACAAGATTTGACGCGGATCTGCTCGCGCTAAACCCAACCTGATACGACGAATCCAGGGTTGGCGCAATAATGAATCCGGCCTGTTAATGACGGCCATGGAGAAACATTGTGGCAGATTTGAGATTTTCGCCGAATAGTCGTCACGCCTGCAAATTTGGTTAACAATACTAACTTCGGCCAAGCGTAAGCTTTTTCGCGGAACTGCGATTTTGAATACGAAAAAAGCGTGGCAGGGTACATCAATAACTAGTCATAGATATCTAGTCCTTAGAAGTTTTAACTACGCATGCCGAGTCCCCTAATTAACCCAGGAAGACAAATCATGAAATCCTATTGAAAAAAAGAGGAAAAAATAGAAAATACTTTGGTGTACCTTTACCAAGGACGAATTGCGCTATCATTGACGGCAAAGTTGTGTCTTTCCTGTATATGGAAGAGAAAACACCGTAAAAGTTGAGACAAGTTACCCCCTCACCACACATTATCAATAACCCACCCTGCAGTCTTTATTGTAGACACACACACAGGAATGAGGAGAAAAGATAAAACATTGTACAAAAAATGAAACAAAAGTGGGAAACTGATTCTTTCTTGTTCTTCCTGCTTGTATCCATAGTAAAGACATTAGGCATGTGTCTGATAATGTTTGTGTGCAGGGAAGAAGCTCACCGTTCTTCAAAGTTTGAGCTGTTTTCCCCTCGAAATTTAGGAGAAATATACAACTTTGAAGTCGCCTAAGGAGCAACCTACTGTATGCTTAGTGGAAATACGCAACCGCGCAATCTATTTTTTCCGTTGTCGTGGACTGCACGTACCTTTGCAAGCTCTTCTTCCAACTTCCATCCAATACGAGAAATAACCTATTAATTTTTCATCTCTTTAATTACGTCCATTTCGCTTCCGTTTTTTCTCTCTCAATAACAAGTCTGAACATACGCGCCATGAAAGGGATAAAAATTTTGATTTTTGAGGGTCCAGAGATCACGTCAAGCGAAATTTTCTTATAATTGATGCGAGAGTGGGACTCTGCGCATTCATAACATCAAAAAAAAAGAATCAAACAAAGATCCAATAAAATCAAATATTCCATTTTCCCCACTTGACTGGTAATTGTGATTCCAACAATAAGAATGCGTATAATTCTACGTAATTTACAGCGATAAACTGAGAACCAACACCATAGTCGAGTTCAGCACCCCAGAGCCCACCTGGACAAAGTTGAGACAAAACAAAAGACAACATATTTTTCGGGGACTCACCTAACGTTTTGAGCTTGTGAATTTTCTGGTATATAGTTTTCTGGTCGCGCTTGAGTCACTTGCCCTTTTCACTCTATATCTGTAGTAGCAAGCATACTTGAGAGAATGAAATTTTTCCAAACGATTAACTTTTAGAACAAGTCCAAAATCAGACTTTTTCGAATGATCGATTTCTCGACTTGTCCAAAATCACATTGTTTCGGGTGATTGAATTTTCTCGAATAAATCAACACTTTTTTGAATTAGAATAGAGAGTTGACTTTTTTCAATGGACTCGAAATTCGTCGGCTCTTCCGTTTAGCGATTTGAGCAATTTACGAAGAAGGGGCAGCCTGATAAAGCCTTTCATCCCCGCAACAGCTCCCTAACTTACTTCTGAGCATACTTATCAATTCAGTAAGCTAAGAAGAATAGCTGAAGCAGAATAAATTGAAAAGAAATTACGAATTAAAAAAATCTATCATTCCGGGAGCTGGCTGCAGGGTCTAGCGGTTACACTCGAGCCAAACAACGGTGAGGACGTAGAACTTGAAGAAAACGAAATTCGGAAAGGGAGACGCGAAGATGTTGAACCGAAAGTAGGAAAAAGTTGAGGGGTGTTTCCAATAGAAGTTAAATTAATTTCCCGAGGCAATTGTTGAACGAATGCTCACATTGAAGGACGTCGAGTTTTTTGAGATCTAAAAACTCTGCCAACGCGTAGCTAGATGCCTCCGAGGGCGCGGCCTGAAACGCCGCCCCATTCCATGTAGCGAGAATTTAAGGGTTTTAGCTACGATAGCTAAAACCCGCATATTCTTGTGTCGTTCGAACCACTGTTCTCTCTGACGCTAAACCCGTATATTCTCGCTATAATTTTGTAGCGAGAATCCACGGATTTCGCGACAGCCTGTGTTGAATTCAATCCCAAACCCGCGTTGGCTACGCGGAACGCAGGGATGCGGTTTGAACAGTGTTGGCACAGTCAACCCACGGATAACTTGACACTCTGTGGGTGGTCGTGGAGGGTGACCCCGTGTCGCTCTCTGCAAGACCTTGCAAGGGATAATTTTTGCCGCTGGTGTGCTGCAGGTCGTGGGGAAGAAACGGCGATGCGCTCGATCGCAGCGGGGTCGTCTTTCTAGAACAGATCAAGACTGGGTGGGTCGATCGACCGTGTGCTGCAACGAGAATAAGCGTAGAATATGCGGGTGCTGTAGCGAGAATTTACGTAAAATATGCGGGCGCTGCAGCTAAAATTTCACCAACTGAGGCTAAACTTTCCGTAATTTACGTAAATTCTCGTGTCAAAATTAGACTAGATGCCTCCGAAACCCTGGGCATCTCTGGTTACCGTGTGAGGCATTTAGCTACGCGTTGGCGGAGATTTTTCCAAGTGGACGTATGTATGTAGCTCCGTCTAGGTACTGCCTGATCCTGGCTGAATCCTTTCTCATTAACAAGAAACTATTTAGAGCAGAGAACTTTTCGGATAAGTCGGCAATTACTTTTTTTTCGAACGGACGAGTTTTCAGGCAAGTCGAAGATCACGCTTTTTAAATAATCGACTTCCTGGAGAGTCGAAAATCGCTCTTTTTCGAATGATCGACTTTTTGGTGATTCATGTGAATTCAGCTTTTTGAATAATCGACCGAATCAGTTTAATTTTAGACACATTTTCTAATCGGATGATGATTCGATGTTTCGATCCGGCTACATAAGTATATGCAGCATGGTATCTTCGCAAGGTATGTACAAGCCTTGCTCACTACGATGCATTAGGCGAACTTTATTCTGCATAACCAAACTCCCAAATATTGGATCGTTCTGATTGTCGCAAAAATACTTATGGTCCTGGTTTGGAATTCACTAAGCGAGAACCACGTTCTAGTCATGGTTTGAATTTGAGAAAAAGAATGGAAGGATGAAAGAATAAAAACGCTGGTATTGTAACAGAGACTATGAACGGTTTTCATAGGACAATTGGAAGGAGAATCAACGACGTTAGCGCACTTGTTAAACGACTATGCTTAATAAGGCCCAGGTGTATCCCTGCCATGTGGTAACAGCATCTTCAAATGCTAAGGGAAGCCATTCAAATGCAAAGCGATGGTGACAAAATCTTCATGCCATTTCTTCATCAACGATTGGAAAGGAAAATAAAAACAGTAGTCGTGACTCTGACTTCGAAAAGGGAAGGATGGCGCGTACGTGAAGGAAGAAACACCTGAGAATGTAAAAAACCTTTAGGCAGTCATTCCTAATTATTAAGCACATAAATAAGTCACCCGATATCCTTAATGACGCCGACACGTACAGCTGTTGTAAAACAGCGGAATGGGAGACTTTGGGGACGGAATACTTACAAATGGACTAAGAGGGCCGCCTCTACGAGAACCACGGAATGACTCGTTGAGGCCGACCAAAAAATGGGATTGGGGCGGAGTTGTAGATCAAATCGGCTAACGACGTCGACCAGGATCAGCTGAGAGCGGAAGCGAATGAGTCAGCCAAGCCACAAACACGGCGGCGTTCGCCGGGTTTTTGATAGGGACCGGCCGACGGCGGCTCTTTTCATCTCATGAATTACGGTAGTGGCGCTAAGTCTCACATTAAACAGCACACGCTGCCTATCATCGATCCAACACCTATAGCACCCAATTCACCTCTCGTCAAGACCAACTACATTAATTATGTCATCGCTTACGGCCACATGACCCTTTTTCTCGTTTTTCATCTCATGTTGTTCATGATTCGCGTTCATTTGAAGTGGATTTAGAGGGTCGCTCTTTGAACTTTCCCGACTGCTTCCTTATCCAGTTCATGCGAAATTTGGAGACGCAATCATAAGTCCAGTTTGCGTTCACGGGTTCGACCGATTATCTTGGAAGAAAGTCTGTTGAACAGGGTCTTAGCCACATTCTTATGAATTATGTACTTGAAACCCTAGAATCGCAGATCCATCTTGGACATCAGAAAATGCCATCCTTGGGGAGTGTTGAATTCATTCCGTGAGTAGTCTTCAACTTGAGAATTGTACAAGCATTATGTATACGGAAATCCCAGGGGCCCTCCTATACAGGCAGCAGCGACCGTTTATCCATGACGTTTATTGCACTGAAAACTCGAGAAATTGGCGCGTTGATACATGATAGAATTCGTAGAACACCTCCACTTGCAGAACAGTGTGATTTAACACGTATGGATAAACGGTCGCTGCTGCCTGTTTAGGTTTCCTCAAATCCCAGCGTGATGTGATTGGTTGAAGGTCTGCGCACCAACCTCTGCGCTTCAACTGAAAGCCTATGTTACAGTTCTTACGGGTCTGCTTTGCAAGAGCATGGCTACCCCCTCAATTTCAAAATTACTATTATAGCTTAATTGACATTTATTCCATGACAAATTTATAAGAGACTCCCTCCTCTCCTGTATTTTTGTTCGCTTGCAATGCGAAGCCGATCGTAATGTCGCAGACGCAGAAATCAGTGATTATGCAGCTAGCTGTCATTCTGCTGGAATATAGCTGGAATCATAGGTAAAAGTATCCTAATTGCAACTACCTTAATTCTCAACCAAGAATCTACCACAACTGCACTGGAGGTGGCGCATTTGGGGATAGGTGGTAAAGTTTGCGAAACGCAATTACGGCATGGATATATCTCCTTTCTATGAAGTATGACATACTAGCGGGCTCCCATGAGGTTGAACTCCTATGAAGCGGCGCTTTGACTGCACATTGCGAACAAGCTCTTCCTGTTTTCGACCTCCGAAACAATATAATTGTTTATTTATTAAAAGACATGGACAAATCACACTTTTAAAATAAATATTTCAAAATAAGTAAAAAGACTCGTCTTTTTGCTATAGCACTCTTGGAAATCTGCACAGACATACACAGAAATAAGCTGTTCCCCTTCGCCTAGCAGCAGGTTGAACTCCTTTAGGTTCCTCTACAAGGAAAAATTCGATCTGACCCAGCGCTTGTCCTTGTTACTAATGGCGGCATAACAAACTTTGCTTGTCACTAGCTGGTTTTTGAATTATTTTAATAACATGTTTTGAATGCTCATCAGGCTTAGGAGTCATTAGTTACACCACAATCTTTTCTTCAGGTACACATTTTTTAAAACTCTGCACCTCCTGTGCAGTAGTGTGCAGTGAATTTGCTTGAAGTTAGCAGTGTTCACGTTTCTGTGATTATGATACCGAAAAAGATGTGCTGCTCACTGATTGAAGGACACAGATTATATAAACACTGCTTACTAGGGAGCTTCGCAAGAGGTTCCCCCGAATTTCCGACGTTTGTGTATTACACAAGACACACCAAGATTGGTGTAGGGGACGGCATGTTGAGCGCTCCCAGAATTTTGCAGAAGTTTTTCTCTTGAATTCGAGATTTTCATGTCGCCTCCCTGCTATATTTCACATTCTCAAAAGGCCGACGCGCAAAACAGCAAAACGATTGTTTACCGTTCTTTTGCGCGTACGCTGCCTTTAATACCGAAGTAAATATCCATGTAGCTGCACTTCGTTGATTTCTATTTTGCAGTTTCTTCAATCTGCTAGTACTTGTTATCAGCACTTGGACTTTGTCTTATTCATCGCAATTGCAGAATCGACTCCTGCCTCAAATCCTCCTTCCAGAGGCACATCGAAAACTTTTTCCTTGCTAATCTTGATTTTGGTACCACATGCCCAATCGAGTATTTACTAAAGCTTGCTGTTCAACTAGTGTTTCGAGGAGGATCATCATTTATAGCAAACGCTCGTTTTCTTTTTTTTTTTAAGGCACTGTTCACGATAAACTCCGTCCTTGAGTTTTCTTTGAAAAAACAGTGGTGGTGGCCCTCAGAAACAGAACAGTGTTGACAAAACGAATCCGAAAGCCTTCCCAGAGGCAGAAAAAACGGTTTTAAAGATTAGCCCGGTGGGCGAAATCGGCCTTCCTGGGTATAGTTGTTGTCGTCAACACCGACACGTCTCCATCACTGCCAAGTTTTGACCTACGATCATCGACAGTGGTTTTTCATTGAAAGAGGGATTAGATTCAAGAGTTAGTTGTCGAAAACTTTCAGAAATCTTCTTCAGGCGAGAATCTTTCTAATACATAGCTCCAACCGTTTTGGACTCTGGAAATGTGTTTAGATCCGTTGTCTCAGCACAGATCTCCTTCTGAAGGCTACCACAATTTTTATTCATTGACGGCCCAAGGACGAAGTTCATCGTGAACAGTGCCTTTAGACCAATGATCTTCACCGCCAATATGAAGTTCAGTCTGCAAGTCATTTTTATATCGATAACTTCTAACGGCTTCTGAAGCGAAAATGGACGGCTAGAAAGAGGGTTTGTTGGCGTAATCGTCGTCTAAAGCGAGTCTCATTGAGCCGTCGTAAATCACCGATTATACGTAAAAAATCATAATTGCTCAGCCATTGAATGACTGGATTCCCTGCATGGACTTCCAGATCGACAATGTTTTCGTGCACATCGCGACTCCGCCCACAACAAGTTGCCATCGTTTCCATCTGGGAGGAGAAGGACGGCAATTCTTGAACTGCTTTTGTTCTCCATGCTGCCGAAGGCGAGTTTCTGCCAGACCACCTTGTAGAGAGGAGAGAAAACACCTGAACTGGGTGCAGTGTGTCATTTTGATGGGTTGATGAGTGAGTCTGAGGAGATGATGGCTGTTCGTCGCAAGGAAGCAGTCACAACCACGGAGGGGTGGTGGGTGTTGTTAAAGGGATTTTTTCATAATTTAACTACTGAAGATCAGGCGAATTTCACCGATTCCGAGTCGGATATTGAATATGGGACTATGCATAAAGGGAAAGGGCGATTTTTTTGAAGTTTGGTCCATACTGAGCGGGGAAGTGTGACAGCCGATAGCTGCATGCAGCACTAGCTACAACAGGAAAAATGTGGCACACACTTCCGAAATCTATGAGTAGACCACATCTTCAGAAGTTCTTATTGAAGAAGAAAAAGAAGTAATATTGGCTTCCTAAACAAAAGACACGCTGTTCTCAGAAAAATGAAGACATATTACGCGTAATATAAAAGGCCGGAATCAATATACATGTAATATAAATTGGTCAATGTATATTACTAGGGAATTATCTCGCCCTATGTATGTTACATGCGATCTATCAGCCCCTCGCTCGCACACCGGATGTCGCATGTCACATATGGTTTCCGTTTTGGATTTAGTCTGACGCATGGACAGGGCGGCCTCACTGGAGAATGGGGTTTCGATTCGCGCGAGGTGATCTACCGTCGCAGCCCTGTCCATTCATCAGACTAGAATTATTACGCGAACTCTCCGTTCGCCAGGATATTTTATGTGCATGTAATATGTTTTCAATTGCTGATAACTTTTGATACTTGTAACATAAAGAACGATTACATTACACTTGTCACATGTCTCCCCCAATGTAAGTTACATGTGAAATATCTCTACTCAAGTAAATTACATGTATTTATAAAACTAGTATAATTCAAATATCCCCAGCAAACAAGGGCCCATGCTGAACACCTTCTCCAAACCTGCTCAGCATACGGGCCGTCGAGTACCTTGGCAGCGAACGCAGGTCCATTGGATTGACATTCGAACGGGTGGTCACTCGCCCTGGTCGAGTCGTTGATTTCTCCCTCCTCATGGTCGTGGGGAGGATGAGAGGGTTCTATATACAATATTTTTGAAGCAAACACAAGCCCACTGCTTCATGTATCAAGCTGTGGGTTCCGAGCTTGCTGCATCAGTTATGGAACAGCAAGCTTAAAGCTCCTGGGATGTCTCAGAGAACTTAAAGCTTGCTGACTTTTACCCGAAGCAGCAAATTGGAACTTGCAGATCCAACCCTGAAGCACCGAGCTTCAAATTGTAGCTCTAGTCAAGTTACATTAAAATAAGTGTATGTTACGTGTCATGTAACTGTATGTTACATGTAATGTAAGTTTAGGTTACGTGCTATTTAAAGGCAAGTTACTTGAATGTCTCAAGTATCTCTCACTTTATATTGCATGGGGGTGTGTATACAAGTCTGTTGGTACCTGCTCGTCGGTGCCCCTGCTTCTACTGAACCCAGCAGAAGTTTGAGTATACACAGGGAACGTTCGAGCGATATAGCGTGCACAACTATATCGCGAAAGTATCCCGCACATTGCATAAAGGTGTTGCCGTCCGGCACACTAAGGCCTCTGGTCCATAACACCTTAGGATCCGTACCTAGGGAGTTCATGGAGTCTTTGGCCACAAGCCACAACTTCGCCACCCTGAATTGCCGGTGATTGTCGAGTGATATCCAACAATCTGCGTTGTCCAACCTTATGAGCTACTTCCATGCACCGTTTGCTGCTTTGCAGGAAACTCGCCTCAAGGATAGACCAGTCATCAACGTCGGAGAGTACGTCATCAACTGTGGTGACGCTGATGATAGGAGAGTGGGAGGCTGTGCGATAGCTGTAAGGAAGGACTACAATGGTATGATCGAGGAATTCGGCTCAACGTCGTGTAGGAATGCATTTGTGCGACTGCGGGATCACAGAGGATTCAATCTGTGGATAGTGAGTGCTCATGGGCCCACCGAAACCGTCGAAGACAATTCCAAGGATGCCTTCTACGAGGAACTCAATACGTTGCTATCCAGGATACCTTGTCAACATGCTGTTGTGGAGGGAATCGACGCAAACGCGAAGATGGGACTTGATCAGGAATCTGAAGTACTCGGTAAATGGTTCTTCCCGGTGGAGCAAACATCGGACAATGGCTACTGCCTTGTCGACTTGTGCGAACGCAGTGGTCTGATTATTGCATCGACATTCAAGAGGAATCATCGCCGCCATCAGCTTACGTGGCAGGGACCAACCCAGCTTTCCCTGAAAGAGCAGCGGAAGCGGAAGATGACAACTTTGAAACTACAGCTCGACTATGTTCTGACGAGGAATATTCCAGTATCGGACATTCGAAGATCTAGAGCTGTGTGGGATGTCGCATTCGATTCGGATCACCGTCCAGTTCTGTTGAACTTCACTGCGAGGATTCATAAGAGGAAGCGAGGGGCTAAGCCTCTCCAGAGGATTGACACGACAAGTCTCAGGGATGAAGAATGCAGAAGGAAATTCCGACAACGCGTTTCTGTTAATATCGGATTACGGACTAAGAAGAAACTTTGCGACGCGGACTCTTTCGTCAAGTGCATCCAGGACGCTTCGAAATAGGCACTCCCGGTTGTACAGCCCAGGAAGAAGCTCGCCTACGTCTCAGAGGAAACAACATCTACTTACAACAGAGTATGTGCTCTACGAACTGCAGGAAACTTTTTGGAGGAGAAGCGTCTGAGGAGGAAGTTGCGTCGGCAGCTTCAAAGTGACCGCGAACGAGAGTGGACGTGTAGAGCCAAGGAGTTCGAGAAGGATTGGGAGGAGAAAAATCCGCGTAAAGCCTACACGTTGCTGCGACGGTATAGCGGGAAGATGAAGAGATGTTCTGCTGTCCTCAACACTACCAATGGAGTTGCAGTTGGTGATGCGACGCTGCCATTATGGAAGGATTACTTCAGTTCACTACTGAATCGTACAGCGCCATCAGTACCTGAGCTCCCGCATGTTCAGAGAGCACATTACGATGTCAGTGAGGAACCGCCGACTGAGGCTGAAGTTTTGGATTGTGTCCGGAAAATGAAGAATGGAAAGGCAGGTGGAGATGACAACATCACTGCTGAAATGCTGAAAGCTCTTCCCCCGTCTGGGATTCGTGAAATGACCAACACCATCCGTGCCATATGGATGAGCGAAAGGATACCCGATTCGTGGAGACATGCGATCATCGTACCTCTTCACAAGAAGCTATCCGTGTCGGATCCTAAGAACTACAGAGGAATCTCTCTACTTCGTGTCATGTACAAGGTTTAGAACGTATCATTCTCGAGCGACTTATCAAACATAGTGAGGAAACGACCAGAGAGGAGCAAGCCGGTTTTCGACCTGGAGGATCGACCATGGACCAAGTGTTCGTTTTCAGAAGAATACTTGAGTCTTGGCAGCGGTATTTGGAGCCATCACAGCTTGATTTTTGGTTTTTGAAGTCGAATTCCACTCACTTCATCGTGATCGATTGCTCAACGCTCTGCGAGCCGATGGAGTCACGGAAAAGTATGTTCGACTAAGCGAGGACATGAACAAAGGAGCAACAGCAGCAGTTCGTACGCCTGTCGGATTTACGTTAGCTTTCGAAGTGAGAACATGAGTAAGGCAAGGAGCTGTAGCAGGACCTTTTCTATTCAACTTCGCCGTTGATGACATCATGCGTAGAGTTTCAGAACAGTTTCCTGCGGACGTGATCCTAACACCATCAGGACGCTCCCTTGTCGACCTGGAGTACGCCGATGACATTGTGTTATTCGCTGAAAACAACGCAAAACTGGAAAGGATTGTGAATCTCGTTTCGACGTATGCCGCAGCCTATGGACTTCGTCTTCGTCCGGACTAGTGCAAGCAGATGTGGGTCTCTCAGAGGCCTTCAACGGGAGTTTGTGTGGACGGACAACGTATTGAACTGGTGGACGATTTCTGTTATTTGGGCTGTTTGCTGAAGAACGATGGTAGTTATGCAGCGGATATTCAACAACGATGTGCGAAAGCTACGTCTGCATTCAATTCTCTAACCAAGTGTTTGTGGTCTACCCCCATCGCGAAGGAAGTCAAGTTGCGCGTCTACTTATCCGCTATTCGCCCTATCATGATGTACGGATCGGAGACGTGGGCAGTACCGAAGACGCAGATGGAAAGGTTGGATTGCACTGAGAGAAAGCTGTTTAGACGTTTGCTCGGATATTTCTGGCCGCGGATGTGCCACAACGAAGATCTCTACAACGAGATTGACGCCTTACATCTACGTTTGACACGAGGGAGGTGCCAACATCTCCCAATGCCATCTCAAGCGGCAACGGAAGGTCGTCTTCGTCTGTTGGGGCATATTTTAAGAAGACCGCCAGATCGTCTTGTTCAACACGCTCTAAGGATGCTTCCAAGTCCTGTCTGAAAACGGCCGCCTGGACGTAGGCGAAAGTTTTGGACGGATGTGGTGAAGGAGGATTTGAAATCACTCGGCATTGAAAAGCAATTCAGGCGCGATGTTTTACTTCGCAGGAAGTGGAATAGCAATAAATGGATGGATTGTGTTCAAATTGTGGCTGAGGACCGTGACAAATGGACACGGCTGACTACTAGAACAGCACACCTCGGTGAAGATGCGGAATCACCGCGTCAGGCGAAAGCCAACCGATTAAGTCAAGTAAGTCAAGTTTCATGTTTTCATTTTTTTGAGTTGTTTTCTCAGACGTTGTCCTAAGGAAATTCCAGAAGCCTAGGGCTAAAACTCCACATGTGGTTGTCTCTACCAATACAAAGAGGCGAGGAAGAACTCGAGCAGCCATCCAAATTCTGAAGAGATCGATTGACACACTTTTGATTTCTTCACTATTTTTTAGTTTCTCAGAAATCGATGCTTTGCAGCTTATGTGAAGAAGACACTAACAATCCTTGCGGACTTTGCCATTAATATCTTGCTTTGCTTCTTAGTCGTCACATGCGCCAATTTTGTATTGTCAAAATGTTTGGACTTCTGGGGTATCCGAGTCGGGCACAACACTTTTTCAAACAAATCTTGTGCCTTGCCGAAGGCGGAAGGGTTGGCCTTCAGTCAAGGCGGCGAGACGCACTCCTACTGCAGCGGGGAGGTCTAAAACGATCTAGGGTTTTAAAGCTATGCTTCACAAATATGAGCGAGGTCTTTCGCTAGAAGAAGTTGGTCCATTTCACGTACCGCAAGCAGGCGAATCCTGCGGCAGTCCGCAACAAGGTCATCATCGTCGCTACGCGTTGTGGGTCATTGGAAAGACCACTCAACAATCAGAAATTAGTTCAGAGTGCGGCTCGAGGTCTTTTTGCAGGACCTCCTCGTCGTCCAATTGCGCTTCTTATCAGATCTGTCTTAAGCTTGGTTTAGAGTACTACCGCCGTGCGATGCGATAGCATGAAAGATTTATCGTAATAGCGTCATTCTTCGATTACCTTCTGAAGCGTTCTATCGCAGCGGTCGGCAATGAAACTGTAAAAGAGCTGGCTCAGAGTCTGTCCAAATGAGTTTGTCCGAATATGCGGTCGACGTGTGTGTCGTGCGGCTTTTGAAGAGGCATATTTTCGGGGATTCTGCCCACGTAGGCAAAAAGCTGACTGAGATGTTTTTCAGCATTCTTCTAAAAATCCTGCTAATCGATTTACAGGTTCAAAAAAGACTTTGCGATAGCGCCACGACGGGCACGCAGACCGCGTGAGCGGACACTCTCAATCGGACAGACTTTATCTGAACCCGTAGAAGATTCACAGATCGCGTCATGTAGAATATGGTTGACGGTTGCACTCCCTTCGGGTTCTGAGGTCTGGAGGATATTTAAAAGCAGTGATCACGATAAAAACCGTATCTTACAGCTGCCGTATCCTCCATGTAATTGTCAATTTTTTTTCGCGCAGGTAAATCCACGAAGCAGGGTCTAGGACACAAGCCCCCAACGAACACTAAACCTTTGGAGAGAAAAAAAAACTCAAGAAAGGTAACTAAGTCTGTTTTGTGTGTTTTATGCAGTTCGAAAATTCGAAGTTCCAAACGTAGAAAATGGTTCTGCGCTTCAAACTTCTTTGATAAACGGCTTTGTTCTATGCTTCTTTCACAGAAAAGGCACAACAAAAAACCAGAAATTTTAATGTAAATGCTCGAATGTTTGTAGACTTCGAGATTAAAGTATTTAGAACTCCGAAAACATTCTCTGGGTGGTGAGCTGATCCACACGATTTTACCCACTTTCTGTCGAGTTTTCGTTGTTCTTTCTTGCTTTGTCCTTCCCTAATCACTTTTCCTAGAAGGACTAGAGTTTAAGCTTCTGTGAAAAAAGCTTTTCCATCTTGAACACTTCCTTTGAAAAGTAGATTAGCTCAACTGGCATGGCCTCCTGAAGCTTTTCAATTTTTTTACAATATTTCTCGGGTCCTAGCACCGATTTAACGGAAAATCTCAAAATCGAAGGTTTGGCCGCACACTGTGTTAAGGAAAGCATTGACATCACGAAGGACTATAGCCCCGTTAACGGTGCTTTTAGAACTTCAGGCCCAAAACGATCTGTAATAATCCATAACAATTGTTTGCTATGTGGCGACCATCCAGCAAAATCATCGCTATCTCTTATCGAACTATGAGCTGAACCGTTGACTAACTGTCAAACGTGGCTAGACGGTTCAGCGAGATGCGATTTACGCCGCAATAATCGGCGAGATTTCGAGCCACGTTCAGACGATAAAGTTCGTGGGGCAGAGGGGTGGACGCGCATTCATCGGCTGCTACTAAGGAACGGCCGAAGAGTTATTGCGACTTTCCGACAGGGTATCAACCGTCTTCATCAACGCCATTAGCACCTCGGTGAGGCGATTGAACTGCCGGAATTGGCCACCGGACTGAGAGATCGCGATCTCATTGGGCCAGTATGTTGAAACGCAGGGCTACTTCTTTCTTTAGTTATTGACAAAAGCACATAGACATAGACACAAGGACTGAACAAGAGGAAGAGGAATGCGCGTTGGTAAAGGGGAATTTGTAGGAGTGTAAAGTATTTGCTAGTATTCGATTAGATCGAATTGGACTGCCCTCAATGAAAAAGCACTGGGGTTTTCAATTGGAAATGCGACTCTAGCATCTGCGTTCACTGTAAAACTTCGCGGAGCAGCTTCAGAATGATGTAAATGTTCTTTAGGCATCACTTCAATGCTTTTCGTTTCTTCATTTCATCGCTGTCTTAATGGAAAAATTTGCTCTTGAAAACAATTGACGAGTAACATTGCGGTGCAAGACATTAGGCATGGAAAAAATGAGGCCACTCCGGACCTCGCGGTCTGTGAGAAACTCAAAGTGGATTTTTATTTGAAAAGACAGTGTCAGTGTTTGGTTAAACTATTCCAGAAAGGCGACGAAACGCTTAAAGACTGAAGACATGGAAAAATCCACATTTTTTTGGACAGCAATTCACTGACTAGGGAAGCACGTCTGGCCATTTGTAACGAAATGTATTTTATCAAACACAGTGTTCACGGTAATTCTCAATTTCGGGTCTATTTGGTGAAACGATTAATTGGTCCCCGACTAGAGCTATAACGACAAAGAAATCGGAAACCAGTAAACGAAACGCTGTGATCTCACTCCGCCTCTTTGCTCCTAGTGGAAGTGTTATTTGGGGCGGAGAGATTTTCGTCCTCCCTTGTTCTGGAATTTTCGACTTTTCGCTGCTGCATTCTTTCTTTGGGATCCTAAAGACAGTGTTCACGATGAAATATGACTGTCGAGTTGTGCTTAGAGAAGTGTTATTTTGGTTCAGTGTAGTACGATCTACGCCAAAAAACCGCAAAAGAAGGCTTAATCTGGGGTGAATTTACATATCTTTAATCGTTCGTTCTTTGCTGGTCTAGTGCCCGGCATCGATGACTGGTAATAGCAGGGATCATCAGCTGGCTCGAACTTATAAGTATATTTAAAGGCAGTGTCCACGATAAAAACCATGTCTGATTTTTTGGTGGAGATTGGCAGCTGCGGGGCCCAGCGCAATCCTATTGTTGAAAAATTGAGAAAATTGAGCTTGGAACGGTCCCCTACGGCCCCAAAGTTAGACACCCGTCAGCTCGTCACACCCCAGATGCACTTTCCACGCCCACCAATGTGAACAAATGAATTGTGAGATGAGCGATGGTTTCCGATTAATAGCCCCGTTCTTCCCTTCATTCTCAACTTCTCCCTTTACTCAGGTCAGCTCGCATACATCGGCTGCAGAAGACGGAAGTTACAAGCCTCGGACAATTCGTCCACCATGTTTCCTTACCTCAATCTTTGAGGGACCGTAACTCTTTTCCCAGAAGGTCTTGTACGATTCCAGAAACATCATTGGAATCAGCATGGGACCGTGTTCAAAGGCAGCATACACGCTCAGAAATGATATCAATTTTATGGATTGAATCGAAGGTATGAAGGTGTTAATATTCAGAGATGACGAAAATACTGAAAAAAAATCAGCTGAAATGAAGATATAACGGTTCGTTCTACATTGGCCCAGAAATGGACGAGTTTTACTGCATTGGCTGAAATAGCGGAGCTAGCGACAAATTTGTTGGAATAACGACGCTAGTGTATTCGTACGGCACTTTCTGGAACGCTTACGACGTTAAAAGCGTAAAAAATGAGCCAAAATGACCGTAATCGAGCATTGAACATTTGTATTGAGGGGCGGAGCCCGTAACGGTGGGCGGAGAAAGAATGATTTTGTGACTCAATACGGCTCAAATACGGTCATTTTAACTCGTTTTCAACTCTCCCAACTCCGTGAGGGCTCTTCTAGGACCCGTACAACCCCACTAATGTAGTTATCTCAACAACTTTTGCGAGCGTGTATGCTGCCTTTAAGAGAGGTGGAAAAGCAGAGAAACGATTCTTATCGTGAACACTGCCTATAATCAAAGACTTGCGATTGACATTTTTTGAGTCCCACTGTTTTCATTTAGTAACACTTTTGTGTTTGTTTTCTGTAAGAAAATTGTTCCTGCATGTTCTAAAACTGCATTATTAGTTGATGTGCACATCACAAATTTTTGACTAGGCACAGCATGAACCTCGAAAGTCGATAGGCTGCTTTGTGCCCCTTTGCACGAATTGGAATCTTTGTGCCTTGATGAATTTTTTGGCACATTACCTTCGCAAATCTTCAGCTGCTTCCGAACAAAACAGATTTTTGCAGTTCTCTCGAGAACTTTTTCCATCGTGAACACGGCCTTTTTCGCGGGGTTTTCGCGGCTTCTTCATAACTTTAGTAGCACATGCTGGAAAACGCATTGTTTCTTGTGGAAAATCCAAGAGCCAAAATCATCGTGAGTACTGGCTCTCAAACAGTGTCCACGATCGTGTTCACTTTCGATATCTCCACGGTTTACGGAAGGTCTAGAGTCCTCTATGGCAAGGCATACTTGAAAAAGACAGCGATAGCCGCGTTGTCGAGCCAAAATAAGCCCTTCCTCGTTTACGTTGATTTTTAGCGTGGAGGAAATGACCGCTAGAAGGATGATACCTATCAGTGCAATGAAGCGATTAGCTCACCTATCAATAATTCCATGACTTGATCATTCCTGTAATCTGAGTGTTTTTTTGTTCACATCGAGGGGGCGGAAATGGGGCACAGGGCGGTTCTGGGACTCCAAAACGCTTGTTTGCAGCCGTTATTTGGCCACACCTGGCTCGTTTTCTACCTTCTTTCGACACTGGGAGCCTAGGATCCTTCTGGCGAATTATTTCACTGTGGTTTGTTCACCGAAAATGATTATCGCGATTGCTGTCTTTGATTATTTGCGCATATTCTCGCGTTTTCATTTGTTCACATCGAGGAGGGGAAAAGGGGTCAAGAGGCGTTCCGTATGCTTCAGAGCAGCCGTTCCATTGCCATTCCTGGCTCATCTTCTGCCATTTTCCGTCCTTGGGGGCCCAAGGTTCTGTATTTTATTTCTTTTTCAGGAACGTCGTGCCGATTCTGCGACTTTGCCTGAACCATCGTTACCTCTCAGAATATATCGAAAATCGATGAACATATAGATAACCTTTACAGAGAAGTTTCGACGCAAACGCGGACGGAAAAATTTGTGTTAGGGTTCAAAAGAAAGAACGAAGCATTTAAAATTAGAGAACTTCAAAGGAAGGGTACACAAAGGATTTCGTCGTCCCAACAAACAGCTCAGACAGTAGCAGGCCCGGAGCGCAACCGGCTCCGCCTCTCCCCGCCCACTGCGACCGAAACGCAGAGCAGTTGATATTCAAACTTGCGGTGTGTTTCGGTTGTAACTTGCAACCTGCGGTGCGTTCAGGTTGCTCCTCGGGCCACATGCGTGGACTGACGGGCGCATTTTGAAATTAGATGAATCGACTGAAACAAGCAAGAGCATCTGGGCTTCCTACGATTTTTGAGTGGGATTCTCACTGTTTCTTTTGTGGGGCTTGTAACTGATTTACTTATTTGTGCAATACTTAGACCGTCTTAAAAATTTAAACGTTAACATGACCTTCCGAACGCATTTTGCAAATATTTATGGAGGGAGTGTTTTAAATTTATTTATTCATTTCGAAAAAAAAAGAAAAACGAATCGCTCGCATTCTTGCATTTAGTCATCCACTCCGAAAAATCAAAAAGTCCTAAATTGGAAAAAATTGATTCGGGAGGGTTATTTGGATTTAATACGCATTTTGAGTGTTCTAAAATACGATATTCAGCTTATCCTCTGTTTCTGAACGAAATTTATTTTCATTCGTCGCGTGCGTCTGGGCGCGTACGCTGCGTATCCTTCTCCCCCCACTTTCTCGCTGTCACTACCCTCGCTCCGCACAAGCGCGCGAGGGAACAGAATAAATTTGGCTCGGAACCAGAGGATACCTATCCGGTCGCTCTAATTTGGGCATCGATTTCCAATGCTTAGCGGCTTAGAAAAAGGACAGTTAAGGGTCACATTAATCCGAGCAAATTCAGTAGGGTGGGGTAATTCGGTGAATGTGGGGAAATCGCTGGAATCTTCCTTGAAGAATCGATTAGCTAAAATGGGTGCGATGGTCGATGAGCGAAGCGTGTGAAATACGTCGAGGTATCGATTTTTGCAGCTGCGTTGCTAAAATCGGTTCATAGAAAGCGCCCGAATACCCAATTCATTCGAAATATTTTCGAAACAGTGTCACCACAATGTTAATTTCTTAGAACAAAATGAGAAACTATCTGGGAATAAGTGTGCCTTCTGTAAAATGTATGGTGTGGTCGAGGTTTACCGAAGATAATTGGTATACCTTCAAATGAGTTATCACGTCTGTTGATAGGATATCGTACAGTAACGAGCATATATGCAGGTGGCGTTACGCTCGAAAGGTTGTGAAAGGAGGCGTGACAAAGTGGCTTCCTCCTGCGGGCGCCCCAGGGTGGCTTCTTCCTATATTTAGTTTATTCGGGGGAATTGAGAGCTCGCATTTGGCAGGTGTTATGCAGGGTGGGTCTACTTCACAACTACATGGAAATCTCAGATTTCGTCCTTGAAGTTGGACTGTGTCTTCCATGGCATAGTTTGCTCTGAGAACCATTTGAAGTTTTTTTTAGCTCGATAAGCCCTGTAGACCACGCTGATGAAATTTGGTGCATTCAAAATGTGCAGTTTTGAAGTGGGAGACAAAAGTGAGAAGAGAAGGCGATCTCTTCACCACTCATTTCGCGAAGAAGTTGATAGCACATGTGATTCGATTACGATGAGAGTGTCCTACAGATCGATTTCTTTTTTCTCTTCATCTTTTTTCTTTAAATCTCGAAAAACCACCTCAACCATGAACTTGACCCGATTGAAAGATTAAATCTCAACTTAGCGATAAACTCATTTTTGAAATTTCAATTGAGGGGAGGTACATAGTCCAACTCAGGTTTGAGAAGTCAGTAATCGAAGATGTCCCCGCTATTTTTCTGGAGTCGATGGTATATGTAAAGGGGCACTATAGGTTTTATCATTCTTGGACGAAAACGAAATTCATGGTGAACGCCCTAGGTGAAAAACACTTCAACCAAGGTGTGTTTACGGCCATAGCTTCACGCAAATGGTCGTAAACCCCAGTATCAGAAAAAAAGGAAAAAAAAAGAAATGGATAAAAGGTTTCTAGATAGTGTGGTTGTCCATTCCCCCAGTGGCAGGTCTCGTTGTTCTGCTTGAACAGAAGGAAAATGGGCAACTGGCGCCGTGATCTCGCCACTTCAATTTCTTCGAGCCAGGGGGCATCGGCAAGATGAAAGGACTCATTGGCCCCCTCTCTCTATGCTAATTTCTATAATATGGTCGTAAAGAGATTGAAATGGATAAAAACTGCCAGGTCGAATTTACCACCCACCGCATCCCGATGACTCTATTTTGAACTCCACTCGCCAATTTAACAGACCTCCCACTGCGATTTCACAAACTTCGCCCAACTACTAGTTCTCGCAACTCGTCAACTCTCTTTCATCATGTACCAAATATTTGAATATTACTCGTGTTCAATTAAGGCTAATTATCCATGCGGGTACAGTAGTTAGTTTTCGATGGCGTCGGCGGCGCTCTTTGATGTGCGACTACAAAAAACGCCGCCCCCGTGCGATCGCGAAAAAATCGTTTTGAATATGTAAGTTCTAGTATACAACATACATTCTCCTAATGCCTCTGTTACCACCTACTATCGAAACTGTTTTAAGATTTCCAAACAGAACTTTCAATGCATTTCCAAAAAAAGAGAATATGCCGATGTTGCAAATTTATTATTTATCAAGGATCTAGACCTCCCATTTCATAAGCGGGGATAAGAATCAATTATGCAGGACTAAGAAAGACCTGACCTTTCCAACGAACTTGCCTAAATTACGAAATCTAGAAGTTTTCTCCTCAAAATCAAGTGTAAAATCTATACTGACCATAAATTAGTTATGATAGTGTATAGGACAAGGGCAAGTACAGACGACTTACAAATGAAACATGAAAAAAACAATGGAATAATGAGGTAACGCCGAGTTGGGTAACACTACATAGTATGTACTGGGGGAAGAGAATGAGACAAACTCAGTTACATCCAACAACTTTGTAAAGGAATAAGGCGGATGGAAATGACCTGCCTGTGACCAATTTTCAGCACTGCTCTACTTTCGAACTCAATAGGTCAAAATAAGCCTAACCATCAGCAGCTCAGAGGATCGCGGGGTCGTAATGGAGCACAATAGGCTTTCACCTCGACGAGGATAGCGAGGGCAGCACGAGGGGAAGAGCTGCTGCTCGAGCAGCACGTTCTGCTTTTGTGCTGCCCTCAGCAGCACGTGCTGCCCTCGTCCTCCATTCGTCGCCTCAGTTGCTGCTTTCCGTTTATGCCAGCGCAGTGTGGTAACTTTGCTCAAAGTGGTTCAATTGGGCAGCTACAAGGACATTCATAATCAGCTTGGAGAGTTCTTTCTTTAGAGCATGTACATTTAGACTTCTGGATATCTATATAACAATTGACATCTTCTGTTTTTCTCCTAAATAATGTGCACAGAGTTTAAGCAGAACAATCGGTCTTCATCTTAAACGATCGTGGGGTTGTAATGGGGCACAATTGGCACTCAGCTCCACGAGAACAACGACGGCAGCACAAGTGGACGAGCTCCTGCTTGAGGAGCACGTGCTGCCCTCGTTCTCCATTCGTCTCCTCAGCTGCTGCTCTCTGTTGCGGCCAGAACCGTGTGGTAAATTGCTCAACAGTGGTCCACTCGGGTAGCTACAAGCACAGTCATAATCAGCATGAAAAGTTCTTCGCTTCTAAGCGGGCACATCCCCTACTCCCGTACCCTCTATAAAACGTCGTAATTCACGATTCAATGTGCGAGCGGGGCGCGCGACGCCTCGGCCTCCGTCTGCCCTACGCTCCCTCACTGTCTCTAATCTCCGCTCCGCACCAGCACGCGTAGGAACCAAGTGAATTTCGCCGTTGCCTGTACAACTTAGCGTTAGAGTTAACACAACCAATCGATCTCCAGCCATATCACAAGGAGTACCTTGAAGGCAGTGTACGAGCAAAAAACCGTATTCTTTTTTTAAAAATTTGGACAGGTATGTAGGCCTACCAGGTTAGGACATTTCGCAAAGAGGCCACCCAAAACACTCAAGTTTCGGAGAAAAACTTGTTTTTAAATCCCGTACAGCTTCCTTTTTTCGTGTCTGTTCGGTGTGTCTTGTGTAATTTTTTTCGCCTCTCTGTTGTCGAAAATTCTCTAAAACAAGAAGCTCTAAATACTCGCGTCTGAACTCGAGGATCTCTCGGAATAAAGAAAATAGACTTTCGAAGTTCTCACACTTAAGTGTGAGGACTGCTTCATAGGTATCGTACGCTTATGTAGATTTTGGGGGATGTGTGCCTCCTTCTACTCGCTAAACTTTGACCACCAAAACTCTGCTCCAAATCTATTCTACGCTCCACTAAAAACGTCCTTTTTTTCATGAGACAGTTTGCCATCGGAAGAAATTAGGGCGCAACTGGATTTCCCAATCGGTAAGCAGATCATTATCTATGTATTTGGAAGGCACCGCTATATTTTTCCATGCCTCAGTATTCCGCTGTGGGTGGTAATATAAATCGTGAGCTCTATGGAAAGGCTCCGAAGATTAGATTGTTCACATTGGACTAAAAAATAGAGAGCTTTTAAATCATTGAATCTGTAATAAACTAGGAAAACTGTGAATTACCTAACATGTTTTGGTGATTTTTTATCATTTCCGATGAAATTCAGTAAGGGTGTATTCAGGAGAGCTTACGGGTTGGATAAGCAGGGTGGGGCGCCGCAACATGCGCTCGGCGGGAGGCGGACACGCGGAGTTTTTGGCACGTTCTGAGTCTGGGGTCTTGCCCGTACACTGTAGTTGTACAATTTCGAAAAAAATTTCGAGCGAACGAAAATCGAAATTTTTTCGTTCGAAATCCTTTCGAACGAACGAAAAAATGAAAAAAATTTCGTTCGACGAAATTTCGAACGAACGAAAATTAAATAATTTTCGTTCGAAAAAATTTCGAACGAACGAAATTTGAAAAAAATTTGTTGGACGAAATTTCGAACGAAAAAAATTTCGAAAAATCTTTCGAAAATTTCGTTCGTGTACAACTATACCGTACACATTTTAGTTCTGCGCGTGAGCGATTTACCTGTTCATCTGCGCGGCCACCTCAAACGTGGTAATCTTATGCAAAATTCAAATTTTCGTTGCGTCAAGTCTTCCAAAAAAAAGGTATTTTATTAATCATCAAATCAAACGCCGTCTAGAAAAAAAAAAGATTTTTGTTAGGTTTGAGATGGTACACTCGAGTGAAATAGTTCCTCGCGAGCAATGTGAATGGTACAGCTCGGTTAAAGACTGATGAATTGAACTGAAAAAAATGATGAGTCGTCATTCTCATAGGATGATGGTCGTGTGGAACCGACCAAAAATTTGAGAGATGTTCAACTCTTTGAAAATAATTTACTCAGCGTTTTTTACAAGATTCGACAATAATTTGCGTTCTTTTTTTAAATCTGGAAGGTACAAGCCGAAAACTTTGAAAAATCTCGTTCTTACTTCGATATGCGTTTTCATGACTTCGAACTTAGCATTTCCCAGTGAAATAATTTTTTTTTGGTTTTGGACGAGGACTCGTATTTTTCAATGACTGAGCGGTGATGGCTTGCCGAAAATTCAACGAAAACTGAAATATTGAACCTTTCCTGAAAAAAAACTTTTCTTCATGGAAAACAATGCTCACAAAATTCAAAGCCGAAAGTTCTCGAAAATTACTTCGCAATAAATTCAATAATTTTAAACCATCCTGAAAATGTTCACGACACTAATTTCGAAAGGAGAGAAAATTTTCGTTGATTCATTGTTTTTTCGTAGGGAAGAAATCATCATTTATAAAGAGATCATTGAATGATGAATTCTCTAATCTTTGAAATTCCGTTTGCCCTAGACATTTCTCTAATCAGTGCGAATTTCAGCGATTTAAGAACAATTTCAGGGAATCTTCATCCTTGGATTATGTAGATATAATTTTTACCAAATAAAGCCATAATTCGTCTTTAAAATCAAGAAAAAGAGATTATCGCGCTCAATTCACATCTTTACAGTCACAAAACCGAGTGAAAATAGATTCCTATTCAAGGAATAGAGAAATTCTCTGTTGAGGAATGTTTTTGGGACACTCACATCAACTACCGACTGAGGCCTGTGTTGAACGGCCCTCGCGAACTCGTGCGAGATACGAGGCAGTCTTTGGTGGGCATGAGACAGTCGGCAATGCAAGCATCATTTCCTCGATCGGTGGTGAAGATCAATGGATAGAAGCAAGGATGAAAAACCCGTTAAGGATATCAATGAGCTCCATTGGGGTCTTTATTTTTGATAAGTTGCTGCAGCGCTGCTGCCACACTCGACACATCCCTCGCGAGAGAAGGATTATAAGAAAAAGAAAAGATCAAAAATGAGGAGCAGCAGTTGGGGCGAGAATAAAGAGCAGCAGTTGGGGAGAGAAGAGCAGCAGTTGGGGCCAAAATGAAGAGCAGCAGTTGGGGCGACGATTGGAGCAGTTGGGGCGACTGTGGCAGCAGGTGGGGCAACTATACGAGCAGCAGTTGGGGCAGTGAGCGGAGCAAAGGACACATTGTGCTGCTCTGGGCAGCAGCTGGGGGAACGAAAGGGGCTTACACCTCGACGAGTAAATGCGTTAGTAATCCCCTCGTGCTGCCTTACTAAGCCGCGAGTATCTGAGAGGGTGATGTTGAACACGGTTCGCTTTCAAGTGCCTCACCATCAGTGAAGGTACAAACATATACAGTACTGCTGTAGGGCACCGTTTCATTATTACTGTACGTTTACATATTAGCTTGAAGCAAAAGTTTCCCACCACTATGCTCTGACGATTTTTAAACCTTTCAGCGTTGGTCCTTCGGTCAAGTGCGGTATATCGATCAAAAGCAGAAGTTCTTTTCTATCTAACGCTGCGTTCCACCTAGGCCAAAGCCTGCTCATTTGCGAAATATACATATGTCGTAATATTCAGTACTAAGCATCCTTTAGTGTTTCTCTTTTACTTTGAGATGAACCACCGACCCTTCTAGAGTTGACAGGATGTTTAGGCCACGATAGAACTAGATGATAGGGTTTGCGAAAAATTTTAACGGAGTCTTTTCTGGCCTGTTCGAGAAGTTGAGAAGTTTCGGCCTCGAAGCTTCGAAGTTAAAGGCATCGTTCGCGCTGAAAACGGATTTTCATTTTTCAGGCTCAATTTCATGAATGAGCCCGGTAGACTACATTGGGAAACTTTGGCGCCTCAAAAACGTAGGGTTATGAAGTTGGAAGGGGTTAAAGATGAGAATCCGCCACCAGTTCTCACCAGTCATCTAGTACTTTTTCATAGAATGATGATGCGACCGTCAAACAACATGAAAAACAGTTAGGGCACAAACTCCACATGCCGAAATACTTCGAAAATGACAGTGACGAGGCCTCCAAAGGCAGAAAACCGTCAAAAACCATTTTGGCGCCAAATTCGAATTCATATTTGCAATGTGTTCCTATTGACTCTTCTTTACAAATGAAGGTTTTTCATGGGCACCTTCGACATTTTCGTTCACTAGAGAGTCCAAGCTACCCAAAAACATGAAAAAATAATATACGGTTTTCTGCGCGTACGATGCCTTTAAGTATAATGGCCAAGTCCCCACTAAACAGTATTTTTTCTTCAATTATCGATCGCTTTCTTGAGAATTCGATTTTCGCCATTTTCATAGATTTTCGAAAAAACGATAGATAAATGACGAAAAAAATACTGTTGAGTGGGGACTGGGGACTTGCCTAATATACTTAGCTCTGGACCTTTGAAGCCGAAACTTCTCTTACATAAAAGACTGAAGTTGCAAAATCAGAAATTCCGCTAAAAATCAACGCTCTGTCGGAATTTTCTGCAAATGCTGCCATCTAGTTCCAAGGTTGCTTAAATATCATGACAGCCGTAGCAGGTTTGGTGTTCTACTTCTAAGTAAATGAAAGCACTCAAAGATGCTCAGTACGGAAGATTACCACTGAGGTGAAGCACATACTTCGCAAATGAGCAGGCTTTGGCCCAAGTTGAAGGCAACGTTAGATAGAAAAGAAATTGTGCTTTCGAATCTGCGGTCTACCTACTGGAGCCTACCGTAACCAGTTGAAAATCGAAAAATGAATCTCAAGTTCGCTTTCAGACTCTCAAATAAAAGATTCAGATTGGGGTGAGAAATTATACAGTGCCTTTCTTGGTTGCAGAACACCCTCGACTTTCATATTAACCCTTCCCCTCTTTCTCTGTTTACACTGGGGCTTTTCTTTCAGAGCCACTGTAATCATGGTGAGTAGCCTTTGTAGAAATTTTTTTCTGGATTGCTGGAGAGCAGCATCTCAATTTTTTCAGAACACAATTTTTAGTTTCTCTAGTGCCTCATTCTTAAAGGCAGTGTTCACGATAAGAATCGTTTCTCTGTTCTTCCGCCTATCTTGAAAACGGCCCCATGCTGATTCCAATGATGTCTCTGAAATAGTACAAGACCTTCTGGGAACGGAGTTATGGTCCCTCAAAAGTTGAGCTAAGGAAACATGGCGGACGAGTTGTCCGAGGCGTGTAACTTCCGTCTTTTGCAACCGATGTATGCAAGCTGACCTGAGTAAAGAGAAAAGTTGAGAATGAAGGGAAGAACGGGGCTAATGGCTGGAAATCTCACGATCTCGAGCATTCATTTGTTCACGTCGGTGGGCGTGTGTTGCGCTTTTGTGGTTTGCTTTGCGCTCGAATTGGCAAGTTCGGGCTGTTTTGGAGCTTTTCCTGGCTCGTTTTCATGCGTTCTTTCGACGTCAACGTTACAGTGTGCCCCTCTACTACCCATTCCTAGTGGAAACTGAAACACATTTTTTGCCGTGAACACTGCCTTTAAGGGCCGCTCCTGATATTTTGTAAATTGTTTGTTCATACAAAAAATGACAATTTATCTATGCCAGATATGACTTCTACCATCGCTGATTATAGAGATGACTGTAGATAATAGAAAGTGTTTGAGGAAGCTTCTGGTTGGTCAGGGTCCTATAGCCCAGCACATTTCACTAATGCCACTTTCTGCAAATGGCTATGTCGAGCGTAAACTCGACGTGCCTGTAAATCCTGAGGGCATCTGGAGAAGTTTCTATTATGACTATATGTTGGCCATTCCAGCACTGTCACACCACGGCTGCCCGAGGACGTCTATAGTAGCAATGCTCAGAAAATGATAGAAATAATGCGTGAGTACTCTGTGGTATTGAGCGCAATACCATCAAATCAGTGAACTCGAACTCTTCGAGTTTTCAACGGAGATTGAAAGATGCGGAGCTGATGGCAGCAGCAATTTCGAAAAAAACTGCTAAAAAGTGCCCCAATTAGCCCTACACGGTCCTGAACTTCTGTGTAAAGCTCAATTCCTTCCCACTCCCTTCAAGGGCCACTGAGTGAAGCAAGCAATTGAAAAATCGACTCCGAGAAGAAAACATTATTCAAATGGAGTAGATCCGTTCAGTCCGTGCATAATGGGGAGTGGTTTGTTCATTCGATAATCGTATATTTGGCTGAAGTCACTTTTCCGTTGTTTGCCTCTATCAATAGCCGTTGAGAGGAGTGGGCGGGGATCGCGCTTCACAGAAGTTCAGGGCCATGGACTATTGGGGGCTCCTTTTCGGCCGCTTTTTGGCATAGCTGTTGTCACAGGCCCCGAACCTTTCGGATTTCGGTATTTACTCGGATACAGTGTTTTATCGTTGCCACTGCCTTCGGCTTTCAGTCCTCACCGAATTCTTGGGGACAAGGAGCGACACTCCACCAAAGTTTCCTTCAGAAATATGCCTTGGTTCCTTCCCGATACCATGCTAGTAGCACGTTTGTTTACACCATCCATGGCAGGTGAACTTTTTCTCGCCCCACTGTTGCAGCAGCTTTTTCCTTTCCACCCTTTCCAACCTGACTGAAGCAGCAGCTTTTTCCTTTCCGTCAAGAGATCATCATTCAATCATTGATTCAATCATTTGTTGGAAGGGAGCGGCAATCGCGCAGGCGTTATTAGATCATAGATGAGCTATCATTTTAAAAGTGGTTTATGCTTTTCTGAGAATTAGTCCGTTTTTAAAGGCAGTGTCCACGATAAAAATCATGTCTGATTTTTTGGTGGAGATCGGCAGCTGCGGGGCCTAGTGCAACCCTAGCGTTGAAAAAACTAAGAAATTGAGCTTGGAACGGTCCCCTACGACCCCAAAGTTAGACACCCGTCAGCTCGTCACACCCAGATGCACTTTCCACGCCCACCGACGTGAACAAATGAATGCTCGAGATTGTGAGATGAGCGATGGTTCCCGATTAATAGCCCCGTTCTTCCCTTCATTCTCAATTTCTCTCTTTACTCAGGTCAGCTCGCATACATCGGCTGCAAAAGACGGAAGTTACAAGCCTCGGACAACTCGTCCACCATGTTTCCTTAGCTTAATCTTTGAGGGACCATAACTCCGTTCCCAGAAGGTCCTGTACGATTCCAGAAACATCATTGGAATCAGCATGGGACCGTTTTCAAGATAGGCGAAAAATCAGAAAACGATTCTCATCGTGAACACTGCCTTTAAGGGCAGTACAACTGATCGCAAGTTGTCACAAGGATGCTGAGTGATACTCAAAGCTGTTGGCCACACGCAGTATTGGAATCTCCCTGTCCCAAACGGCACAGGGGCTCTCCACCAGGCATGTGCGGCAAACGATTTTGAAAATTCGGCAAACGGAAATCGACAAAATTTGTCCAAAAATGGCCGGCAATCGGCAATCGACAAACGGCAAAATAAAAAAACTTGTACAATAAAGATACAAAGGTTCTAAAAGTAACGAGAAAAATACTATTTTCTGATGCTCTATCGCGTATTTCAATAGCCAGACAAAAATGGTTTTTCAATAGTACCACAAGAGGTTGAACCCCTCACGTTGGTACAGTACCTGATATGAAAAACAGCAGAAGAAGGAGCATTTTATTGAGCACTGGTGATAGGACTGTTGTGGTAAAAGGATAATAAAATTTTGAGGTTTTCTAATGTCAACCTTTTGGAGTATGTAGTAGTCATTCATTTGCTTCGTGTTTAAAAGTCATCGCACAAAATTCAGAGTGTCGCGCAGTTCAAGTTAAAGAGGTAAGCATTCGAAATTCATTCAAAGAAATGATGAGCTCAATGTGGTTTTAGGTGATCGTTTTCCAACGAACTTGGCAGCCACGCCGCTTCTCTTGTAGGAATTGCCGCTGCTGCTGCTGCTGATGGAGCCACACCGGCTCCTACAGGCACCACTGCGGCCCCGCAAATTGCTGCTGCGGCTCCGCCATCGGTGGCTGCGGATTCACAAAAATAGGACCGAGTGAGAGCATTTCATATGAAATTAATTAGGAGTCATAGTACAACTGGGCGGGGCCTACGAATAAAAATGCGCACCTACGGTTGTCAGTTCCTCTGTCTTAAAGGGACAGAGGGTATTCCCGTTCATGCAGGCAAGGAGATACGGGATGTATGTAATCAAACTTGTGTGATTGAACCGGCGACACTACACAGGACAGTTCATCGTAGTCGATGCGGGTTCGCTGATGTGACCTCGCGCAGCCGGTGCGGTTCTAACACGGAGCCGCCGCGGCACTATCGAGGCAATGTCGTGGCGTTGTCGAGGCTCAAGGCACTGCAGCAGAATCGTATCGACACAGTGATGATCGAAGAACAGCTGCGATACTACCGCGGAGCTATCGAGGCACAGTTGAGAGTCGCATTACTTTCCCGGCATTGCCCATGCAAACTTTCTCAAAGTGCGCGGCATACTCGTTGGCGTGCCTCACGGTGTGTTTACTTCTTGACTGGGATTCAGACAAAAGATTAAGACGTGGACAATTACAACTAACTAGAACGCATGTTTCCGGACAGTCTTGGAAGCGTTCCCGAGAAACTTCTTCATCTTTGGCATCTCATCTTTCAAATTGCCTTTGAACTGCGCGCGCTAACAACTCAAGTACATGCAATCGGGTATTTTTCGGGCTTTCCAAAACGACCCCTGAAAAACCACCTCCTTCTCAAACTGTACTCCATACCTTACTCCCAACTGATCATCCCCGACTCCGTGCATCCGGTTTACAGTCACAGCGAATCTAATTAAAGTCATGTTCTGACTCCATCGCTGCTGTTTTTCGTCGCAGCGATTTTGCATCCGCTGCTGCAGCGATTTAGCAGCTGCAGCGCTTTTGTTCATAGTGCATAGCCTCACGGATGATCGAAGAATTTCAATCAATTACTGAAACTAATGGTTGGTAGTCATCAGTAACACGTTTCGACCTCGTAAACACTCATCTTGACATGTGAAAGGGTATCCGCTCACTAGACAAAACGTGTCATTCGCTAGCAAAGCGCTCCATCGCTGCCATCAAGGCAGCGATGGAGCCGATGATCAGCGACCTTCGAGAATCGCTCCTCCAGCAGCTCAGCAGTAAAACATAGGATTTTGTCAACGCGACCTAGCGATGTAGGACGTTTGCCACGAAGCGATCACACTTGAGCGCCCTTCCATTACGCGCCATGATAAAGGAACAGTTGTCCTCGCATGGCCGCAGCGACCACCTGCAGTCAAAGCATGGCTTTAAACGGGTTTTTCCCACGCCGTACACCTCTCCCACCCTTTCAACTCAGAGCTATTGATTTCCAACTTGGTGGCATGTTTTTCAGCGCCATTGTTAGCATAATAGAAGACGACGAGGTGCATAAGCAGACAAACTGTCAGTGAATTCCAACATCCTCTACAGGCTATAAAACTGCGAAATTCATATGGTTCCTACGCGTGCTGGTGCGGAGCCGAGGTCAGAGACAGTGAGAGATCGGGGGGGGGGGGGTGCAGACGGAGGCTGAGGCGTGGCTCGCGCCTCGAATGATGTGAATTACGTTTTATGGAGGGTAAACGACGCTCTAAAGACAACTGCAAGAAATCGAGCCATTCAGCGTTTTTCATGAACCCTTTGTGTCCTCTCCTGGTAGCGTTAAAAGTGAAAATTCCTGTCTCAAAGAGCCCTACGTTAATCAACAAGGTGGGGTGGAGAATTCGGTACTCTTCCAAACAAGAGGACCCACACGAGCATAACAATGCAATACTAGCAATTGCTTTGACGTGACCGCACGGTAGGTTACATCAACTAGCTTGAAGTTTTAAAGTACGTATAGCCTGTCTCTTTACTTTCGAGCCGGTCGCTGCAAGGCTTATCGGATATACCATGCGCTTCCTAATCGCGGCGTTTGTTATCCATGGCGCACTTTTTGCCGAATTTTGTCGAAAAGTGAGAAGAAAAACGGCAAACGACAATCGACAAAAATCGTTCGAAAACGGCCGGCAAACAGCAATCGGCAAGCGGCAAACGGCAATTTCCGCACATCCCTGCTCTCCACACACCGAGGGAGCAGTTGTCCCGCCTTTTGCGGCTCTAATTCCACTCGGGACCACTTCGCTCGCGTTGAGTGGCGTGAACTGCAAAAAACGGTACATCTCCTCCCTCGGTGTGTAAATAGCCCCTGTCCCGTGCCAAACAACTCGAACAGCGGCAACGGTTCAATCTGCATTAAATTTCAAAGCCTGAGTCTTATTTAATGCCAAAATCGGCATTAAATTCGAATATGAAATATAAAAATAAGACATACTGTAGCTCTGAGGCGCTTTCAAGAAATTTAAAACGTGAGTCTTTACTGCTAGCCTAAATTATTTGTTGCGTGAAATTTCGAGTGAAAATCTTTTTGGGAGTTCGAAAAGTGGACTAGCACCAACTCTAATTTTCACAAATGTAAGGACAAACGGTGAATGATGCCTTCACAGTAAAATGCTATTGAAAAGTCTCGGCGTTTAGCCAGACACCGACAAATGGAGCTAACAGTCATAACAGGAATGTTGATCTAAGAAAACCCTTCACAACAATTTTCAAGTTGAATAATATTGCTGTGATCCGCGCGTCCACTCGAGGTCCCCCATATCCCCAAATCGGGAGTTCCCCCAAACGCAGCAGACGCTGGCTCTGTGGAAGGCGCGCACATGAGCGCCGCCACAGTTGTCTGCCATCTGCATGCATCTGCTCTTTTTCGGCAGCCACACACTTCCGCCGCCCCGAGTTTTACGACCACGGTTTATAGTGGTGCTCGTCATAATTATGCCCGTAGCGCTCGATTGTTGCCTTGTTATAATGAGTTTAAACTGCCAGCAGATGTGCTGATTTGTTGCCCTGTGCCGCATGTCATGGAGACAAGCTTAGCGGCAAGAGAGTAAAAAATGATGTTTCCCAGGCAACTTTGGCGTGAAAATGTATTGTTGGCAAATCCTGTGCGAATTTTATACCTATTCACTGTACTGCACTTATGTAATAAGGGGGTATAGATCTGCGAATGAGGCTTAATATCTCAACAACCACTCTGGAAGCGAACCATCAATTCCAATCGGTAAGCAGAAATTGACTTCACCCTAACTATAGCTGTCAGCTCTTTCCATTTCTCAAATGATCTCAAAGTTCGAAGGGCTATCAGTTTCTTAGTCAGTGTCCATGATGAAATTCGTCTCCTTATTTTCGTGAAATATCGAAAGCGCGGTGGCTCATTGCTACATCGGCATCGAAAAAACGATCAAAAACGGGCTCAAAAGGGCTCTATGCGGCCCGATACTTCGCCAAGTTTGACTCCGGCCACAGGTTGACTCTCAAAAAAGAGACCTCTTGCTAAATTCCCCTGGATTATGAAATTCTTCACCAGCCCTGTTCGCGCTTTTTTTGTCTCAAAACACCGGCGAATAACAAATAAAAACGTATCGTGAGACCTAATTATATCATCTGTAGTAAAACCAAGTCTAGCAACTGGGAATCGAAACACTGATTTTCATATGTTGCACTGGAAGTTCCAATTTTGCCAAGCTATAAATGTTTTCCGATCTTGCACAAACAGCGCTTTTGAATGAATCCTGATCAACACAAAGGAATGTTACTAGCCAGGAAGACCCTTTTATTGTAGTCCGAAGTGGGCGAAATGAAGTATCTTGCGAGAATGTCCTTGCTACTAGTAGTAAAACTAAACTGACTAGAGCTTAAATTTATATTCAAAAAATTTACAAGCTAAAAACGATGGGTAAGCCCTGAAAAAATCATTGTTCAGGGGTTATTTGGGGGTGCTGAACAGGATTTTCGATTTTTTCGGACGACTACGGTAAGTTACAGTAGAAAAATGACACGATACCTAACACAACCTACTGAGTCGTTCAAAAAGCGAAGAAGAACCCCCTATTCGTATTTAGTACCCCCAAATAACCACCATTTGGAAAGTTTACACTAAAGAAAAATTTTCAAAATTTCAGGGTCCAATTTCAGGAACCGTTTTCAGCCTACAACTTTCGGGATGTATGTATATGTAAAGGCTTAGACTCGAGTCTTTCGAAGTTTTTGCTACTAGTAACAATGCCATCCTCGCAGGGTACTTCAATTTGCTCATTTCGCACTAAAAATGCTGAAATTTTCCCTTGTAGGATAGGCCTTTCTAATATATCGTGGCGACAAGAACAATGCACGTGTTCAGTCTCGGAGAACCCTTTTAAAGCTCAAGATGCACGACGCATACCTGCAGTCTCTCACGAATACCTTTTTCTTATTTGAGACTTATTTCCTCTAGCCGCCGGCTAGCTCGAGCGTTAAAACATACGTGCACAGTTTTCGCCAACGCTTAAAGGCACAGTCCAACCTCAGAGGTAATTTTTGATATTATGGTCCGGTCGCCGCCTATGGCAACCCTGCCAAGCGCAAAATCTCAATTCGCTCAAATAAGCGAGAAAAAGCAAGGAAAAAGTCGGCCCCGCCCCCATGGAAGAAAAAATGGGTAACGCCCACCGACAAGCTTCCGGGCTCAATAGGGAAGATAGGCGCGATCGATTTTGTTCCAAATCTATGTTCTTCCATTTGTTTTCGGTCTGGCTTCATTTTGTGACCTGCTCCAAAACGATGGCTGCGAATAACGAGAAAAGACAGGCTCGAGACAACTCGTCCGCGAACTTCTCGCCGTTCAAATTCAGCATCTTAGAGGGGCCATAACTCCGTTCGTAGTGACTTCTGTGCGATTCTGGAGACACTTTTGTGATCAGCGTAAAATTTTCTTCAAGATAAGCAGAAAAACAAAATTATGATTCTGAGGTTGGACTGTGCCTTTAAAGGCAGTGTTCACGATGAAAATCGTTTTTCTGTTTTTCCGCCTATCTTGAAAACGGCCCCATGCTGATTCCAATGGTGTCTCTGAAATCATACAAGACCTTCTGTTAACGCAGGTATGGTCCCTCAAAGATTGAGCTATGGAAACATGGTGGACGAGTTGTCCGAGGCTTGTAACTTCCGTCTTTTGCAGCCGATCTATGCGAGCTGACCTGAGTAAGGAGAGAAGCTGAGAATGAAGGGAAGAACGGGGCTAATGATTGAAAATCATCGCTCATCTCACGATCTCGAGCATTCATTTGTTCACGTCGGTGGGCGTGTGATGCGCTTTTGGGGTTTTCAATGCGCTCGAAGTTGCAACTTTGGGCTCTTTTGGGGCTCTTCCTGGCTCGTTTTCATGCGTTCTTTCGACGTTAGCGTTACAGAGTGTCCCTCCACTACCCAATCCTGGTGGAATTTCGAAAACTTTTTTCATCGT
The DNA here is from genome assembly GCA_029168955.1 of Aplectana chamaeleonis. NCBI lineage: Eukaryota > Metazoa > Nematoda > Chromadorea > Rhabditida > Cosmocercidae > Aplectana > Aplectana chamaeleonis. The sequence goes on from JAPDOI010000263.1 coordinate 880,880, forward strand.
GAACACTGCCTTTAATAAAGAATACAAAGTGTCAGTTGTTTCATGTCGACTGTAGGTAAAGTCTGTTCGAATGAGACTGTTCGCCCACGCAGTCGGCGTGCGTGTCGAGCGGCCACCGCGGAGGCACTTTTCCGAGCTGTAAGTCGATCAATATCAATCTAAGACGCATACGGAATATTATCCTAGTCGGTTGTCTGCAGTCGTGCAAAGGCGCGACCGAAAAATGCGTGTGCGAGGGCCGTTTGGCAGGCACGCCTACCGCGCGTGCGGACAGTCTGATTTGGATAGAAATTACATTCTCCTTTGGAACTAGCTTTAAGTGATGTAATGCGAACATGAGAGATGCAGACGACAAGCGATGGAACAGTTGAATTAAAGAAAGGGGAGAGCAGTGAGCAGGTCCTCTGTTCTGCATTGTCTTTATCGAAACAAAGTTCAGCTCCGCAGTTGCGGATTACCGCTGTTACAGCATGCATGCAGGACGATGAAAATCGTGCCGGGACCCGGCGCTTCGTGCGGCAACAGCGGCTGTCCGCAAGTGCAGAGCAGAATTATGCTCCGATAGGAACAGTGTGAGGAGAGTGCCAATTGAATTTTTTTCCTTGGTGCGGCAAAAACTATTTATCCAAGAATAATTGGCAAGGTTCGGGGTCGAGCCCTCACTCCGGTCAACTATGTATTTTCAGAATTGGAAGGAATAGAGCTCAGGGTACCCTAAAACTGGAATTCTCAGATTCACTGTGGTTTTTTATTAATATGCGCCAGTATAGAATTCCAAAATCATTAAGTAGATGGGAGAATTCGAAGTTTTCTCAAGCTTCAATTTGATCGTCAGAGAATGTAGCTAATGTACGCTTTTTCTCTTAGAATACGGGCGTATTTTGGTTCTCAATCAACAAATTCCCTTTCATGAACAAGGCATATTTGCTGCTGAGCAATACTCTCAACGAAATTCGCTCATTGACCATAGGGCTGCTGAAAAACTGAAACGTCACCTTCGCGAGCGGGGTACGGTATATGTACAAGTTTTGGTGACCTAGTGCTAGTAGTATGTACATATGCAATATAAACACGTAGTACAGTCTTTCGGAATAATACTTTTTATCTAGTTTTCTCTTCTTCTATATGTCAATCTAGAGTGCATTGTATCTGTTGCTGCCGAACGGGAGTTTGTGATGTGAATAAAGTCGTTTGTGTCTTTGCGTCGAATTATCGCTGCTCTGGCTATCGTCAAGCAGAAGGTGTCGTAAATCTATGAAACGATCCGAAAAACGCGTTCAACTACTCGAATTGCTCTCCCCGGGTGGCGAGCAGCGTACACAATAATGAACGAGCCCTATCTTGCACCTGGTACATTCAAATTCGGTCCCTGATAGTCCCGAAATTGTATAGCAAACATAGGGGTGGAGCTGCGGAGCTTCGCCACCCAAGGCATCCGCGCTGAGAAAAAAGTCCAATCTGCGATTGAGTGTATATTTATTGCCAGTTTTTGTCGAGGAAGCAGCGGCGTTCCTCAAAAGCAGACACTTCCCAGAAAAAAAGGCTGACTGCGAGCAGCAGCGCCACTGGCCAGCAGCACACCTGCTCTGTGAATTACAGTAGGCGATTGGTGGAAAAAGCCGAAAACAAAACGGACAATGACACGTTTCGCATGCGGAGTGTTTAATGATTGGGATCATGGACTGATTTCCAGGTCCAGGGTGGTTCCAGTCCTAGTGGGATGGGAATCATCCCACCGTGAGAGCCGGATTTTGGCGTGTGTTCAGCCAACGTCAGCGCGACTTTTTCGCGCGTCTTTTACCGTAACCACTGGTGGGGGGCCGGTAGGAGTTCATGCACGGCGACGTGAAAACATGCGTTGGGTCCGACTTCCTCCGGCCTGCAGCTTCTGCCCTTTCCTCTTTGCCGACCGGACGCCCTCCCCCACTCGTACACACTCTTCGCATTTGATTTATCTTCTCCTGAGTGGAACAGGTTCAGTCACGCCTTTGATGTTGCCGCCTGTCGCTTTCCCCATCAGCCCGACTTCTACCTCTCACCCTCGAAATTCTTCACCTATTTATACTCATAATTGAAACGGCAAAAGGTCGAATTCTAGTGCATACCTCAGAATCGTGCACCGAAAACCTAATTGTTTTCTAGTAATAGGGTATGAAATACTTTTCAGGGAAAGAGTACCCTTAAGATGATTTTTCTTCGTAAAATAAATCAAAATTCCGCTACCAACATGTTTTTGGGGTGGAATAATGACACATTTACATGATTGCACCAACAGTAGGGGTGGTTAATGTGAGAATTCGGGACCTGAAGCCAAATCCATAATTGCAGACACCCTAGGTGTCTTGATTAGGGATGGGTTTAGCGACAGCGATCGTTGAAAACACGCTGTTAAAACACCAGCTAAACCCAAGTCAAAAAGACAAGCCCAGGGTTTGCGTCATGGTGAATACAGTACACTCTAAATATGCACCGAGCAGTGTCGTTTGCCACAATAGCATGGAATGATGACACCAGTCGCATCCTTTTGACAATCGACACCGCCGAGGGTTTCTCTGGATGATGGGCGTTCTTGAAGCTTTAAAAGACGGTAAGGGCACTTATAGCACAGCTCGCTCATATTGAGCCTATCGAAGAAAGGCATATAGGGCTCATAATGTCAAAATCTCCTTATCACTGTTGTATTTTGCCATGACCGACCGCTCCGCTGCTTGCCCCACCTTAACTCATCCGAGCAAACTAGGTTTTACTTACCCATCGAGCTATTTTTGGGGGTTGTGGGAGCAATTTCCGACTCTAGACGTCTATGTGGGCGCTATTTGGGTTGCTGAGCACGAATGCAGGTCTTTGAGTCCATATTTTAAGTTTTACTGCGTGTTGCGGCAAGTATACTGCCATTCAGGGTCCGTAATCGGCTCTATCCTGGGCGGTGGGGAGAAGCACTCTAGACATTATTTTCAGAAATAAAAAAAGTTGATATCAGAAGCTTGAACACGCTATCAATCTGTGTTGTTTCAGAAATTCCATAGCGTTTGACAACGTTACCAATCAGCCAATTATTTCATTTCTGCATTGAATCCTAGGTGCCCCCCCCCGTCTAGGGTAGTACCGTATAATCTACATAACATACGACAATCGACGTATGGACCTCAAATTCAGGCTTAGCCCATCGAAAACCCCTTCAACTAACCTTTTAGCCAAATCAGAAAATTCGACCAAACTACCGCATACCCTTTATACGCACAGTCGCCATGGATCCTATTGATACTTTGCCTTCTCCTTCGAAGGTTGGCGCAAACTCGGTACACCTATGTTACCGTGGCACCGAGTTTGCGCCATCCTTTGATAGGAAACGCAAAGAATCACTAGGATCAATGTCGACTATATCTGCAAGATATTTCGTTGCTGTGTCGTAGGGTTCAATGTCCACGGTAGAACATCTTCGTCCAAGCCTACTACTACATTTGTATTCTAGCCATTTTAGCTTTTTTGTATCTACGTTAATGTGTAATTACATTAAGTATTTATTGAACAATTATGGTATGCAGGCTACCGAACAGATTCCAACGGCGAAAAATCTATTGAACTGTAACAATTATATACGAATAGCTGAAAATACTGCAGCTAGGTTCGAAAGTAGTAGCGTATACAGTTGCGTGCGAAGGTGGTAGCCTAGCTGCAGAAAGCGCGAGCACTTATTCTACAAACAGTTTTTTTAGGGAGATACAGTAATGCTTGTCTGACTTTCATCCTCTTTATAGCAAGCTAGAGAAAAAATGTCTCAACGCAACCGCTCGTGTTTTCCGCAGATAGACGATAGACCCCGGACACCACTGTAGATCGGTAGAGATAAAATGTTTGTGGAAAAAACATCGCCTACTTTTGTGTCTCGCAAACGCTACGAGGCTTGCTTTTCTAAATACACTGCTGTTTGCGTCAAACGAGACTGAGTGACCTAAGCGCTACACTATTTCGGAAGTTTTCTCTCCAGGACATAGTCTTCCCGCAACGAAGGACAGAGACTCTGAAACTGCAAAACTGCATTAAGAAAGAAAATTCCATCAAAAGGCTACTACTGTTCCAAGAATCGAGCTTGGGAGTCGCCTCGGAAAGATCGGTGCGACTAATCCTGCAACGAGCTGAACTCTGAATGGCGGATTTCTCGTTCAACCGAGTGAAAATCTGGGGCGACTTCAGGGTGAGGTCAAATGACACCTAATCGTTAAACCACTGAACTCGCTCGATATTCTCGCTTCTTAGAGAGAGAATTTTACCGCAATCTAACAATAATTTGTTGTACTTGTCTCCATGTCACGAGGCGACTCCTAAGCGAGCTCCGGAATAGTTCCTATCTTAGGGTGGAGCTCTCTTGAGAATCAACAAATTTGAAAGCAAACGGATTGAGACCGTCTGCGGAGGTGTTCGCTTCAGACACCTACCTTTGCTAGCTATCTACCTAGACGCCGCAAAGCTGACCACGTCATCGTAAACCGTCACAAACTGATTACTGCAAAACTTTGATATAACCCCTTGGTGAACTAGTAGGATATACCAATTTACCGTGACAAGAATCCAAAATGGAGTGAGCCCGAGTGTAGATCACCTATCCCAGACTTCCATTATCTCTAGTAGCCTAGTTCCACTTGGGTGAGGAGACGAAGCTGGCTTTTATGATGATCTCACTTGGAAATTCAAAGTAACAAAGATTTGGAGATATTTCCAAGACGGACAACGTCTGTCCTGTAAAGAAAAGTTTTGCAGAGCTATGGTTGCTAATTGGAACAGGACCATGAAAGATCATATTTTAGCGGCCTCACCTGATGTCTTTGAGACCCGTCCTCCAACTGGTAGCGTGTTCTAAGCACTTCAAATATTCCATCAAGCACGACTTTGGACGAACCTCGGCATCAAAAACAATATTATAGAAGGGTGTAACTCGTACAAGGTAGTACTGGGGACTTCTCGGCTGGTTTGCTTTCTTCGTGAAACATTATCGAAATCCTAAAGCATTCATAGATCAGCGAAAAGGGAAGCAGAACTGCTTGTAGGTCGACCACAATCTCACACCTCATCCACGGCTTTGTAGCTACCCTCCCACTTCTGCGACACTACTGACAGTGTGATGCCAGGCAGCCGTGAGTCAGGTTTTAGGGTGCGGTCGACCCACAATTCGTGCGGGACAGTGAGGGGAATTCGACCTCTAGAAAGCCTAAACATTCTACATGAAATGCACTAGCACAGGTATTCGCTTACTTAGATAGTATCAAAAAGCATTGTAAGAGTGTGTTTTAACTCCTTATTTACCTTGCAAATTAGGCAGTCATGCGGCGTGAGGCGAGCGTTCGACAACAGAGCAAGTTTGAAGAGAAGATCTTCTGACGCAATAATACATATTTGTTGATCTCTGAATTGGTGTTTTCAGAATTGCTGTAAACCCTGAATCGGAATGCGCTGATGTAATGGTTGTCTATCTTTTTTTCGCCCCCTCTCTGCCTTTTGGCTCCTGTACCTCTGCAACGCGACATGTAAAAGCATGCTGCGCAAGAGAGTGTTTATATCCTTTTCCTAGTTTGTACTGAATACGCTCAAAGTGGACAGAAACATTAAAGCCGCGCCTAAATGTGATTTTTTTACATGCCTTTTCTGATGATGAATTACAGAATCGAGTCAAAAGTATCACATTTTGGACTTTCGAAATTTCGCTCTTTGGAGAAATTAACGAAATTTATAATGTGTTTAGCATCATAACTTAGCATTTCTTCCGTTTCGTCGGAACGTTGAGTACCTATCGATAACGATCGGAAATATCACGATGTGATGACAGATATAATTCTTCAAGTGATTTAGGCCGGTCCACCCTACTGCCTGAGCTGTGCAACACTTGCACCTCGAAGTTAAGCGATCTTTGCCTTGAAGGCACAATACACCCTCAGTCATGGATTTTGTGATTTTTCTTTTATTGTGTAGTAGACCCCTCCTGTATAACACGTGCCAAGTGCGAGGTCTCAATTCCTCCAAATAAGCGAGTTATAAGCGACCACCACAGGCCCGACCTCCTTCGCTCACCACCACGGGCCACACCCCTTACCAGATTTCCGAACTCGATAGCGGCTAGATGGATGAATGAATTCTAGACGAGTCGTCGTTCTTCAGTCCATTGCCGGACTGTCTCCATCTCCTGGCTCGCTCTTGCGCAACGATTGTGAATGAAGAGAAATACAGACCTGAGACAACTCTTCTTTATATTTTTCACCCTCAAAATGTAGGCACCTTTGAAGAACTCCGTTTATAGGGAGCCTTGAGCGATTCCGAAGATACCACTGTGATTAGCGTGTGATTGTCTCCGAGATGAGCATGAAAACAGAGAAATAATTTCTTGGTGTGTCCTGTGCTTTTATTAGTCTTCTTGAAAAGCAGGAGGAAAAGGTAGTTATTGAAGGTGGCAAAGACAACTTGAAACATCATTAGACTGCCTAATTTGTACGACGTTGTTTGATAATTTGTACTACGTACTAATCGACATTACTTATCACAATAGATCATAATCTCATAACATTAAAAGATCAAAATTAATAATTGAAGGTGCTAGTTCGTGAAACGGAGCTATTCATTTGCGTCGAATACTCCAGGGCATCGCACGCATTCGAAGTGAAATCGTATTTTTTCTTCTCTCGCGACCTCTCTGAAAAATAAAATGGCGTTGGGATCCCAGGGAGCCTTCATTTGTTAGGTAACACCTTTTTCCAATATACACAGATGACATTCAAAATCAGAACCGTCTTTTACTTTATTTTCGGGTGTAACAAGACACTCTATTCTAAATTCATTAGATAATTGACCTAGAACTCCATCTTTCCAGACAACAGAATCATTTTCACATTGATATAACTCAATCACAGCACAACTTGAAGAACCCAAAAGTTGGTCAGGATCCCGGTTCAGTTGCCGGGCTTGGCAGAAACTTTGCTCTCCTGCTTACACAAAGAATTCGACTTACCCTTTTCTGGATTTCTTCTCTCAGGACTCAACCTGGCCCCTTCTTGAAAAACTCTCTTTTTGGAATGTTCTTCGTTGCTCGCTCGGTGAAAGTGTTTTCAGTGTCATTATGTACAGATATTATAATGCATAGCACACATCACTTTTATATTTATCTTTAAATGTTATCTGTGTCCAGTAATTTTTACCCACTCCATCGCGGACCGGAGCTGAACGACTCCGAGAAAGTTTGCCGCGGTAGTGCAGGGAAAATACCGCAACCATCGATTGTGCCGCGATAGTCCCGCGCTAGTACTGCTGTGGCTCCTTGATCATCACTCTGCTGAGAAGATTCTTGTGCGTGTCTTGAGCCTCGACAAAGCCGCGACTTTTCCGAGATAGCACCGCTCTTCGATGGCGCATCACCGAACCCGCGTGGATTACGATGCTTTGTCCTGTGTGGCAGAGGGAGGTTGTCGCCGGTACAACTACCAAAGTTCAGGATGCACCACTTATCTCCTTGATCCGCTGCAGCTCCGCGATAGTGAGGCTTCGGTGCCTGTAGGAGCCAAAGCGGCTTATCGCGAAGCGGCAATTTTTACCAAAGAAGGGGAACATAGAGAGCAATGAACACGCACACGCACGCAGTGGACGTAAATTTCGCTCCGGAATAGAATGCACTTTTTCTCAAGGGCTTGTAGTCACGCAGAAGCTACATATGACAAACATTTGATAAAAGTTCCGGAATACGTATTGTTTTGAAAGTCAGGGAAGAAAGTTGGTATTTTCAGAATAAACACACCCGCTTATGCTCTATCATTGCCATATTTTGATGTTCGGAAAATTTTAAATCAGCAAAAGGAAGTTACATTGGAACCTCAAAGTCTTTCAAATAATTGAAAAATTCAGAGCCATTTTTTCGTCTTTTCGGTACTTTCAACTCAGTCGGCAACCGCGCATGATTGAGGGAAAAGTAAAAAATCATGACGAATCCTGATTGTATAGATCACGGGTGGTAGTACTTGTGGTCTTAAACGCGAGTTAGCAGGCGTTAAATTCGCGTTAAACGCGAGTTTAACCACACCAGTTTCTAAGGAAGACTCTTGATAGATAAGAGAGAATTCGCTCTAGTTTCACTCTAACATCCCTCAGTGGTAAGCATTCGGTGCACTGCGTTTGAAAACGCCTCGAAAAAGCGACAATTGTAACCTTTGTTAGGAAAATAGCGATTTCGAATCGTTCTAAGGGCTGTTTTTTCTCAACAATTCCGACATGTGGCTTCCTCGCGGTAAGTTCGCGTTTAAAATCCTCTCGCAGAGAGCACGGAAATAGTGCTGAAGTGCGAGAGGAACTGGCGGCTAACGAAAAACTCCTCCCGAGGAGTTTTTGGATGCGGTTAGCAGGACACGATCGAAACAGTTTTGACCATCTATGCTGAGGGGCAAGTGAAGGTTCAATTAATGCAGTGGGTAAAGGAAACATGATAACAGAGTCAGCCATTTTGGCTCTAGAACGACAGGAAATCTCTAAAACTGAAAGTGATAGAAGGAATAATCTTGTAACGTCTACCGTCAACCGGCGATGGTGTATCAAAAGCGAAGCCGAGATCATTGCTGAAACACGTTGGTCGTCTTCTAGGGTAACACTAAGCAATCCCTCCCGATCAGCTGTTTATTTTTCGGCCAGCGCCGACACTTATTCATTCTTTGCTTACTTTTTTCCGAAACTCTTCCGCTTCGCTTTCATCAGTCAGGTTAGTTTCCTTTTCATAATTCACTGCTTAGCACAGGCTATGACGAGTGTGTGGGAAATTGTTTGCTTGTTCGCGTTTTGAAGGAATTATCCACAATTTTTTAGCGCCAGGAAGTGAAAAATCGCAAAGCGACTGATTTTTCAGTGATTCGATGCTTTAGTAATGTTTATTCTGTACTATACGGGGCGTAACGGGCGAGTTTAGTGGCAAAGAAATGCGAACTTGTTTTTAAAGCCAGCTATCTTTGTACTTCTTTTTCAATAAGATTCGAAAACTCATTATTCATTGCCAGATCAGTGCCATCGTTGGCCCCTTTTTTGAGGGTCCGCGACGCACTTGCTTTGGTGCATTGGTGGAGCCACCCGGAGTGTTTCAATTCTTACCTTGCCTTGACTTCTTTTTCACAAACGAAAATAGACTATTTACTTTATCATCATTCTTATATGTTTTTAACTATCCATTTCAGTTGAATGCAGGACACCCTTTGAATTTATGCATTACTCGACGAGTTTCGGAAGGTCTTTTTCTGCACCTAGCGTTACTTTCCCGTAAACGCCTTCTGATTTATCCATCCAGGAATTTTCAAATTTTCGACCTCTCGAAATTTCGTTTGAAAAATTTTTTTATTTTCAAAAAACATTTTTGTTTGGAAAAAAAATTGAAAAAATTCTGAGAAAGTTACTACGAAGGCTAAATTTTGTAAGATCACACACATTTGGTGATTGAGGCTAATGATTAACCTTGCATCTGTTTTCAAGAGTGGTTCTGAAAACTCACGAAGTTCATAAAAAATTACGAGAATTAGGATTTCCAAGGTAAATTTTAAAAAATGCGTTCTGATCGTGTTTCGAGCAAGCGAAATTTAATATAGTACCCATTGAATGCTCTTTTCAATGAATAAAATGAAAAGCATTACTTGTATAATCTATCTGATCCCCCGTCTTTCCACCGCAAACGTCGTTCGTGTTCAAGTGTAGAAAATAATTTTGCGGACGAAGGTCACGCATAAAGTATGTGTAAGAAAAAATGGATGAATCGTGTGTGGGCGCATTAATGATTTATACCTGATCCTCTGCTTGAGAAAGTATTCACTCGTCGTAGATGTTGAAGGCAAATCTTCCGCGACGAGTAGCCGCGCAACTGGCGCAGTGGTTGGGTGCGTCGTCGACGCTACCAGCACCGTAGTTCGAATCCGGTATGCCTCTGTGTTTTGCCACCGAGTTTGCTTTGAAAGATGGGTCTTCCAAGTTTTGGCCTTAGCTGGCAACGGGGCACGATGTGCCTCAGCTTGGTGATCATCTTTATGTGGTGACGGCGGGTGTTTGCTATGTGCCCAGCGGCAGAAGCCGACGACAGCTGGCAAGCTGTGCCACACTGGCCGCGTACATGGGAAATGGTGTACTCTGCTTTTTGAGAGTGAGAAAAGTAGTTGGCACGCCTACTCCAAGAATCTTGCAAATCGCTTGTCTTACGGAATTTCGGGATGGTCGAGAGTATGAGGCATACTGCCGAAATGTAATTTTCCACCGTTATCGATATGCGGTGCAATGCATTTGAACGATATTAGGCTACCATAATAACTGAAAAAGAGCTTCAGTGCTGAACCTCCGGTTTCGAAGCTTTCCAGCCTAGTAACTGCTCTATCCATTGCTACTCTTTAAGTCTGGAATTTACTGTATTTTTATCATTCAAGAAGGGTTCAATTCAGCTTCTCACTTGGGCAGCTCTCTTTAAACCGGCAACGAACTGTGACATCTATGCCGCGGCTCGTTGCCGGCCAGGAGGTGGCGGTTTATTTGCGTTAATTTGGCGGCTCTACGGCATTTATGTCGCGGTATGTTGGCGGCTTGGAGGTGGCGGTTTGCTCGCGTTTAATACCCCATTTCCTACCACCCCACATTTGTGCTGACCCAAAGGCACCACGCATGCAAGCGTTTCTGGGGCAAAATTTAATCTATCGAACAGAACAACAAGAGTTTTTTTGCTAACGAGGAGTTGATATTCTCTCACTTTTCGCGAGTGCTCCTTTACTCACTTAGATACTTGCCTTAGAAATGCTCTTTAGATCCCTTCAATCACCTCTCCTCATTGGCCTTTTTTGTCATTTCGTTGTTCGGACAATTTTCTAACCTCGTCACAGCTAGCTCCCGTCAGTGTCTGTCCTTGTTCGGTATTCACATTCAAATGATTCGTCAGCCACCCGTGGCTGCCGGCCATCGTAAACCGTGGGCGCGCGCGTTGCGAACTATTGTTGCATACGATCATCACCCACACCTCTACAGTATGTAGCTCCAAACTTGAATCAGTACCTTTTCACCTCCTTGAAAGATTCACATGAAAGTTCCATCGTTTTCTGCGCGAGCAATCGTTCGATACAGTAGATTAAAGCCTTGAGCGAGCCGATTGGTTCATACATATGTGCACATTTTAGCTCTGTCCTTTTTAGCCAGTTATGGTCATCCTGTTTCTGCAGTGGAAATTGATTCGCTGACGTGCTCGTTTTTTCCTTGTTGCAGTACATCATATTTTGATGGTAACAACTGAAGGCAGCGAATCAAGCAAAAATCAAATTTTCGTTTAGAATGGCCCCAACACGATTAATCGTTATCCAGCACGATTATCCTGGACACGTGTTCTGCAACAGCGACTATCCGCATCTGCTGAACGGGTTTTCGATCCAATAAGGAAAGAAGACTTTGGGAAAGGAGGGGGGGGAGTAAATAGGGCATAGTTGTGGACTAAGACGGCGTCAAGTGTTCATCGCTGCACGGCGCGACGTAGTGCCCATAAATCTCTCTCCATTTGGATCTAGTGACGCACTGCTGATAGCATTACATGCTGCTGATTATGACGGGTTGCAGTCTAGTGAAGACATCAAGTTTAACTCCTTGTTGTCAGCAGCAGGGGCTTACCAATAATCAGGGATCTAGACCCTGCATCCGCCTTTTGTACAGATTATGGCGCTTCACACTGCTTTGCAATCATAACTGCGAGCATAGGTTCGTTGGGGTGGAGACAGCGGTCCGAGAGGTGAAGGTTGTTTAGGATACCTGAGTGAGGAATGGTGAAGGTTCCCTATAGACTTGCAACTTCAAAATTTGACGTTTTCTCAATCCTCTTTTTTGCATTCAGTACATTTTTAATCATTAATTTTTAAACATTTTTTTCGTTAGCTGACCCCTTTTTGAAATTCACTATTCCTAATGAAATTATCTGCCTAAGTCATGAAAAATTTTTCCTTTGAGGTGTCTTGGGGTCAAAATTTTGTTCGGAAAAATTTTCCAACAAGCGATTTTTGAAAAACTACTCCGTTCTTCGCTCAAAAAATTTTTGCCCTTTAGGGCGAATCTTTGAACGGAGCTGTTTGTAAAGTCTCCATGGAATTTCGCGTCGATTAATGTGTTCGTGTTGAGAAAAATACGTTTCCAGTCTCTCAGCCGATTTCAATTTATGAAGTAACGTTTCTTTCACCAAAAGTAATCAGTTTTTCGTCTAGAACGTTTTTATCCTGGAAGATAGCCCTTCGGTCAAGGTGGTTTTCGGAATTCCCATAAATTTCTGCATCGAATAGCGTTTTGAGTTTTAAAAGATACGTCCCCCTTCTACCAGCCGATTTCAGTTTGTAGAGTGCATTTTTTTCGCCTGAAGTTATCGGTTTTTTGTCCATAACTTTTTTGTGCTTGGAGATAGACCTTTAGTGAAGTTTGTTTTCGGAATCTCGATGGAATTCTGGTTCGACTAGTGTTTCAAGCTTGGAAAAATATTTTCTCGATCCTTCAGCCTAATTCATTTTACGAAACACCAGTTTTTCGCCAATAACTCTTTAACCGTTGAAGATAGGGTTTTGTAGAGGTTGTTTCTGAAATCTGCATAAAAATTCTGCGTCGAATGATTTATCGGATTCCTAACTTTGCTTGCCCCATAAGTCAGCCAGGTCGGTGGAGCCGAGCCCCGTTGTACGCTCCAGGAGATCTCTGCGTCTCCTACTTACACCATAGAGGCGAGAGCATCCTATGGAGATAACTATGTAGCTCGGCTCCACCGACCTGGCTGGCTTATGGAGTAAGCGAAGTTAGGAACCCGATATATCGTTCGACGCAGAATTTTACGCAAATTCCAAAAACTTTCTTCACCAAATTTCTATCTTCAACGGTTAAAGAGTTAGGGGCAAAAAACCGGCAGTGAAACCCACCCAATCTTGAAAATGACTTGCATGAGTGTTGGGTCACTTTCATTCTTTTTCGGGGCGTTTCAACGGTTGTCACCGGTTTACCAATGGTGAAGGTTTCCCAAATCACCTGCCCAGGGGTGAAGGTTGGTGGAGCACATGGCTCCACCCAACGAAGCCATGACTGCGAGCCCTCCAACAAAGGCGATCTGCTCGCCTCGCACCCGCCACCAATTGCTTCCTGATTCATCTGGGCCGTGATTTTCACGCAACTCAGACTTCGCACCAATCCGTGTTTTTCCCCTTTCGAAATCAGGAGAGTTAGATGGGCCAAAAGAGGCATATACTGCACACACGGTACGAGGTTCAAGTGGGACTCGGTTGTTGTTTTCTGCCGTTTACCATGTGAGCGCACTATGTACCGCAATATACAATTATATGAAAGGATATACACACCAGATCGGAGTAAAATTACAGTCCGCAGTTGCAGACAACCACTTTTGCAAAAAGCAGCTCGACCACGATGTCCCAGCACGATCGTTTCCGAGCTGCGAGCCGCATCAGCCGTTGCCTGTAACTGCGGCCCGGATTTTCACATCGATATGGACAATACGCAGAATAGTTTGTCAGTCTGGTACACTTTATAGAAATCTGTGTCTTCGCTAGCCTCTCTGCTGCTGGACGCAATCTCTCCATGCCACCGTAGTAGAGTCTGTCGGAATGTGAGTGTCGTTCAGGCGGTCGGCGTGCGTGTCAAACGGCCGTCTAGGAGGAATTTTGGAGAGATCCTTCTCACGGCTGCAAAAAGCTGACAAGAATATTATACACTATTCATCTAATATTTCTGCTAGTCGATTGAAAAGTTCATCAGATGGTCTCTTGACTGCCGCTCGACACGCATTACGACCGCATGGGTGGACAGTCTCATTCGGGCAGACTTTATGTATGCGTCTCCCTGCGTTTGTGTTCGACAAAACACATCGAATCGTTTCACTAATCTGCGTCCACTATAGATATGAAGTTTTGCGTGGATGATTTTTCAAAGCATAAAATTTATCACTATGAAAATCATATTAATTTAGCACAGGTGACACCCGTTTTGTGAGCGTTTTGTTTAGGAGATGTCGGGTAAAAGGCAATTCTTAAGATTTTTTTGTTAGTCCATATTCTTTTTGTCTCTCACGTAGGTGCCTTCAAGCCAAGATTTTCGGGATGAATCATCAAAGTCACCATTTAGGTAATCCGAATTCCATTCTTCTAACGCAGTAATTGATGAAAAAAAGTCAACTGAAGAGCAGCCTATTTAAAACAAAGAATTGCGGATGCTTTTTGATTATATATAGCAAAATTATAAATAGCTCAGAGATCAGGAAATTATCTATGCCGAAGATGAAAGAAATGCAATATTATGAGTGTATGATTTAACAAATGACGTGGAGTACGAATCCTTGTGACACCTCTGGAACGAGCTCAGATCTTCTCCAAAGTAACGATGATCGCGCGTGTGCGCTGTTGCACAACGTAGTGAAGAGTTTGACGACCTTTTTATAGCCGATTCGTGGTGATTGATGACGAGTCGTGAGCTGTTTGCGCTGCCGTTTCCTCGACCAGGTTTATGATCGAATGAACCACTTGTGTTGTTTCAACCATGCCGTCATCAAAATCACTCTCAGGTAGAGCCCTCCCGCGATAGTTGCATTGGATTTCATTCTAATGATACCCTGAACGAAGAAAAGATTTGTGGTTCAGGCAAGGCTGGGCCGAACGCGGCGGAGAACTCCGCGCCGCACCTGGAATTTACCACGAACACACGGCTTTTGCATATGGCTAGAGACGAAGAAAAAAAAGGTAGTTTACGATCGGACCACACGTGCGATTCTGATTTATCTCATCCGCCCAGAGATGACAAAAAACCTCCCGAGGCAGGTACTGTTGTGGAGGTCGGCAAGATACTGTGCGAATTATCCGCCATTTGCTTATTAACCGGAACTCCAACGAGGAATGTCCACGGCTGCTCATATGTACATGCACAAAACAGAGAGAAAATATTTTTTTTTCGTCAGTGGCGTAGACGAAACCTTAGTGAAGTAAGAGACCGCTTCACTAGATTCTCAAGGTCCTCGTTGAACCTTCTACTTCTTTAAGACTTCGACTTTGGCTTCGACTTATCTCACTTGAACGTCCATAACTTCCGGAAAATTCCATCTGGTCGTTTTGTGAAAACCATTTTCCAAATTTTGATAAGTTATCTAGAAAAAAGACCACAAGTGGGATATGAGATCGATCCCTCGCGGTGTGGGCGCAGTATATTCTATGATTACATGCATCTAGCAATAGGTTTCCGAGGCAGATTTCATGTTTGTCCAGTTTTACATTAATTTTACATTGATTTTGAAGAAAAGAATCTAGCACAGAAATATAGGTACCAGAGACGAGAAGCTGCCTTTTTGGGTAAATTGATTCACCCAGAACCATAAGTGCGCAGGTCCCTGGTGTGAACCAAGTTTCAGTCGAAGACAGGAACGTTTTTCATGACGTTATTTCTCGGGAGAGAATCATTGATTCCACGTTAAGATCCAATGCACTCTATCGGGACCATCACGGCGACCTGGGACGTTCATCAACAATTTTGGGGCAAATGCATAAAAAGCTGCAGGTTTTTTCGGAGGTGCCTCCAATGTTTTTGCTACGATAAATCGGTAGGTGCTAAGCGAGCAACCCATACATTAGACCACTTTAAAGGCCCTACTGCTAAAATGGAAATACTCCGTGGTGTTCGAGGGAAGAAAGGGAACTTTTCAAAGTTGTTGGTGTTGCTGGTTCATTGAATACCTCAAACTCTATGTGAGAATTTTCTCTGAGTCTTCATTCAGCGAAATTCCTGAACACACTCTTAGTTAGAGTCGCTAAAGCAGAACGGCGCAGAAAACCTTGTAGCAAGGACTAGGACTGTCAGAGCAGCGAAATCGTCGAGAAACTTTTGGGAAGCGATTTGCATTTGCTACATGTGCAGTCCGTGTCATTTTTCTAGACAGTCGCGACGCGGATGCGATATCGCTATGTTAGAAGATGAGCGGTCGTTTCATCACCTCTACCATTCTATGATTCTGGGGGGGGGAGTATGGGCGGTTTACGCAGCTGAATACCGATTACCATATGCACTCCTGTATAAGTTGAAGTCTGTCCGAATGAGACTGTACGCCCGCCCACGCGGTAGCCGTGCGTGTCGTGCAGCAATTGCGAAGGCAGTTTTTGAACAAGTAAAACGATAAGCAGGAATATTAGACGAATAGTGAAAAACATCCCAGTCGGCTGTTTGCAGTCGTGAGAAGACTTGTTCAAGAAGACTTTCACGAGGGCAACCCGACACGCACGCCGACAGCATGGGCGGACAGTTTCATTCATACAGATTTAGGTAACTCCAAAAACAGCATTCACGGTTGGGATCATTGCGGTTCTGTATCCCATGGTATAATGGTTGTACGAAATAAAAAACTGAGGGCCATCCTACCTCACAAGTAAAAATCCACATTTTCTTGAGATGATGTCTAAAAATGAGAATATTGATCGAAGTGTGGAGGCAGCTCACATTTTTCTGTATTGGATTGGTAGTGGACGGGTTACACCGCAGCATACCCGCTCGACTGAGAGAGCGAGGGTACCCTCGTATGGCTCGTACAATAAAACACTTACGCCGTCACAAGGGAGTAGCCAAAGTGACTGTAATAAGACGATAAAATTGAGGGTTTTCGTTCTGAGGGGCGGGCTCTGGCAAAAATTGGGCGGAGCCCCGACGCACTGGTGGCTCAAGAGAACGGTCATTTTGAATCGTTTCTGACGTTTCAAACAGCATAAGCGTTCCATTATCGGTCGTATGAATAGATTAGCTCCACTATCTCAAGAACTTATGCCAGCGTCTGTAGTGCCTTCAGGGACGGCTACTACATCATATTTTGGTTGAAGGCAGTGTTCACGATGATTTTTATTCCCGAGTTCTCCACTCAAAACAAAGCGTTGGCCACCGAGAGTTACAGAAAGTACTAAGAAACGGCGAAAAACGCACTAAAACGGCATATTTCAGTGACATTAATATCTGGCCTGGACTAGTTGTCCAGTTGTAAGAATATGCTCAAGGTGGTTGTCACCGGTGAGAAATTGGGTCAGTCGAAAATGGAAGAATATTCCAGGCATAGTAGTACTACTTAGAGTTCGAAGGGAAAAACGGAGCAACAGCAAGCAAATACTTGTAAAGGACGGGCCCACAAATGATTTTATTGTCGCAACGAACAGTTCTTGTGAGAGTGAAGAGGTGGGGTGAGAGTAAAGGATTTCGTGACCTTCTGGTGCATTTTTCTCGAATCCTTTGTCATTTTTGTTCTACCCGGGGGCCAAACAATCGATTTATCTATTAATCTCGGAATCGAAGATTATCGTGAACACTGCCTTTAAGTAATTCAATCAATGTTCATTCGATTTGAGCTCTGAGGTCGCGTTTGGTTAGATGCGACGATGTCGTCCCGGACTGACTTTAGTTACTTGATCTAAGCTCATCACTGCCACAATCATAGATCCTAAGTTGATCGGACTCAACATAGCATTTCGTTGACTTCCATACCGCAGCGATGTCTATTTTTATAATGGGTTGTTGTATCTTCCTCATTTTTTTACTTGTGAGCCCTAGACTACTGATAAAAGTAAAAAGTGATGTGGTTCAGGTACTTAGAGGTGGCGGTTCAAGGTACTTCTAACGGACAGTCATACGGGGCCTTATATCCAACAGAGCCTCCCTCACGCTGCATTTTGGACATGGGTTGGAGTCCGGAGTTGACGTAGGCGTTAAACGTTTCAAAAGTTGCTCCAAGTGTTTGGATCTTATAGGTGGGCGGAATTTCGATGTGAATGCAAAATGCTGGTCGACCCAGTCCCTGATTGGCATCAGTTTTTGTTGCGCTTCTTCTTCTTTAACCTTTTGTTTTTCACAGGAAAACTAACAACTCTCTCAATAACCAACACTGCCCTTCATGCGGGTCTCTATATAGGTTGGCTAAACGACCGAACCATCTCTTCCTCAATAATTTTATAATTTCTAAGGTTGCTTCACACTTTCCGTCCTCAACCCTGTTCAGGAGTCTAGAGGAGAGTGTATTTGGTTGTACATAGTTGACGCCCGGGTGAGGGTGAGTGTTGCCCCCGAGTTCTTAGGCCGTAAATCGTTTTTACGACTTCCACCTGGATCGGCTGTGGGCTTTCATCGTGGCCGCGCCGATCGCAGCGTGCTGCACCCACCTGTGCTTACCGTAGAAAGCGTCATGGTCAACTGTCAACAGCAGCCTCTTTCATTCCTTCTCTGGACCTCCCTGTCTGGGCGATAGAGGAGTGTCTGTCCCCTCCCCCCACTAAATATGCTACGTTTCAATTTGGTCCAGCCATCGAGTCAGCTAGGCGTCCATTTTCTCGTGGGGCTGTTGCTGTGTGTGCGATGTTTTTGCCGAGCAGACGCCACACTGAGGCCTATAATTTTGACTCTCTCTCAGGTGCGCGCAGAGTGAAACCACATGCGTTGCCTCGCTAACCCGCCGCCCCGCTCCGGTTAGCACACACTTTCGTCCCCCATCATCAATTCGCCCTTAAACACCCATAATTCCAACGTTTTTTGCCCCTTCCTTAGCGTTCGTAACCTCCGCCACTTTGCCTTTTCCTGCCACTTTGATTTCCAACCTTTCAGCCATTGTTTTCTCGCTTCCATGGTTCATTTTCTGCTTGTATTGTGTATGAAGTTTCTGAACGGCTGAACCGATGAATACCGTAATCATCCGTGCAACACAGCGACGGCGACAAGAAAAATGCTCCATTAGATCGCATGAAATCGATGCGAAACGTCGTGTTCGTCGCGCGCTGGCTGGCGCTGGCTCAAACGCGCGGCTGGCCTTATACTATCGCAAAAAACCGCCCTGAACGACCGAATTTTGGCCCATTAACATGCTGATTCAACTGCTGCTGAACATGCGACTTGGGTGGCCCGCAGGACACGGTATCCCGAGGCGAGCAGTGTCCGGGAAAGTGCGGACAGAGCTTCTGGTTACTTCATTCTCACATTTACATTAGCCTGATTCTTACATGCAAATGTAGGTTGCGAAAAAGCGTGATTTTTTGTGAAGACCAAAATGTCGCTGCGGTAGTGCTTCATAGAAAGATGGTCTGGTTGCTGAATCAGTTTTTGTAAATCCGACTCAGTCTCACCCCAACACCCTCATTGGAAATAGATTCATGATTTGCCGTGAAAGGAACCCATTTGCCTGGATAAGAGAATGTCTGTTAACAACTGTAAGGACGACTTCTTCAAATTTAGTCTGAGACCACAATATGTTGTTCAAAGCTGCAGAACATTTCGCGCTTTGATCCAATCTGGGGCCTGATCCATCAGCTGTAAATCTGCGGTTTACTCGAGCTCTCAGCAATGCTCTATGCCGGCCGCTGTTTCGCCCCTCCAGTCACTCTTAGACTATGGTTTTATCGCTGATGAATCTGGTCTCTGATGAAGCAAGCAAGAGCAGCGGAAGTCAATTGGAACTTCTGCTCCTGGTAATACGAACAAGCTGTTTTTTCCCTATGGTCGCCCTCATCAACCGCTTGCTCCCGAAAATTAAACTCTTTTGCGTTGTGTAAGGCAATTGTTGCAGGCAATGAACAATTACTTCATTCTAGAACTGTAACGAAATGTGGTGTGCAGATCATAGGAAACTCTATGGATGAATGCAGTATTTACTTACAAGGAAAGTGATTAGAGTGTCAAACGCATCTACGAAGACGACTAGTACCGCTAGTATCTCTTGTGGCTCCATAGTAAAGCTGCACAATATCCAGCCCCGAGCTGCAGGTTTTCTGAAGTTTTCCTTGAGCAAAGTTTGGGTATAGGCACATTTTCCATACTTCGTCCAGACTAACAGCGTACGGATTTTTGGTTGGGCGCTTATTTATACCGATTAGCGTTTTAGAGAAATGTTCCGGATTTGACTTCAAATTCTCCCAGAGTTTTTTTTGGGGCGCTGAACACCAATCTGTAGGTTATTAGTCGATTTTCCAAAGTTTTCGGCTATTTTCGTTCGAAGTTCCCCAACCGGGGAAAATTTCAAGGGAAAAGCGCCGCTTCCGAGATTTCCGAATTTCTGTGATAGATGTGTCTCAAAATCATTCTCTGATGGTTATTTGGAGTGCTAAACACTAATCTCGAGTCCGTTTGTCGATTTTTCGCAGATTACGGTAGATTACGGTGGGTATACGATAATCTGGTCAAATTCTCAGATTTTACTGAAAATTTGTATACGGAGGTTATTCGGGGTGGAGAATACGAATTTAGCGTCCGTTTGTCGATTTTCAAAATACTAAGGTAGCTTTTGTTCCCTAAGTGACATGTTACCTACCGTAACTTGTAGTAAACCTCAAAATTTCAACCAATGAACTCCAGATTCGTGTTCACCACCCTAGATTACCTCTAAATACAAGTTTTGAGCTAAATGCGAGAATTTTTTTGGAAACTCTAAAAAAAGATGCCTGATGGGTATTTACCACTCTAAAAACTTCCCTTGTTGGTACGAACTTTCAACATACCTGAAACACCACACCTGAGACTCATGGTAGACGATATTTTACCCCTTTAAAGCATTTTCGAGTCTTTAGCTTCTTTTTTTTTCGAAACTATGAAGATTGTTTTTCTTAAATCTGAAAAACTAATGAGATCCTGGTGGGGAGGGCTACCCAACGGCATAATGATTGCTTGAGCTCGAGCATAAACAGAAAATGGGTAGTGAATTTGTTGTGCACCATGCAGTATACAAACACAGTATTCCCCTGCACAGCGTGATGTGTACTGTGTAATATTGACTCAAATTATAATTTTCTCGTTCAGATGTATTCATTAACAAAAATTATATTGTTGAGCAGCCTTGTACACCTGGTAGGTACAGTCGGCACAGATCTCACTGATAGTTTAAGTTCCCTAAAAACAGTTCGCGCAAGCTCTCCGCACCTACAGTATCAAACAAGCTTTTCGCTAAAGCGACGTTTAGCAGCGCTATTTGTGCTCACAATGCGCCGCTTTACTACAACTTGCTTCAAAGTGGTCCGACTATAGTTTTGAAGCTATTTTTTGAATAGCTTTCAACGGGTCCCATACAGTAGCTCTACAAAACAGAATATCCAACTCAAGAAATTTTTCGAAAATTGCATACTTCCATCATGTTTTGACCTGTGGTCGATGGGAATTCCGGAAGGAAATACACATTTTTTCACAATAATCGGAGTCAAAAAGACTAACACATATGCACCATTGCATTCGCCTCACGGGGAGGAACATGGAAATTTCCTTGAAAATTCAGTCGTTTATTGCACTATTCAAGATTGCGAACGCAATTTCTCGTCAAATCGTAAATCACAAAACTTGCAGTTAAAAAAGCAGTAAATTAATCCGCTTTGGCAAACTTCCTTCTCTTCAGCAGCCTTGATTAGTCAAAAACTTTCAGAAAAAATGCCTCTTGCGACCTGCTGTTTCGGACAGCCACTTTCTTGCCACCGACACTTCGATTCGCGACTCAATCTCTCTTCTTCGATATTTGGCATTTGTCATCTTTCACTTTGATGGAGCTCTTGAGTATGTATTACGCTCGAAATGCCCCTTTTGAGCTCGACCCCGTTTTCTCTAATCTTGAAGTAAACCATTCGGAACATTCTCTCATTGTTCCAATTTCGATCCCACCAAAGCGTGAAAACGGCTTGGTTTTCCAATAAATTGTTCTGCAGGTCAAAACTATTGCTCTCTTCTTGTTGAAAAAGGTTAGCTCGGAATCTGTCGCAACTTTAAGCGATTTTTCAGTTTGTAATTGGATTTTTCCGTATTTTTGCAAAAATAACCTGCCTCATATTCGCTCCGGGACATTTTCCTGTTTACTACGGACCCTCTTAAGATTATATTCATAGGAAGAGTTATCACCTTCCTTAATGGACGACTCTAAGTCAGCGTCCACTTCTTGCGAGAGCGCGCGATTACGCAAAATCGATTGTCATCAATGGCCACGATCTGCTAAGTGCTCATCAGCGCTTACGCGTCATTTATACTTCTGCCGCCGAGCCGCGCAGCAAAGTGCACTTCTATAGTATCGATTGAGCCGCGCCGCGTGACCAATATTAGAGCATCGCACATCGCTCCGCCGCCCAGTTGTGGGAGTATAAATGACGCCCTACAATCGCTTTCACTCGCTTACGTCCTCTCCGAGCTGGAAGCGGCGAACTTCAGGTCGACTGCTTCATTTCTAAAGCTATTGACCTTTGAGCATACATCTAAACTAATGTTTTGTTGTCCCTCCCATCACGGTGAGTACAAATCGTGGTAAATGAGCTGTCAACGAGTCGATTGTAATGATTGATCACCAGATCAAACGTCATCAGTGGAATCGACATGAGGCAAAAAGTGATCGCCCGTGCCTCTCTGGTCATCGAACAGCCATCAGCGTTGGGGAGCGCTGAGGAGCGCGCAAGAGCGGCAGCGCGCGTCCTCGCAACGTATGGACGCTGACTAAGGTCTATGGAGCACTTACGCCGCAGAGCCCGTCGACGCGTTCAGCGACAGGGTTGCTATTGGTTGAGTTTGAACTTGGACCAATCGCGCAGCTGCCGCTGAGGGCAGCGACAGGCTGCGCGACGCAAGTATGCCATAGGCCGAACACTGAAGTAGACGGAAAGAAAACGGTAGAACCCGTAGACACAGTAACATTCAGCAAATGGTCATCTGGGGCGGACGAGTTGTTGTAATTACGGACTGAGTATGAGTTACAAGACTATCTCAGACACACTTGAGACTTTTTACCCAACAACATTCGTGATTGTTGTCAATCTATTCGTTTAAATGAACCCAGGTTTATATAATTGAGAGTTTAGGTGTGTCTGGATTCTACGTTTGATTTCTAGATCATTTATTTGTGGTTTACTGTTTTCGCTTTTTTAGTGTTTCTTTAGTGTACTCGTAACTTGACTTGTTTCCCTCGTCCTCCTCTTCGTTCTTTTTAATTATTGTGCATTTTTCTCGTTGTATTTTATGATTTGAATCGCTACATTCGACAGCAGTAGAAATCTGTTCCGAGAAGTGGATTTTGAATGGGCCAAAACAGTCGGAATGGCTATTTGTTGCGCATATTTACCGTAAAACCCACAATTAAAACCTTGCTCACGATAACTTCCATTGCTAATAGGCACTATTCACTGCTCAAAACTGAGCTTTTAGTGCAGTTTTCATAATCAACAGACAGTAAAGTGAAGGTTTTTTTTCTAAATGTCCAATATGAAGTCAATAAAGTGAGAAATAAGAAAAGTATGCGCTCATTCTAGGCCTATAAGCATTTTATTCTGTGAATTTGGCTGTGTACTTACTGCACAGAAAATTTCTCAACCTAGCTCCTAGGCAGATGCAAGGAACTCGGAAGAAGCACCGCATTTCCTATGACTTAAACTGTGTAAAGGTTGCCCGCTTTTTCTTCTTTACCCTTACCTCAAACTAGTTAACCTTTTCATAGACCGCGATGAGAACTTGAGTAGACTCTTCGACGGTTTTCCAACCTTCGGATATTGTTAGGCACCAAGCCGCGTAATGCCTATACGAAACACCATATTTACGCCGCACCTACGTACTCACATAAGATTTGGTCGCTTTTTTTTTCTGAAAGGAACTTTGAGAAAAAATTTATGCATTCTGATGGCATTAACTGCAAACGTGCTGTGAAAATCATGCCACACGCTTAGAAAGAGTTGTATATTTCACAATTATTGCCCAAAATTTCCTTAAGATTGCCGAAATTGAACCGAACCTGCATAGCTCGCTCCGCTTTAGCACGTGGGAAATTTCTAACAAGTGTAAAAAATTATACAAATTTTTTGGAAGTTCAGAGTGTATTTGAACACTTCCCTGGTTGTTACAGAATTTCGCCACACTGGGAGCACATATTGTGAGGACCACCCGACAGAAAAGTGCCATGTGAGGTGGAGACTGCTGGCTGAAGGGTGCCTGGCTGCCGTGTGTGATGGGTGATCACATTTAGATAACCCGACAAGGGGCGGCATCTTTCATGCGCCTCAGCTCAAATCACACCGCGAATTAGCCGCGTTTGAATTTGACCGAGTTTGCCCAAGGAGAAAGTGAAGACGAGGAGGCTAATAAATATCAATGAGAATTGCTAGTTCGAATTGGTGTTTGTCGGACGGAGTGCCGATGATTCTGATTGTTGTGCTATGATTATTTTCTTACTACTTAACGCTCTTAGCTTGATTGGCGTAATGGATGTTTTTTAAGGACAGAAATATAAATGAAAAAAGTAATGTATAAAAAAACGGGCGGTTTCTAATATTGGGGGATTAAAGAAGGTTCTGAAAGCCACGTAAAAATTTTTCGCAACCAGGGGTTCCATTGCCCTGGGGGAATAAAAGACCATTTTGCATCTATATAACAGCTTATAAAAGACTTGGTTCTTAAATCTATAGAAAAAGTTGGAAGGCAGCGTCCTTATAAAAATCCTTGTTCTTGAATCCGTGTGAAAATCGGTATGCGGCCTCTTTTACCACACATCTATTGGACTCAGTTCCCAAAAAGAAACCTTGAAAAGTGCAAACTAAGAGAGAAGACCAGTTATGTATTATCCAGAATTGTACTGCAAGCTTAAAATTCTGATCACTATTAGGCTTTGTGACACTTTTCTTTGTTCACCTTAATTTAGCTTGAATATTTTCCATGGCAGAAGTTTACATCTGCGGTTACAGACAACCGCCTTTATGACACGCATTGCAAGCGAAATTGTACTTGTGTGACGGGGCCCCTCCACAATTATCTCAGAGGTGTGTCTGCTACTAGGGATAAGATTTTTGTTGGGATATGGAGAAAGCATTCCAGAAACGTGCTGAAAAAGTTTTAACCCGGGAACGGAAAACGAAAACAAAATTTTGATCCGGAAAGGAAACGTGGACTGGAAAGCTAAAAGCGAAAACGAGAAAAAGTGCGGAGGTTAAAAAATTTCGTTCCTTCCTTATTTTTTGCATATTTCTTCTCATACATATTTTTCCTCAACCAGTACCAGAACCGGCAATACGGCAAGCGGATTAGCAAAAAAATGGTAGAAGACGTAATACGGATGTCTCCCTACAACAGTGGTAGTACCTATATTGTCTGCTCCTCAGAGAAGATAAGCCGCGCACATGTATTTTGCGAGCATATAGGTCTAGAATGACCGACTCAATCAATTCTTGGCACCCAAACGCGCAATTTCGTCGCTGCAGCTGCTGATCACACGCTTACACGCAGGATCTACGGCTGTGTTAGACTTTCCTTCAGACTTCACTTTATCCCGGGGCAGGATCTTTGTCCCTACGAGCGCGTGTGCAGAGCGAGCGAAGAAGTGGTGACGAGCAGGGTCTAGAGGGAGAAAGCAGCAAGGGCGATCACACGGACGTGATTGAACCGAGTGACTTTTGCTCTGAAACAGAGGGTAGGCGGCTGGAGTCGCCCAGTATGCTAGACAAATTCGTCTCTTGACTATCAGGGTATATCTTTGATGAAAAGATGAGAGACAGTGTGTGCATTTATCTTTGAAATATTTCGCGTTCTTGTAGCATTTGTGATACCCGTGTGATCTAGCATGAATGGAGCCTCAAGTGTAGGCTGAGCACGACTTTGTCAAATGATGCGTCTTTTTAAAGGCAGCAGACACGCTCAAAAATGATATCAATTTTATGGATTAAACTGAAGGTCTGAAGCTGTTAGTATTCAGAGATAACGAAAAAGTCGGAAACAAATCGACGGAAATTAAGATATAACGGTATGTTCTATATTGGCCCAGAAATGGACGAGTTGTACGGCACTGGCTGAAATAGCGGAGCTAGCAACAAATTTGTTGGGATAACGACGCTAATGTACTCGTACGGCCCTTTCTGGAACGCTTAAGCCGTTAGAAACCTAAAAGGTAATCTAAAGTGGCCGCAATCGAGCATTGAATATCTGTATGGAGGGGCGGAGGCCGTATCGATGGGCGCAGCAAGGATGATTTCGTGACTGACTACGGCTCAAATACGGTCATTTTGACTCTTTTTCAACGCTTGCAATTTCGTGAGGGCTCTTCTAGGGCCTGCACGAACCCACTAATGTAGTTATCTCAACAACTTTTTCGAGCGTGTCTGCTGCCTTTAAGCTCCTTTCTATGGATCATTGTGTAGGAGAAAAACAACAGTGGCAAATCAGGTTCAGCACCATAAGTAGCCCTTTGAAGGAAGTGCTCACGATGGAAAAGTGGACCGTTTTTAGCGAGAACCTAAGTTTAAGGTCCGTTTAAGAAGAGGAAGAACGGAACTACGACGAAAAACGGCCAGGAAGTAAAGGAAAATTACGTGGACCAGCCAAACCATTGAATCACTCCGCCCACGTCATACAGTGCGTTGCATTATACGACATACCCCATCTTCCACGGTTCCAAACTTCGCGTCAATTAAGGAGACAAACGGGGAACGCCGATCGATGCAGCACCCTCGAAAACCCCTGGGTACGATTCTTCATGAAATTAGAGCCACAAGCAGGGAACTGGCAACGGAAATTGTCAAAAATGGCCGTTGCAGAATTATACGACATAGCTTACGTTCTCGCAGAAATTTCTTTTCTAGACCCTCTGTATCAGTTCGTTCATAGTAAGAACCACTTGAAACATTGAGTTATTAGTCTTCAGAAATGTCTTGGCGCTGAACCACTTTGAAAACTCTGTTTAGTATGTTTCAACCCAGCTTTTTGTGAGCGCCCCTATCAATCTGCGCCCATTCGCTTATAACGGCCAGTACAAGCGGAGCGACACGCTCGTATTGTCTGTTCTGGATGTAGATTCAACGTCCAAGATCACCTCACACGTTTTCCACAGAGTTGAGGTCCTGCAAACCGGCCGGTCATTCTAGCGGATGGGCAGGATCGGCCTGAACCCAAGCTTACGTTGTCATACTGACAAGAAGTGAGTGCGGAAACGCACTAGAAAGAACTGTAAATGATTTTCCGGCACATTCGGATAATCTGCGGAGTTCATAGGTCATGTCGCTATTGGCTTGCCAAGCTTGAAACCCCACCTGGATCTGGGTCAAGTCATTATTCTTTCTCCTCCGAAATCCCTACTCAAGGATATATTCGAGTCCTTTTGTAGATCTCTCCAATGCTTGGAATGCTTAGTCAAAAATGGATAAATGTAATAGAATTGATCAAGCTCGTGTTTTCGACCGATGAAAAAGCATTTCGAAGGATCCACACAAGGACCCGAAGTTATCCTTGAGTAGGAACTTTGAAGGAGAAAGAATATTGCATTGACGCGGATCCAGGTAGGGTTTCAAGCTCTATCAGCTCTTTGCGACATGACCTATGAACTCCACAGATTATCAGAACGTGAGGGAAAATCATTTCCAGTTCTTTCTATCCCGTTTCCGCCTTCACTTCTTGTCAGTAGGACAACGCAGGCATGGTTTCAGGCCGATCCTGCCAATTCGCTAGAATGGCCGTCCGGCTCGCAGGACCTCAACCCTGTGGAAGACGTGTGAGGTATTCTTGGGCGTTGAATCTACATCCAGAACAGACAATACGAGCGTGTGGCTCCGCTTGTACTGGCCGTTATAAGCGAATGGGCGCAGATTGATAGGGGCGCTCACAAAAAGCTGGGTTGAAACATACCAAACAGAGTTTTCGAAGTGGTTGGGCATCAAGGCAATTCTGAAAACTTTCAACTTGATGTTCATAATGGTTTTTTACCATGAACGAACTGATACAGAAGGTCTAGAATAGCAATTTCTGCGAGAAGGTAAGCTATGTCGTATAATTTTGCAACCACCATTTTTGACAGTTTCCGTTGCCAGTTTCCTGCTAGTAGCTCTAATTTCATGAAGATTCGTACCCAGGGGTTTTCGAGGGTGCTGCATCGATTTGCGTTCACAGTTTGTCTCCTTAATTGTCGCGAAGTTTGAAACCGCGAAAATTGGGGTGTGTCGTATAATTTTGCAACGCACTGTATAACAGTTGCCCAGCGTTCGTTTCACCAGTGGAACAGGCACCAAAATTTCAATTATTCTTTATCGCGGAAGGTTCTAACATCCTAGCATGTGCGATGACTCATCTTATTCTCCATACAATAAACAAATAACAAAGTAACATACCTAAGATTGCATGGTACCCACCGTACCCTACAGTAGACCTCTGAATTTCGACAAAATGACCGCTGATTCGTCATCAGCACCCTAAATAACCCACACATAAAAATCCAATCCGAATCCAATTTTTTTTCTCAAAGCACTAAAAATTGCCTATCATGGAAACAGCAGCTTGGGGGATGCTTTGAGATTTCAAGTATGGAGGCCCAATTGGTGATACTGAAAATACAAGAATGCGACAAACGGTCGACCATCTTGTTTGCATTGATGAAGGCCTCAGCCTGTTCATAATCAGTAAAAATTCTTAGGAACTATTTATCGTGTACAGAATCTGTCGAACTAGCGTTCTTAATGAGAAAAACAACAAGTCTTTTTTTATCAAAGTTCAAAGCTTTGCCACCTACATAGTACTGATGGAAAGGGTGCAATGAGGAAACTGACAGTAAGTGAGTCGACTCATCCTTCTACAAGAGAGTCACAGGCCATCAAAAGTACATATGATAGCCGTAAGTTTACACGGAACAGCGTATTTTCCACAAAAGTCATTTCTTCCCTAAATTGAAAAGGCTTAGACATAAAAACACAGGTGATTCCACTAGGGCGAAACATATTATTCTTTGTCTTTTTCGTGCTGTTCTTGCTATCCCCCTTGCCTCAGTTGACCCTTAATCTCCTATAATCTAAGGAATACTCAGCAACCTTCATTGAGCTGAGAAAACGTTTTCCAATTTTTTTTTGCGTTGTGGCTAAAGCGTGCTTTTCTCAATTTTGCTATGTTTTATCGTTTTTTCTGTACTGTTGGTGTGATCATAACTTCAATTGTATAGCAGAGTTACACCACTGCTAACGATAGACGTTTCAGCACCTTCACACTACACGACAGAGTAGTTGTGGGTGATGCAAACCTACCAAGGTACGGATTCGACGCCTTGTTAAAAGCACAGTCATATCCTCAAAGTAGTTTCTTAGTTTTCTTGCTTACCTCCGAGAGAATTTCACGCTGATCACAGTGGTGTCTCCAGAAACAACCAGAACGTATCGCAAATGGAGTTAATGCCCCTCAAAAATTTTGAAATTGAACGGCGAGAAGCTCGTGGACGAGTTGTCTCGGGCCTGTTTTTTTTTTTCTCGTCGTGCGCGGCCATCGCGCTCATGCTGGCCGGAATGTAATGCCAGACCGGGAACAAATGGACTAACATAGATTCTGCGGATAATGAATCGCGCGCCTCTCCCCTATTGAGATCGAGAACTTGTTGATGTGAGTGTCCCTTTTTTACTCTTGTAAGAACGTGGTTGACTTTTCCTCACTTTTTTTCTGGCCTATTTGAGCTAATTGAGATTTCGCGCTTGGCAGGGTTGTTATACACGGCGGCCGGACTATAATACCGTATTTCCTCTTTTTGAAGTACATGCACTTCTAATACTCAGTATCTTATATGTACTTGAATTAGAGGTGTACCTCAAATAGAGTCTGTACTTTTGATTCTCGGCCCTCTCTTTTTGATGAACTTCTATTAGAGGTGTACTTCTAATGGTGGATATACTTCTATTACTCCGCGCAATTTTTTGAATTTCCAATGGTAGACTGTTCGTGTTTCGGCAGATATCTCCAGTATAACACCAAAAGTTTGTATGTATTGAAATACCAGACCGCAACCAAAAAAAACTATGCTCAATCGATTTAGGGATCCAACAATCGCTGATATCATATTTTCAAAACCACACCCTTCCCAAGTTGATTTTTCCCACAAAATTTCATGAGCTCGGTATCGCTTTCGTTGTCACGTGCTCTATGAGAAAGAGGGAGACCAACAGGAATCGACTCCTTAGACCCAGAAACAAAGAATCTTTTCGCCTTTCAAGCCGTCCAGAGCGATTGAAAATACGCGCTACTTGATCGACTTGACAACAGCTCTTCCAGAGGCAAACTCTTTGCAACCACAGGTGTAGGTAAGATCTACCGTTGGTGGTTCCTACTCCTCGTTGTTTTTGACGGTTCCTCTGCATGGATGATCCGGTCTTCACAACGCTGGGAAATCTTACCTTTTTAAGGACCGTTATAGTCAACGTCTTAGGCCAAATATCAACTCAACTTTGAGCGATTAAATCAAATCACATAAAAATTCTTCTAAAAAACCTAAATGAACTCCGTGCCTTCGCCTTGAATAACAGCAATATCAAGTTTCAGCTCTTTGTTTTTACTTGGTCATTTGAAGTTCGCTAAAGTTTCATCGGAAGTTGTTCCATGCAAGCAATTATTGACCGAGAAAGGGGTGGCCGACAATTCTTCTGTAAATTTGAATAAACCTCACAATATTGAAAAAACATCTAGTGCATACTGGTCTCTCTCAAATGCCACATTCGAATTGCCAAACGCTCCCCAGAGTACCGGAGATCGATTCCGAGAAGAGGTGTAACATCGGCATGGATCGGGGAGAGACTTCGCGTGCATTGTTGAAGGTTGGCGCCAACTCGGTGCACCTATGTTATAGCACATGGCACCGAGTTTGCGCCACCTTTCAACAGTGAACGCGAAGTCTCTTCGCGATCCATGCCGACGTTACTTCAAATAGAGTGTGTACTTCTAATACTCAGACCTCTATTTTATATTTACTTCTAATAGAGGTGTACCTGTAATAGAGGAACTACGGTATGCAAATCTTTCCCTAAGTTTGGACTCTGCCTTTAGGATTAATTATGAAGCTACAAACATACCGAAATGTCTGCAGTCAGTATAACACTGCGCAATAACTGCAGACACAACTCTTTACTATGTACACTCCTCTGCGCTTGTTCTTAGTTTCGATCCTGTGTGCAAAACTTTGCGCATCCATCAGGACTGAATCCGATGTTTGTGGGCGATGTGTGTTCTAGCCAGCCCGGGGCGGCCAACAGCGGCTGCGCGAGCGCGGCACCTTCAAAGGCTGATTGGTTACTGTGGATTAGGCTCCGCCTATGGGGTGGGAAGAGCGAACACAAGAGGAGGAGTAGAGGAGGAGGCGCCGACCACCGCGTCCGTAGCCCCCATCGCCACCCATCATTTGAGTACCTATTCGGGTAATCTAACAAGCTCGTTAAAAAGCTAAATGTCTGACATTACGCGTTTTGGCACTTCTACCCTCAACTGGACGCCGCGACTCTCTCACAATCACGAGGATTCTCTGGATTCTCTCACTGACAAACGCTGTCGTACTTTCACAGAGCAGTACTGACCTCACGTACTCGCGCATTTCATGCGTCTCGGACAGATTTTGAGCCTGGGAGGCTTAAAATTATGCATCTTCTAAGGGCACGATGCAGCTAAAATATATATTCGGGAAGCTATCAACTGTTACAGTTTTTATGATAAACTAATTTTTATGTAACCGAAACCTTCAGCTTTTTCCCACCAGTTTTCTGAATGAGTTCCCAATCTGTAAAAGCTGATTCAAGGTTTTTGCTTCCGAACCAGTTTTGTAAACTCTGCCATTCGCTTCTCTTCAAGAGGTTTGCGGCCCGGAATCGATCGTTCGACTCGAGTTTTTCAACTTTTGGCCCCCCGTAACATCTTTCTCACGCCTCTAGGAGGACAACAGAGCAGATTTCTTGTCCACTTCTATGTATGTCCTTGTTTTTCATCACATTTACATCAAAATAAAAAGGAATATATCTGTTTATGCCATGATTTCTTGCCATAATCACCCATCCGGTCGTTTCCGTAGTCGACTACATAGTTCTCCTGGCTTTCAAATGTTTTTACTCTGTTTTTTTCATTCTTAGGTTTGCTAGCAATTTCTCCAACTGTTCAAATCTTACCTCCTGTACCATATCTGACCGCTGTTCCAAAATTTGCGGACCCATATTTTGATCTTGTATTCATAACCATGTTTACAGCTCGTCCTATTGACAGAGCTTGAGGAATCAAAATTTCCCCGTAATTGGAAGGTTCGGCTTTTTCGACTTATTCGCTCTTAGAACGGAACTTCTCGGAAATTCGGGTTAGGCCTTTTTGCCCGTTTTGTTATATTTCTGGATTAGGAGTCTATTTGCAAAATCGTTAACATGTAAATTCATTATTATGATTACTGTCACTCTGAGACACCATGGTTAGGAGGTTTGAAGGCTTTCTAACTTTCGCCTGCCAAGATCGAAAATTCTCAGCCCATGACCACAAGTTTCTGAGACCGCTAAGTCAGGAAAGAAGAAAAAGATTGTTTTTCCTCTCCAGGTTTCCTGTTCGACGAGTTCCGCCTGTGAGACGGCTGAGAATGAGGCGAGCAGCCTAAAATCGGGGTTCTGGTCTAAATACATGTACGATTTTCTATTACATTCACTTGTCGCTTGAAATGTTGAGAGAGCTTTTCGGCTAGTGGTTCAGATTGTGAACCTAATTGTAGAAGAAGATATTTTGCTTCTTGAGAAAGAGACAGAATTACAAGAGTTCGTTTATTTTCACCTTTCTAAATGTACTGTTTCTATTCGGATAGCTTTAAACTACATTTTGTATATATGTGTAACTTGTTTTGCTGAGAACAAAGAGCCTAATGTCCTTTATACAAATTATTAAATTTGGTACTCCTCTCATAGATCTTCGAAGTGTTCACTTTGATTTTTTTTCATTCCTCTCCCATTTCTGGCAAATTTTGTAGCTTCGTCTCTGAAGATGACTTCCTGATAGCATGTGAAATTCATACTCCAAGAATATTGCTAGTTTGATTTTTTCGATAGAAGGGTCTTTTTCGTCAGCTGAACCTGTAGCCATTCAAGACTGTAGGACCCGCTACAAATTTTCGCAGGTCACTCTACATAAGCGAAATGGCTAGGGATGTAGGAATTATAAGTCATGTAAACGGTACACATTTAGCTGTGATGAAAATTACGTTATTACTTGGGTTAAGGCCAAAAACTTTCTCCTTTTTGATATCCTGTTTGTAAATCCTGGCCTAACAAATTTCCCACTTTTTCTTGCCCCTATCCCCCAAATAATTTGACTGCGATTAGAAGGACCCGATTGTGTTCACAAAATTGAACAATATCAATTCTACGCTTAACTTCAATTGAACAAAAACAGGCATTCTTACACCTATCAATGACGAAATGTTTTTCATTACTTCCGTTGATAGTCATGTCTCGTGTCTCTCCTCCTTCCAAAAAATTAAAGCACCTAGCCTTTTCTGAAAATTCTGCCATTTTTGTCAATCCTCGATTGCCTTGCTCGTTAGCAAATACCCAAGTTCCCCTCTGGAAATTCAGATAATAGATAGAGGAATTGCACTCTTTTTGACCACGTTTGAATATGGATTTGGCCATGTGAGCTAAAGCGAAACTGGAGAGAAGATGAGAAATGATGCTAAGAAATCCATTGTTTGGAAAATAACACTTGCTTCATACTTTAAGAAAATCGCCGCATTCAATGCGCGTCTAATAGGCATTCAACTCGAGGGACCACCACATACAAAGGCTCTATCGCAAGGGCACTTGCCGCAAACAGCAGCATGTCATGCAAAATTACATCGCAGCAGCACATGCTGCAAATTCCCATCACATGAGCATGTGCTGCAAGGTAGGCCAGCGTTGTCGTAGCAGTACACCAACACGCGACGCAGCCAGCACACCGACATGCGGCGCCGCGAGATCGCCGTGCGCCATCTTTGTTCGCCAGCGGTCGAACGAGCCTTCCAGCGGCTGGGCGGGCCAAACTTGGGTATTGGAAGGCGTCGTATACTTTCCTTTTTTTGGGCAATCGTTTTGTCGTTGAGTTTAATGTGTATCATTCACGCATTGAACGTCTTCTTTGTTGGAGCACGTGCAGTATTTTTTAAAACAATAGGTGCACGTGCTTACTGGCAGCACGCTCCCTGACTGTGCTCGAAACCGTCTCGTCTTCGAGTTGAATGCATATTCGACCACATTGAATGCAGCTATTGTTGTATCTGAGAGGTCGTTTATACTTGCGCTGCCTCGCGCGACGTTGACCCTCAAAACCATTGGAAACAAGGAGACATTTCAAAGATTCCACAGTTAGTCAACATCAATGCGTAGTATTTAGGACTGTCGATACGGCTCAGTTTCCAGGATTTCCCGTTCCAGCAAATTTATAAGTAGCTTTTTTGCGACGTTCACCGTCTTCTTTTAGCTCCGGAAAATGGTAAAGGCTCAATGGGAGAATGTAGATTTTGGTTGAAATCCATCGTTCGTGTCGTCCGTATTCAGACGAAAACCCAGAAGTGGGCGGAGAGAGTGGGTGCCTGATGTTTTCTCGCTTATTCTGAGGAATTGAGATTCCGCGTCTGGCGGGGCTGCTGCACCCAACGGCTGGACTATAACTTCGAATTTTACCTAAGAGCCGACGAGCTTGGAATGTGCCTTTAAGGTTAGAGTATCACACTCTTAGCAGTTTTTTGAAGATTCGAAGATTGAAAGTCTTTGACAAGCACTTCAGTCCTACTTTTTAGCTCAAAAATCAAAATTTTCATAAAGCACCGCACTCGAGTTTTGAGAGAAGTTCCTAAACCAGTTCTCGCAACCTTGCGTCTTTCGATTTGAACCTTATGCAGTGAAAACCCCCGTAATTATCCATAGCAGCTGTGATTTCTTAACATTCTCCACGGACCTCAAGAACAGCAGCAGCGCGTCCTTCGCTCTAATTTGCATAGTCGTAAACCTTGAAATGCGATTTGATGTGGCTGAGTGTGTGTGGGTGATTCAGAAATATTGATTTTTCCTCAGAAAGTAATTTTTCCTTGCATACCCCTTCCTCAATGTCGACAGAATTTTGACGGCAAGTTTCTATAGAAAGTTCTCAACATAGCGTTTGAGGAGGGCAGCGGAGGGCGAGACTTGCGAGTTTGAAAGGCGAATATTTGTACATGGCATAATAATCACATAAAGGGCACAATATGGGGAAGGTTTGCTCTCACCTCACACAGATTTTTTCAAGTAGCTGGCACGGTATGGGCTTTTTTCAGCGGCGATCACCAATGATGTTTAGCGATGATTTTATGATGTAGGCAAACAAACCTTGCAAATAGAGAGCAGCTTGGGTGGTCCTCCACAACGGTTTCCCGTCACACAGTTCGTCTCTTTCCCAGCTTTTCATTACTGAACATATCCTTCCTGAAATTATTTTTCAGCTAGATAAGACTCACAGAGCCTTTAATGTCGTTCAGATGAGGCTAAAGGTAGTTTTCTATTTAGGGTGAAGAAAAAATGAAAAAATAGAGGAAGGTAAAAGGAAGAATAGTAGGAGACACGCGCGACGACGTCCGCATAGGTATGAGAAGGCAGTGTGATGGTTGTGTGGGGGAGAGCGTTCTCTAATAGCCGCCATTCGAAATGATCGTAAAATTCGAACGGCCATCCAAATGCCCTCATTAGATGGGTTCAAACTGTCTGTCTATATGTGTGACATGAGGAGCCACTTATTCTGCCACTCCTCTTCTTTTCTCCTTAATTTGCTCATTTTCTCGCTTTGCAACACAACATGGCCGGCGGCGTTTGGTGTTTACTGGGGGAATTATTCATGATCTGCTTTAGACTAGCTCTTTGCTATCTTCAACTTTCACGATTTTAAGCTTCACAAGTTTCAAAAAAATCTCAGGGTATTTCAAAAACGGTATCACTCATGCCTCCACTTCAACAAAATGCGAGTTACAGGACTCGCGATTTTGCCTCTAAGGTTCTGGGAGAGTCTTTCAAACCGAAAACTTCTGCGATGAGTAATATTAGGCATTCCTGCTTTCTTCAAGGTATCCGATCTGGTTCTGGCATACGCCATGTCTCCCTCAGGACGTGTCCTATAAGCTTTCCGCAAGTTTCGCACGATTGACTCCTGAGGTTTGAGGAGGAGTGTACAATTTCCCAGGGTTCAGTCGAAAATAACCCAGCCCTCATTATTAGTCGACCGCTAAGGGGTGTAAATGTACCCAATAAGTTGTCGAAAATGTTTCAGTTCTGGATTCCTTGAGACGCTGCCCAAAACAATTCAAGATGATATCCTTGTCGTTGATCATTCAGCCAAGGGTTGTGCCATGTATTCGACTTCCAAAAAAAAACAACGTTTTGCGAACCCGTGCAATGACTTGCCAAAAGCAGCCGACAATGAAATCAGTGCTTCTGCCCTCCTAGACAGGTATGGTCCCAATCTCATCGACCTCTGAGGTAGTGGCCGCGATTGGGGCCGAAATCAATCTTGTGTCCCCACACCAGTGACTCTTGCCACAGGGCTACGGCTCAGCGCTTGGATACACGAAACGAGTGGTTCTTGGGACGAGGGGTCGGATTTATACCATCTCGGACACTCTTGCGCATTGACGCTGGCAACGTCAACGGATACGCTAATGGCGCATGCTCGAGGGAATCGTGGGTTTATTACATAGCCTGGATCAACACCGTTCAGACATAAAATTTTTCGTGTATTCGAGCAAGGAGCCCACGTGGAACAAGGGCCTACAGTCCAGAAAGACAATTTTTTTTTCGAAAGTTTGCAAATCTGACTCGAAGTGTTGAGCAAGTTAAGGAGAGAAGCTAGCTGTTACACAATTGACAGAGGGCGAATCATAGACATGCGCCATGTTTTCACCTTGTTTCTTTCAGGGTTGACCAGACTTTTGATCTCTACTCGTCTGAAATTCTACAGCATGAGCCGAAACCGTCTGTATGTTTACTTGTGGCATATTGATGGGTTTTCCTATGTTCTAGGGAATGCTTTTCTGTAAAGCTTGTTCGAAACAACCAATTTTTTTAAGTAGTTAAGAGCTAGCTCTGAGGAAAGGTTGCAAATTCTAGCTGCTAGAAAATAGCCACCAGAGTGAGATTGGGGGGCTACAGCGCACTCACGAGGGATTTTGTAGAGAGGTACCATTCATTCATATAGAACCATTCTTCCATGCTCCGAAGCTAAAGGGTGGCTAAAATCTAACTCCAAAAGACGGTTTTCGCGTTCTTGCTAGGCTAGGATGTTGTGCAGGGTACCAGCTCTCCCATATTCTATTGTAAACGCTGAGGTAAAATTTATTGTGGACGCTGCCCTTATTATCTTAAACTCACAATCTTCTGCTAAAAGATGCTAAATATTCCAAAGCTCGGTTTCCGTAATGCCTAAAATATTGCCGACAACTGTTATCAATGTTTCTCAAATTATGATCCGTATGATTTCATCGGCCTTTTTCCAAAACTTCTGGGCCAATTCAAGAATGCAGATGCGTATAATTTGTTTGAAGCTTGGGAGAGAATCCTCAAAATGCCTTCAGAACATTTCTAATTTTGAACTACATTGATTTAATTTGCGTACAATACCGCTGCTATCCAAGGGAAAAAAGGGCGAAAACGCCAGTGTGCATCTAAAGCGTCTTTCTACCACTCGCTTCAGAGTGATCCGTTTTGATATTTCGAATAACCGTAATGATCAGCATATCGTGATCCAGTCAATCGTGTAATATTTTTTGGGAAATTCACAAGAAACCTTGTTTCTCAAGGGAAAATATTTTTTGTTCTTGACAATGCTAGATATCGCTTACACTTGTTTTTGACCGAACGGTCTCGTGATGTTGTGATATCATTATCAAATTTAGAACTAACTCTATAATAAAAAGGGGTTTTCATCGCGAAATCCCGAAATTATATATTTGGATAGATTGTGGCTTGACGAACAATTTGGTCTTTTCAAAAATGAAATAAGAGCACTTTGGGGCTAGTTGCCCACTTTGGCAACTTTACCCATTTTTTATCTTGGATAGCAGCGGTATTGTATGTCTTGAGCTTGATGCCGAACTGTCCTAAATTAAGCGTATTATTTTTTGAACAAGTAAATGAATAAATAAATAAATAAAAATTGAAAAGGTTTAGTGGACTCACCTTCTTTTTGTAATCTTTTCATGAGCACATCAGAATCTTTAAAAAAAGGTATTTGTAAACTGAAAACTCCCTTCCATTGTATTCGATGCCGTCTCAAGTTGTTCTCGAGCCTTTTCCACATTATCAGTTAGGTGTCTAAGGGTTAACAGTCCTATCAAGTTACGAAATAACCCACCTATAATCGATAAGCTATTGAATAAATTTCAAACTTTATGTGAAGGTCAAGGAATCTTAGCATGGTTCATCACATTCATACAAATATTATATTTTATATATTTATTACATGGATACCCATGTGAATTCACAAAACTAAAGAGAGAAAAAATCCGAGATAAGCACACGTAAAACGCCTGACAGATACAGATTGACAACACTGAGAAAGACAAACCAAAAAAAAGGGAATCACCTCATAAGTTAAGGTACTTGTCCAGCATGTATTTAAAAGAATTAAATTGTGTAGGGATGGTCAACTTCTTGCTTAGTTTCTCAAATTCAGTTCCTGCCCTGTTAACGAAGAAGAAGTGCCGAATACCTTTCCGGGCAATTCACCAGAAGGAATTACTTGATTGTTTTAATTCAATGCTTTGACTATCTTTCCTCACCAGTTAGCAATGGTTCTCAATATATTTTGGGGTAAATTCAGATAAAACCTGAGGAATCGTGTGTTTTTCGTTTATTTTCTCAGACAATTCAGTAAATTAAGGGTCTGGGTCAGTTCAAAAACCTTCGTATATCAATAGTCGAACCAGTGAAAATCGTTATTCATGTGGAATTACTTCGGCGGCACTTCACCGCGAATTTATCGCCGTCACAAATCAAACTAACTTGTCGCATATTGATTCATAGTTCGCATATCCAATTCATACTATGATACTCGTCGTTCGCATTAGGGTTTACAGTGTTCAGTCAGATCATTTGATGCGATTTGATAGTCGAATTTTCGCCTCGTCTCCTCAGCACGGGGCCACCACACAGACGGCGCTCATCTTGCTTTCAGCCAATCACGGCCGCCACCCCCACGCCTCCGCGAGTACGGTAGTGTCGCGTCAGCGCCGAACGTCAGATGAATCCAGCGACGCTGTCCACGGTTGGCTTCGATTTTGGAGCAGCATCTGGCAGTCAGCCAGAAGCCAACGATCATCTTCAGGTGAGTTCTTCTAACTGGTTGTAGCCCATCGATTCGCATCCAATTCTGACCCTCCAGGTAGATGGGTTTAGGGTCATTTTCTCGGCGTTCAGTCTCTACTACGAACACACCACATTACATGCGCCATCATTGCGGATCATAATTGGTAATGGGCCCCATTGGTGAAACATTAGGGCCCTAACTGCCTCATTGGGCCGCCACATAACTCTTCCAGTTGGCATATTCATGACGCGGCGCGCGCGTGCGCACTCGTGTGAAGAATCCACGCACCACGCTCAAATGTTGGGTTAGAATCGGATGAATAAAACCCTAGCGGCTGTAATTTGACTACATTATTTAGCTCGCTTAGGCTATATTTGCCCTAGGTACGATAATAACTAAACTTCTATCATTTTCAGAGGCTAGCCGCTATGACGCAAGGTGTAGGCAAAGATGATCACGACCAAACCGCAGCTCCCTCCACCGATGCAGCCCTCTACACAGGTAGATTGAAAAACTCCCAGTTTCAGATTCACATCTTGACAATTCCATTATTAATTGTTTTCCTCTATTTCATTCATTCCTCTATTCCATTATTCAGGGGCAGCAGCCTACATGCCCGGATATGCCGGTTGGCCCAACTATTACCAGCAGTTTGGACAACCCTTAGCCCCTGCTGCGTTTTCAGCCTGGCCCCCACAATGTTATGCCGCTCCCCATTGGCCTAACTATGGTGAGTTGACAGTATTTTCATGTTCTGTGAGAAAAATGTGTAGTATGACCCTTGAATTTCGGCGTTTGATCCACTCCATTCTGGGTTGCAATAACATTTACTGGTGGAAATCTAGGACAATCTAGCTCAAATCAAAGGGGGGGGGTAGGGAGGAAGGTACCTTGCAGTGGCAAAACATCCATGAATAGTTTTTCCCATCAAAGAATTCACTAAGACGCCCGAGGGTAAAAGCAAATCTCAGGCAAAATGAGCTTTCACCTGGGGACGAATTCATCAATGGTAAACATTGGGTTAAGGTTAGGTTTCACACGGTTTTGCAACATTTTCCTATGTTTGGCACCCTTATCTCGCCGTACTGGCTACTCTTAACCTATGGTTTTAGTCATCCTCTGCATAGAACCTTTTCAAATGTTATAAAAGATCCGCGTTTCACCCACCTCGGTTCAATGCAGCTTTGAAGAGACTAAGGTCTTTCCAAACCCCCCCCCCCCAGAAATCTCGCACAAACTTTACTATTATGAACACCTCTATCTCGCCACTCTATTCGGCCTTAAACAATGGGTTTGTCACAGATGGATCCAAACCTCGTTACACCTACCTCACCCCATGCAAAATCAGAACTTTCACAGAAAGTTGGAGTAGAGACATCAAAACCTCCAGAAATTATCTTCTCTTTGGAAGAATTCTTCATTTTTTTTGGGCAGATTAGCATGAACTCTCAGAATCCCCCCCTGGTTTTACCGAAAACGAAGTTCTATTGGCTCAAGAAATCTTATATTGCTCTGTAATTTTTATCTCCGCCAAAAATCAGAAAGCCTAAGACTTTCATGGAGCTGTCCATTCCGCAAAACCACTGGTTAACGTGGAGCGGTTTCGTTGAGTTCCTAAAAGGGCAAGAAAGAATCTTAGAAACATCGGGACAAAACCTTAGAGAAGACTGGAGAACCATCGGAAGATCTTTAGAGTATGGTCACATCTGAGTGGTGTACAAAACCCGTTTTTAAGAAAACTAGGGTTGAAGGAAAAAAATTAACAGAAGTTCTTGCGTATCCCGGAATAACTGTTAGGAAACGGAATGACATCCCTTAATGCCTGTCTCTGACAGAAAACCAGAAGAGGATTTGATATTTACCGTGTTATCTCCCCTCGTTACGCTTCTAAATTTTTGCATGGCCCGGGGAAGATCGATTTTCTCTCTGTGAGGTCTGCGGAAGAGCGACATGAGCTCTTCCGTCTAATAGCCACTTACGATCGTTAACGCGGCTCTTTGTGATTTATGTCATGTAACTGCAGAACTACCATAGTAACGCAGGTCCCTGTCTCGCTTTTCAAACACATTGCCCTTTCACTGCACCCTCCCTCTCGCGAACCCCTTTCAGGGCACAAATCCCTTAGTTGGTCCCGTACAGAACACTACAATGCTAAATGCTGTAATAGTACAAAGATGGCGAGAGTCGATCGAGTTGTCACTGACTGTTGTGCTGGTGTGTGTTTCCTCTGTTTATCATGCTGAAGGCGCTTTTCATGCATGAGAAAGTCGATTATCGATTGATCATGCATGATAGGCGCAAGCGGGCGACAAGCGACGCGCTGCTGGCAAACACACGCGGGCAAAACACGCGACGCATACGCTCGTAATGAAAAAGTAGGAGGACTCAGACAATGGAACGAATTGGTTGCGACATGGTCTGCTGTTGGAACGCAATCATTTCTATCTTGGTAAGCAGTGAATTGAGCCATTTTGAGGCAACCAGGGAATGCAAAGGTTAGATCGATATGCGAGTTTTATGTACATTAGGCAATTTTGTCACAATATGTTCGGAAAATTTCGGCATCTGACTGAGTGTTAATGAAATTTTTTGTTGGATTTTGCAGTAGTTTGAAACGCTGACTACTTTCTGTATTTGAATGAAATTTGGGTCCGCAGTTGCAGACAAAAGCTGTTTCAAGCACGCAGCTCGAAGATAGTTGTGCTAGGGGCACGGTCAATAGTTGTGCTAGGGGCACGGTCGGTCTTTGCTTCAAGTCCCGGCTGAAGGCAATAAGGCTGGGATCAGACTTTACGCGACTGGCGACAGCGACAGTGCGTATCAGGCGTATCGATTTTTGCGTCGCGTCGCTCGTCACAAGAAATATGATCCTGGCCTAATGCATGAGCGTTGACCGCATACATTGATTCTCCTGGAATTGATGGATAATGTTAGATCTGCACCATGTCTCAGCCGCATTCTTGCGATAGTGGATCAATCGGGTATGACCTGGGTTACGCAGCCAGTTTATACAGCTTGAAACTAATATTGATATCACTTCTAAAATATCTCGCATATCGATCTGACCTCTGTAAACTTTGGACGCCTGAAGGTAACGTAAATTCGTGCTCCTTCCAACAAAAGAAAAGAGTGATGCGGTCCGATCGCAGCCCAATAGGCAGTCACCTCCTTCCATTGTCTGAGCAACAGATGACTGACTGACTCGCGTATCCGTTTATACTCCGATCACTCACGTGTGTTTGTTTCAGCTGCGTCGAAAAAAGGCCGGCAGACGTACCAACGGTATCAGACGAGTGTGCTCGAGCAGAAGTTCCAGCAGTCG
This sequence comes from Aplectana chamaeleonis, assembly GCA_029168955.1. NCBI lineage: Eukaryota > Metazoa > Nematoda > Chromadorea > Rhabditida > Cosmocercidae > Aplectana > Aplectana chamaeleonis. Next base: position 923,256 of record JAPDOI010000263.1, read on the forward strand.
AGTTATGTGAGCAAGAAGCAGCGTGAGGAGTTGCGACTTCAGACGAACCTCACCGACCGACAAATCAAAATCTGGTTCCAAAATCGACGGATGAAAGCCAAAAAAGAGAAGCAACGGATAGACGATCATGGCGAGCACGCGCCGCTTTTGCCGGCGAATCCGCCAAAATCCCTGCTAGATGATGATGATAAGAAATGGCATATGGGTGTCTCACAGCAGGCTGCTGGTGCCTGGCCACCGGTCCCGCCACCTCATCCCTATCAGTACCCATTATGTCCCCCTTAGAACGCGGAAGCGAGAAACGGGTATATGTGTCACGAAATTATTATTGATTGATTGATTGATTGATTGATTGATTGATTGATTGATCATGTTCAATTCGATATCTATTGATTCTGTGCGGTGTGAATTTGAATGTTTTTCATTGTGTGTAAAGTATTTGTGCAATCAACTGTTATGTGATTTTCCTGTGTTGTTTGAATCAACTCGATCGATTACTGCCTATTAATATCACAAGAATTTAGGCGTGCGTTCGAATGCTTTAGATTTCAGGTCAGTCCGCAGTACTTGTAAGGGTAGAACTAAAGAGTTTCATATAATGGCGTTTTTCTTCTGTTGGGAGACACAATAACTTGCGTGCACCTGGACACATCTAGACGATTATAAGTTCCGCTAAATAGCAGAGTAACACTGCTGTAACTCAGGCGCGTTTCACCACGTTCGCCCTGAACTGCACGTTTTTATGTGATTGCAGCTTTATATCAAACTCTGACACAGCGTCGAATTCATACGTTGGCGGGTATCCGCTACCCGTAACCGTTTTGAACTGTGCTGTCAACGCGTCCAAACGTTCCTTGTTAGCCGTTGTGTAATTCTGCTATACAGTTGAAGTTAGTTTCGAATGGCTCCCTATACAAAAAATTGTGTTAAGGCACACATGTTCAAGTTGATACGGCGTGAAACTTTCTTGAGGGTAGAGAGATTCTCAGCAGAAATGGAACTGCAAAATCAAACCCTACTAGCACTTTTCAATGTGGGACACGAATCAGGAAGAATGCCCGTAAGCGCACTACGTTTGGTTAGATAACTTTCTAATCTCCACAAGTTGTCTGAAGTCTGTTCTAAATCGACTGTCCGCCCATGCGGACGGCGTGCGTGTCGCGCAGCTGTCGCGAAGGCAATTTTCGACATCTAAATCGGTAGGCAGGAATGTTAGGCGATTATTGAATGATATCCAAGTAAGATGTTGGCAGACTGAGAAAACTGGTCAAAAATAGGTCTTTGCGAGAACTGTTCGACACGCACGCCGACCGTCTCGTTCGAATAGACTTTACGTGATGCGCAAACGTGACTCTTGCCTAGGCCGCCCTCTTTGAAGTTTTCGTACATCAGACTTTACATAAGGATTCGGTTAAAAACAATCTTGAAATACTTACGAAGTAGCGGTTGCCACTGTAGCCTTGTAGCACATCAGTCGCATTTTCTTGCTGCCAAGGCAAGCCACAACCCTTGTTGGTCTAAACGTTGGGATTCTCAACGGAGATTTCGTCGATGGGTACAGAGGAAATCGAAGAAGATGTGAAGAATACGAGACTTTTGATCGGGTCAATCCGTGAAACCTTGATACTTTTAGAGATGTTACCTACCTCAGAGAAGTCCCAACTCTGGTAAACCAGAACTTGTATCGTTTAGGTCATACCGCCAGCCACATATGATCTAGTGCCGAATGATTTCTTCATTTTCATAGTTGATTTTTTTAAAACAACAGCTCCGCTTCTACCTTTGTGATAATGAGGACTGAACGCGATTGCGGAACTGAACTATAGGTGCCTTCACAGGAAATTTTCTAGTCTAGTGAAGGAACGGGGGTCGCAGCGGCTGCTCGATATTTCCTGCCAAAATTCTTCTGACCACTGGCCTCTCGCGTGCCACGCAGGCCGCAACAAATTAACGTGTCTCGTCCAATCTCTGGACCGAAATTATTAAATAGACTATATATACCTTCATAATGTTCATTCTGACCTTTTTTTGTGAAGAGCTTTCACTAAAGCAGCCGTCATCAGCGAAGTTTCCAGAATTCTATAGATTACGCTCCGGTTCATAATTAGCTGCCGAGCTACTTTGTGCTAATCATAGCAGAAGGGCGATCCTTGAAGTTGTTTCGTTTCGTTGCGCAGGCGGTGGGCTTTACGAATTTTTCTTGACACGAAAGTATATATTCATTTGTAAAGTCATTTCGCATGAAACTGTCCACCAAAGCAATCGGTGTGCGTGTAGAGCGGCAGTCAGAAGTTTTTCGAACTAGCCTTCCCACGACTCGGATGCAGCTGACTGGGATAATATTCATTATTGGTCTGATATTCCTGCTATGCGATTCACAGGTTCGAAAAATGCCTTCACGACGGCCAATCAACACGCTAGCGGACCGCGTGGGCGGACAGTCTCATTCGAACAGACCGTGTAACTGCGCTGCTTGTTGAAATGGAAATCTTATCTGAATTCAATTCTATGACGCAGTTATTGCATTTATGTAGTTTCGCACTGTCACTGCGACAAAAAGAGCTGTTCTTTCATAGCTACTGCTTGAATCATAAAGTTCTAAACCGTTAATTTCCGAGTTGACTTGCCTTCTCAGTACCTACCTTTACCATGTTTTCTGTGTAATTTTGAAGAATGCTGTTTTCAGTAGGTTCTCCTAACCTTCAAATCTATTATAATTAATAGCACATGATTTTCAACCTCCTTCTTGTAATCTCCTTGTTCAGGAGTACCAGCAGCATCATTATGTTCCGAGGCTTCTTACCCTCTGGCGCTGCAATTAGTCGGATTGGGTTTCAAACTCCTCCTCGTTCTTCTGGCGCGCTCAGCGTGTCCAATTCTCCGCAACCTCCCCACTCGCACTTCTTCCATACCAATCCGGTTTCCTCAGTTTACAAGGTTTCTGGCCCCAACCACGCTGCTCCCAGGCGCGTTTTTCGTGTGCCCGCGTGAATCTCTTCTCCTCGTCGTCGGCGATGTCGGACGGACGGGCAATCTAGTACACCTGTCGAAAAACACCGTATCGCTGAGAAATCCGTCGATAGAAATCGGGCCCAGTGTATGCATGGAGACAAAGTGGGTGGTCTTCCCCAAAGGGAACACTCTAACAAGGGACAACTTCGAACATAAAATGGAGTTTTGAAAAACGGTCTTTTGAAAGTTGTAGAGGGCGTAAAAATAAACAATTTAAGCTTTTAAAATTTCACTCAGTCCTCACGTGTAGATCAAAACCACCAAAACATTGGGTTGCGGTGGGTAAATTGCCATTCAATGCACCCTAACCTGACGAAATCCGCTAAAAAACAGGAAACGGACCCCATATTCGTGTTCAGCGTCCCAAATAACCACCTGGGGCTGAGTTTGGGCGAAAAAAATTTCGACCTCTGAACCCCCAAAAATGGCTTTGAGCTCTTAACTCATGGGGCTCCAAAGGTCGAGAAAAAAAATTTGGGACTCAAACTTCGCTTTCGGAGGTTATTTGAAGTGCTCATAACGAATCTGAGGTTAGTTTACCGATTTTCGACAGATTACGGTAGATTACGGTGGGTATACGGTAGTTGGGTGAAAGTCTCAGAATTGACTCAAAATTTCTGAACAGGGGTTATTCGGGGTGCTGAATACGAATTTGATGTTCAGTTGTCAATTTTCAAATTATTAAGGAAGGTTTAGGCCCTCTATGTCATGACAACTACCGTAAACTACAGGAAACTTCAGAATTTCGGAACACGATCTCTAGATTCGTGTTCAGCACCCTAGATTACCCCTACATACAAGTTTTGAGCCGAATTCGAAAATTTTCTCCAAACCACCCTAAAAATTTCTTGATGGGTACCCTTGCCTTGTCGTGAGGCTTGGAAAAACGACTATAACTTCTTTTCATAAAAGCTTCTCTATTTTTCAGAGAAGCTGCGGAGAGCATACTCGGATTCTACATCCAAAATGGCACCAGAAAACTACATTTAAACCAGAATGGCCAGGCTGAATAAAAGTAGTTATCTTGTGAGATGCGTTTTCAAAAGAGTGGTTCTGTTCTACTCCAAATTTTGGAATTGATAACGAAACACTTTTCTTGAGTCTTCGAGCCATGCGCTAAAGTATTAGGTTGCTTCAATGGATTTTGTAGTTTAGGTAAACCACCTTCTGTTTACAACAATTATTTCTAAAAAGATTGATCATTGATCAAGGAACAGGTCCACGAAGTTTCATTTTGTCCGAACTTTTTTCCAGCGTCATATATCAAAAGAAGTCTCCTAAAGTGTTTCTCCGAATTAAGGACGGTTTTTCTGTAACATATGTGGGGGAGAAGGGTAAGGGTATTCTTGATATTCTAGCAATTGTCGAAACCTCGGAATTTCTATAGTTTCTGACATTGATGGGAACCGTTCTCCGTTTATATCACGTTACCTCTGCGATATAAGAAAAGAGGTATAAATAACAAGAGACACTGTTAAAACTCAAAACAAGTAAGGTGAACACTTGGAAGTGTCATTACTACCAGCCATAATGCAGTAATGAACCCAAAGTATTCGAACCTTCTTTCAATTGCTTCGTAATCGAACGCCTAACCGACTGAGCCACGGTGTGCTGCTAGCTCAGCCCGACTATCACATTGCAGTGATCGGTGGTTTGAATGCAACGAGCATTGTTCAGGGGATCAATGAATAAGTCATAACTCGAGAACCTAGCTAGATTTCATTTTCAAACTTTTAGGAGAGCCTTTTCAGATGATTTCAAGGCCACTGTATAGCTCACATCTGTGCTACGTCCTCCCAATCCAACGTTCTGGTTTCTTTCCTTTTTTGATCGTTTTGATCTACCCGTGAGGACTGAGTGAAATTTTAGAATCTCAAATTGTTTCTTTTTAACTCCTCTACAACCCTCAAAAGACCGTTTTTCAAAACCCCATTTTATGTTCGAAGTGGTCCCTTGTAAGAGAGTTTTGTTGAGGATAATATGGACACATATTTCAGTTTCCGATGCCTGCAAAAAGCGTGGACGTCAGACCTACACTAGACAACAGACGCTTGAGCTCGAGAAGGAATTCCACTACAACAAGTACCTCACAAGGAGGTTAGCTGTTAAACTTTTTCAAGTACAGTTTGTAGTCCCTGGCCTGTAATCGCATAATCGCACCTGCTCGTCTCAATCTTTCAAACTCCTGTGTTTTAAACGTTCTGATAAGTTCAAAGGAGTTACTTGGGGCGTCGAGCACAAATAAGAGGGCCAATTTTACTCTCTTCGGGAGATTAGAGCGTCTTACAAAAGTAATAAGGGTGCCTCACTCACCATAATTATTCGAGAGACTCGAAACGAACCTCACCTCCGTGTTTAATACCCTTATTTGGAGAATTTGTTGACGTGCTGAACTCCCCGTTAGTAGCTCAATTTCTTTTTTGGGGACACAGCGGACGATTTTTTCCCTTTCCGAAATGCACCTAGGGGCTTTTTTATGGCGGTGAACATGAATATTAGGTCCATTTCCAGTGTTCCGAACTTTCATGGTAGGTTACATAAGGTAGAACGTCATTTCGCTACTGCAACCGATCGTTTCGAGTTTATAACTTCGTCAGGTATAGATTTAGGCCGTAGTCACAAGTTTTTCTACTCGTAGCATAGACATTCTCCCTATGTACTTCGTTTTGCTCAGCTCGAAATACGCATAAATGGTTTACAGTGTTAGGGTGAAGACCAGAAATCTTCTTCACAATTTCTACGCCCACTCGCGAGGTTGAAAAGACAACGACAATGCTGTCGAATTCTACAAGTATAAGTGCCACTACCTGCTTTCTAGAATGAAAACGATTTGATAATAATCAGGATTTTCTCGACCCTTCCAAAACACCCCAAAGTGTGGTTATAATAGGAACTCTATTTATTATTTTCCTATCTGGACATCAATTCAGTAGTTTTAGCCCTGTTGATCTGACACTAGACTTCGATTTCATAACTTTTCATAACTGTGCTCCCCCGAATTCGCTCAAATATGCATAAAGAAAGCTAAATGTGTACAAAATCACAATGAAAATTTCATTTTGTCCTACAAATTTCTCCACAAATTCCTGTTCTACGGCTGTCTACGTTGCTTGCCTCGACAGGCTAGCAACGATCATTTCGGGTTTGAATATCGGTCGTATGTAGTTTTAGTCGATGTGAATAGATGACAAAGAATATGCTTGTCTTAGGAAGTGCTCACACAAAGACAGCACACCTCCCGCGGTGCCGCTGGCTGGCTTACCGCAACTCTTTTTGCGGGAGGCCAACAGATCAGCCGCTGGTAGTCGGCAGCGCTGTTTTGTTGAATGCCCGTACACGGTGAACAAGCACTTTACGCGACTAATCTAATGGCTGACGGATGACCCTTTACAGTCTCTTGATAAGCAAATCCCTTAAACTATGGTTTGTTGAGTGAAAATTTTCAGAAAAAAAAGTGCCTCTGTCGACTTCATCTAGAAGTGCTCTTCACGAATAAGGAGTAAGCTCCCACATAGAAGATTTCAACACTCACTGATTGCGGCAGTCTTTCCATTTGCAGATGCCATGAAGAAACAGTGGCTTGCCTACTCAAAAGCAACTTCGTACTCCACCCACGTTTAGAATAAGTTATGACATGGCCTGCCTCATACATTGGTGGGGGAGTTCCCGGTTAGAATAGACCCGATTTGGTCTTTATCACTTACTTGAGGGAAGACGGTGAGAGGTTCCCTCTGAAAGGGCGTATCACTGTACTCCCTTCGTAACAATCACTACAAGGGACGTTTCAAAGAGTTGGTTAGGGGGGAAGACGTGAATTTCCCTTATTCGAGACCCTGCTACACCCACAGAATTGGGTCCGCGTAGCCCGACTTCACCAGCTGGGAGTCGGCAGTGTTTTTGGGAGCCTTTGCCAAACCTTGGATGTGCAACTTGAAGGTTGCCCTCCAGAGAGCGGAGGAATCCATATTTGAGGCATACCCTAACTCTCCTGCGAATTAGCTGCAGGACAGTAGTATGGAATTCGAACGCATCGCTCGCGATAAAAACCGTTTTTCATTTTTCGGTCTCAATTCCATGAGTTGCCGTAGTAGAGAACATAAGTGAAGTTTGGCCCATCAAGAATGTACCGTCTTGCAGTGAGAGAGGCTTGAATCTAGAAAAAAGGCGGCCGCTCCGTCAATCTTCGGCAGTCATCTGCCACTCCGTTCACCAAATGGGAAAAGAAAGTAACTGACCAACAACTGTTACAGCAGATAATATTGGGAATAGACAACATATTAGGAAGACCGGAAATTAGTGTCATTTTCTTACATTAATTACAAACCCATACTGCTCTGCTTATTTTCCCAATCTGCTTCAAATGTTCTTAGATGGTCGATCGAGTTTGGTTAGGCCTATTTGACTACTCCTCTATCGTCTGACACCGATTTGCTTCCACTTCCGCCCTTAACACGTCGTTGTCTAACATTGATATTTTTCCTGATCGATACGAGTCGGAAGGATCAAATTTACCCTATCTGAACTTGGTAAAGCACATTTGGCATTTCCGAATGTTCAATCCATTTGCATAAACATCGCAAATGTTTTTGGTAGCAACTGTTGCGTTACCTCACTTGCGAAGCTCGAAAAGCAAACAATGCCGGATGTGTAGTCCACGTAATCAATTTACTCTGGTGAATGGACGGGGCTGCGACGGTCGATCGCCGCGTGCGATCGAAACCCCCGTCGGCCGATGATGCCGCCAACACCGAACGGCCAGCCGCCTGGTCCATGCGTCAGACTAAATATGGTACGGAAACCATACCTCTTTCGGCATTTAGCTGGCTACGTTGCTTAAAATACAAAAAAATTGTAATTCAATTCTCTATAAGTAAGGAAGTCACAATAATTTTACAATGTCTTTGGGACGCCTCTGAACGAAACAATGAGCTGATCAATGGCAATCAAGTATTGACATGGGCAGAAACGACATTACTTTCCGGTCTCCTTAAAGTATTACATGATAACGTATTTTTCTCGAAAAGTGTATCTTCTACATGTGAAAGTCATCCTGTCCTTCCCGACAAATTACCTGAAAGAAAGATGAACCTGATTTGATCGAGAGTTCACGGCTCAATATAGCGATTCCCAGCCATCGACTCTGCGTTTAATGACTTACTTTGACTTAATCGGTTGGCTTTCGCCTGACGCGGTCAATCCGCATCTTCACCGAGGTGTGCCGTCCTAGCAGTCAGTCATGTCCATTTGTCACGGTCCTCAGCCACAATTTGAACGCAATCCATCCATTGATCACTATTCCACTTCCTGCGAAGTAAAACATCGCGCCTGAATCGCCTTTCAATGCCGAGTGATTTCAAATCCTCCTTCACCACATCCGTCCAAAACTTTCGCTTACGTCCAGGCGGCCGTTTCCAGACAGGACTTGGAAGCATCCTTAGAGCGTGTTAAACAAGACGATCTGGCGGTCTTCTTAAAATATGTCCCAACAGACGAAGACGACCTTCCGTTGCCGCTTGAGATGGCATTGGGAGATGTTGGCACCTCCATCGTGTCAAACGTAGATGTAAGGCGTCAATCTCGTTGTAGAGATCTTCGTTGTGGCACACCCGTGGCCAGAAATATCCGAGCAAACGTCTGAACAGCTTCCTCTCCGTGCAGTCCAACCTTTCCATCTGCGTCTTCGGTACTGCCCACGTCTCAGATCCGTACATCATGATAGGGCGAATAACGGATAGGTAGACGCGCAACTTGACTTCCTTCGCGATGGGGGTAGATTACAAACACTTGGTTAGAGAATTGAATGCAGACGTAGTTTTCGCACATCGTTGTCGAATATCCGCTGCATGACTACCATCGTTCTTCAGCAAACAGCCCAAATAACAGAAATCGTCCACCAGTTCGATACGTTGTCCGTCCACACAAACTCCCGTTGAAGGCCTCTGAGAGACCCACATCTGCTTGCATTTGTCCGGACGAAGGCGAAGTCCATAGGCTGCGGCATACTTCGAAACGAGGTTCACAATCCTTTCCAGTTTTGCGTTGTTTTCAGCGAATAACACAATGTCATCGGCGTACTCCAGGTCGATAAAGGAGCGTCCTGATGGTGTTAGGATTACGTCCACAAGAAACTGTTCTGCAACTCTACGTATGATGTCATCAACGGCGAAGTTGAATAGAAAAGGTCCTGCTACAGCTCCTTGCCTTACTCATGTTCTCACTTCGAAAGCTAACGTAAATCCGACAGGCGTACGAACTGCTGCTGTTGTTCCTTTGTTCATGTCCTCGATTAGTCGAACATACTTTTCCGGGACTCCATCGGATCGCAGAGCGTTGAGCAATCGATCACGATGGGGAGAGTCGAATGCGGCTTCAAAGTCAAAAAAAGCAAGCTGTAATGGCTTCGAATACCGCTGCCACGATTCAATTACTCTTCTCACAACGAACACTTGGTCGATGGTCGATCTTCCAGGTCGAAAACCGGCCTGCTCATCTCTGGTCGTTCTTTAACGATGTTTGATAAGTCGCTCGAGAATGATACATTCTAAAACCTTGTACATGACACGAAGTAGAGAGATTCCTCTGTAGTTCTTAGGATCCGTGACGGATAGCTTCTTGTGAAGAGGTACGATGATCGCATGTCTCCACGAATCGGGTATCCTTTCGCTCATCCATATAGCACGGATGGTGTTGGTCATTTCACGAATCCCAGACGAAGAAAGAGCTCTCAGCATTTCAGCAGTGATGTTGTCATCTCCACCTGCCTTTCCATTCTTCATTTTCCGGACACAATCCAAAACTTCAGACTCAGTCGGCGGTTCCTCACTGACATAGTAATGTGCTCTCTGAACATGCGGGAGCTCAGGTACTGATGGCGCTGGACGATTCAGTAGTGAACTGAAGTAATACTTCCATATTGGCAGCGTCGCATCACCAACTGCAACTTTATTGGTAGTGTTCAAGACAGGAGAACATTTTTTCATCTTCCCGCTATACTGTCGCAGCAACGTGTAGGCTTTCCTCGGATTCTTCTCCTCCAAAGCCTTCTCGAACTCCTCAGCCCTACACGTCCATTCTCGTTCGCGGTCATTTTGAAGCTGCCGACGCAACTTCCTCCTGAGACGCTTCTCCTCCACGAAGTTTCGTGCAGTTTGGAGAGCACATGCTCTGTTGTAGGTAGATGTTGTTTCTTCTGAGACGTAGGCGAACTTCTTCTTATGCTGTACAACCGGGAGTGCCTCTTTCGAAGCGTCCTGGATGCACTTGACGAAAGAGTCCGCGTCGCAAAGTTTCTTCTTAGTCCGTACTCCAATATGAACAGAAACGCGTTGTCGGAATTTCCTTCTGCATTCTTCATCCCTGAGACTTGTCGTATCAATCCTCTGGAGAGGCTTAGCCTCTGGCTTCCTCTTATGAATCCTCGCAGTGAAGTTCAACAGAACTGGACGGTGATCCGAATCGAATGCGACATCCCACACAGCTCTAGATCTTCGAATGTCCGGCACTGGAATATTCCTCGTCAGAACATAGTCGAGCTGTAGTTTCAAAGTTGTCATCTTCCGCTTCCGCTGCTCTTCCAGAGATAGCTGGGTTGGTCCCTGCCACGTAAGCTGATGGCGGCGATGATTCCTCTTGAATGTTGATGCAATAATCAGACCACTGCGTTCACACAAGTCGATAAGGCGGTAGCCATTGTCCGATGTTTGCTCCACTGGGAAGAACCATTTACCGAGTACTTCGGATTCCTGATCAAATCCCATCTTCGCGTTTGCGTCGACTCCCACCACAACAGCATGTTGACAAGGTATCCTGGCTAACACCGTATTGAGTTCCTCGTAGAAGGCATCCTTGGAATTGTCTTCGGCGGTTTCGGTGGGCGCATGAGCACTAACTATCCACAGATTGAATCCTCTGTGATCCCGCAGTCGCACAAATGCATTCCTACACGACGTTGAGCCGAATTCCTCGATCATACCATTGTAGTCCTTCCTTACAGCTATCGCACAGCCTCCCACTCTCCTATCATCAGCGTCACCACAGTAGATGACGTACTCTCCGACGTTGATGATTGGTCTATCCTTGAGGTGAGTTTCCTGCAAAGCAGCAAACGGTGCATGGAAGTAGCTCAGAAGATTGGACAACGCAGATTGTTGGATATCACTCGACAATGACCGGCAATTCAGGGTGGTAAATTTGTGGCTTGTGGCCAAAGACTCCATGAACTCCCTAGGTACGGATCCTAAGGTGTTATGGACCAGAGGCTTTAGTGTGCCGGACGGCAACACCTTTATGCAATGTGCGGGATACTTTCGGGATATAGTTGTGCACGCTATATCGCTCGAACGTTCCCTGTGTACACTCAAACGTCTGCTGGGTTCAGTAGAAGCAGGGGCACCAACGGGCAGGTACCAACAGACTTGTATACACACCTCCCGCGGTTAATACAAGTCTAATATTAGAAATTCGGTCCTAAGAAGCGAATTTCATTTATTTTCTCACGGCTTTTCCAACCTAACTGATATATAGGGTACTCGAGATTCCATAAGATATGGAAAACTCGGAATCCAAATCCATCGTGAACGATGCATTCAGGGATATCCGGCTTCCTCAAGTAACTTGGATATCGGGAATTCTCTGCGCGGTGGAGGGAAATCGTCATGAATCACCAAAATGGTCAGTCGACACCAGTCAAAAATATGTGCAATACAGCTAATCGCTGTGAAGTAAAAAGCTGAAATTGACGAACTTTAAACTGAAATGAGTCCAATTAAAGTTCAAAATGATGCTTACAGCCATTCTCCGACAACTCAAGCTAGTCTGTTCAAGCAGAGGTGTGGTATACCATGTCTATCTATTTTTTTGGAGAGAAGGCTTTCGCTGCATGCGACGTGCGGATCCTATCGAAGCTCATCGAGTTCGCGCGGTTTCATCTAACTTCTAACACTTCTTTAGATGACCTGATCTAGATTGGGATGAAGGTCGAGCAAGTCTGTACTCTTAGCGCATCGAGCGCTGTAACGGCGTTTTTGTGCATTTCACCATGTAACCTAGTTACTGAAAAGGGCAATCCTCAAAATCCGGCTTACACTTCCATCACGGAGCGACGCGATGACATTGTCTAAAGTCCGGGAACATACTTCCAGCGACGAGCGACGCGGCGCCAGGTTCACCATTAATATTTACCCGAAACATGCCTCTATACACTGTCGCCGTCTCTGGTCGCGGGACGTATGATGCCATTCAAATAGGGAACGCCGCGCGACGCGATATCGATTGACACTCTTCAATGCCATGCCATCGCGTCGCGCCGCGATCAAAGTGTGAACCCTGCCTAACCGTTTTTCATCGGGCAGCGATTCAGTTCTTTTACAGCATTCACCCCCAATCCGACCGCCATCGGCACGGAAACGCTGCCTGGTGATTTCGTATCCTTCGAAGGCTCGTCCCGCTGCTGAATTGGCCACATGAGGTGTATGCCAGCAAGGGAAAAAACGCCCTACTGTACGCATTCCACCCGCGTTGCAATCAGCTTGGCCCACTGTTTGAAGCCCGCCATCAGTTCGAGGAGGATGTCGTCACCCTCGGTCCGCCCGGCATTACTATTTATAGAAACATTGATGTGACTCATGGGTTGGTGGTACATCGGTCTTTGCAGCACTGCGATTCGGTTTGGGTTGGTGGTAGGCTACCTCAGCTTGTGCATCATATATTGAATTCCCTAGACTTCCTATTCATGCATAGAGGCCAGTGTGTTCGTCCATGCATATCACATCAGGTGATCTCAAAAGGTTTTGCGGAATGGTTCTCAGCATTGACTCATTCTGAACTTGTCATAAACAGTACACTTATCCAGTTTATTAATACACGCGAGATCTAGGCTAGTTATTTAGGCGAAGAATCGAACTGAACCGAAGTTTGGGACTGTCAGAGCGTCAGATCAAGATTTGGTTTCAAAATCGGCGAATGAAGCAGAAAAAGGAGAACAAATCGCAGAACGAGCAGCGTAGCGATTGTGCCTGATAGCCATAAATAGCTCTGAGGACCTTCACCTCCGTCACTGGATCCCTTTCCTTGTTTGAACAGATAGTCTTCCATTCTGGTCATTTATTCCTAGTCTTCCTAAACCATTGTCACTTTAGCCCCATTGATCTCGCTTTTACCGATTGTCACTTGCAACTCATTCACTTTTATTTGTGGACTAGTTTATATTCAAATCTTAGGCGTGGAACCGAGTTCTTGCAAATGCTGATGATGATATAGTACTATGTACTACTGTGTGGCTAGTGCCGTAAAATGATTGATAGAATCGAATTGAATGAAAAATTGAACAATCGTTTATTGTATTCTGAAGTCTGTGACAGACAATGGTACCTGAGATACCGTAACTGGCGGCAGAACAAAAAAGGCGAAAAGGCGCTTCCCGTAAAGAAGGCGAGGAAATTTGCATGGTTGGCGCCCGAACTTCAATCGACGAGGCGACAAAGGCACATGTTCTCGAATCAATCGGTCTTTCTCAATGGAGCGTGCAGACTTCACAGGGCACCCTGAAGTCAGCTTGCACCCTGAAATCGATTATGTATTGAACATCATCAGAAAGACCTTATCCAGAACTTCATTGCTTGCTAGGGTGTGGATTGGAACAAAAACTTCAAAATGTCATTTTCAGATCATTACGCAGTGCATACAACGCTGAATAGTAACATACTACTTAGGCATGTATACTGTACAGAACCATGAAAATCTCATCTCAGTTCTAGGTTTGGACTCGAATCGCAAATCGCGTGAGCTTTATGTTGCACGAGAACTCTTCTGATCATAATTTTTCAAATCTCAAAAACTCAGTTTGAAGGGAAAGTTAAGACGTTCCTGAAGTGTGCATAGTTGCCAGATTCTCAATTTTTCTCCATCGGCTTAGTGTTCATCAAAGAAATCGTTTGTTGAGATCGCACAGACTACTCGTCTGGAAATGTAGATATTGAGTCATACGAGAGAAAAATAAAAGATTTTTTGTGCAGAAAACATGAGCCATATCCAGTCTCCTATGAATTGATGTCTCAATGGTCTAACTAAACTCACGCATGATATTGGCTCAGAGAACCTACCATAATGCCGGGCACCTCCAATGAGGTGAGGCGATTTGAAAAGATACTGCGCTTTTGTTCCCTAGACCTAAATTTGTCAAATGGTCTCCGTTTGATATGTGCAGCTGAAATCAGGAAAATCCTTCTCCGAAACCGGGAGCGATTCGGGAAAGCACAGCCAATCACCAAGCAAGAGAGCCCCAAAAAATCGTTTCGGGAAGTATCTTGGATTAGAGAATTTGTCTCATGCCGTGGGTTAAACTTGGCGTACCCCTTCATAACAGGAGCCATTTCCTACGCGTGGATTTGTGCCACCCTGAACAGATGCAGCGAATTGCTCGCCGCAGGATTCGAGCATCCGGCGATGTGGTCGAACGGCGGATATTTCTGAGATGATGAGTCTGTGATTTTGTGTGTTTCAAATTGCATTCTTCTTACTTCTGCTCAGCCCCAGCGTTTCTCGCTCCCAGAGTACAACTGAAATCGCGATTTTTGGGTGTAAAATTAAAAACAAAAAAGGATTTCAAAAAGAGCTATAATGTTCGATTTTTAAAACAGAAATACATCGAGATCGCCTTGAGCACATTCCATGATTTGACATTCTGAGAAAATCTATGACTGGAACTCGACCAACAGAAATATCAAAATGATAGTTGAAATTTCCAAATTTCGAGTTCTGGGGACGAGCTTGGTATTGTGATTCATAAAAAAGCATCCTCCGTTTCGAAAAATAAATAATTTCCGTTCATCGCGTGCGTCTCCTTCTCCTTCACCTTTTCTCGTTGTTTCTCCTCTCGCTCCGCACAAGCGCATGAAGGAACACACTAAATTTGGCGTCAAAATCGAGGATACCTAAAGTCGGCACGGAGTTGTTTGCCGTTCCGGCGTATGCCCCCAGCTCTCTGTGTCTCTATGACTTCGTGCTCGCGGTGCGCAGTTTTTATGTATTCTCGCACTGTCGTTCTCGGGGCCAAATTCCGGTGCGCATTTGCGGAAAACGGATGTTGCTTCACGGAATAGGATGGTAATCGTGCTGGGCTCACTTGGTCCCGGCACGATTCACGCTTATCCCAGCACGATTATCATCATGTCGAGTGTTGCAACAGCCGTAGTCCGCAACAGCCGACCGGAATTCGGCTCCGTGAACGACAGTAAGCGTCTGTATAGGTTCGTCCTCCACAAAATCCACCGAAGTGACGAGCGATCCTGCGTAGTCTAACGGTATGTAGTTATCCAGGGAGTCGTGAGGGAGAAGAGAAAATAGATATGATCAAGAAATGTGATCGATAAAGACTGAGACACGGACCCGTCTGACATTCCAATTGGTCATCATGAAACAGTGTGCGAAAGTCACATCAGTCTGGTACCCTTTTCTGCTCACAAGACTGATACATTCTCAACTTTGAAAGCAAATTTAGTTTATTCTTTCGAGTGCGGGTGCGAGGCGCGTGGAGAGACAGTGAGAGAATATGAGGGGGGGGGGGAGGGGGAGAAGCAGCATATGCGCACACGCACGCGACAAACGGCAGTGAATTTCACTCCGAATTAGAGTATACATAGTAGTAATGTAGCATAGCGGATAGGTTCTTTAGCGAATATCTCTATTCTCTCCGTTCATACTTTAAAGGGTGGCAGAGCGTTTCTCGTTGGTCGTGTGAAACTCACGGTCACTAGAGACGGAGCCTCAAGCTGTCACATTACTCTGCTTTGTTGAAAAAATGAATATACTGCCCCTGTTCTCAAGTTCACTCAAAATACGTCGCATGATTTCTGTTCCAAATGCCTATTTCTTCCTGAATTTGCAATCTCACTTTCCTTATCAATGCGAAAATGCGTTTGAGAACACGAGAACAATCCTCAACACTTTTCATTAAGCGAATTTCCAAGGCTGCCTGAGGCATACTGCGAGAATGTGTAGCCACATGCAAGCTGCAGGGATTGGAGCGGGTATTGCTCTAGTGCAGTCGGAAAACGTGAAATGATGCTGGAAGACTGTTGGAGAAAAGGCAAACAGAGGATGGCGGTGCCTCCGCTATGACGCATGTTGGCAACCCATGTGTAGAACGTTGGTCCGGTTTCATTCGTGTTTACACAAATATTGAACTACCGTATGCCAATGTCAGTCAGAGAAAAGCGTTCGTTGCTTCGTTTCGCAGCCTACCGTATTCGAGTGAAATCGCCTGGCCGGGTACACGCGACTACCTTATTCATTTATCTCCGCCAGCAAGCGAGCGTAGAGCGGAAGGCGGCCAACTGCAGCAGCACTCATTTCCCCAACTCCTCCACAACCGGACACATTTGACTCCCGTTTGAGGGATAAACGCTTCAGCTGGATCTGGCTGTGTAATGAATCAAATCTCGCACACAGGATCGTCTTTTCAGAAATAACGATACGACATGAGGGAGACATATTGGCATTTTTTTGAGAATTATGAAGATGTAGCACGTAGATATAATTGTTGGACCGAATCAAACTGGATACGTTTCATGTAAATTTGAGTCCTCTTTTTGGATAGTGAATTCACGAATATTGTGGAATTATCTTTCATATGGACTGCATTCGACGGCTCAGACCCTATTTTGATGGAAAAGTTAGTTGTGAACAGCAATTTGTGATTAAAAAAATGGCCCATTTGTCCCAGAAAATGTCTATTTTGACGTGGAAGTGACATCCTGTATATGGGGACGATTCCATAAAACACACGTTGGATACTTTTTGCGTTAGCCACCGCATAGAGAGGAATTTCGAGATTACCATGTCATTTTCACAATATGCTCTCATCGATCCCGAAACCATAATCCCGAAATGTCTGTCGGAATGAGATTGTCCGCTCACGCTGTCCGCGAGCGTATTGAACGGCCGACGAAAAGAGCATTTTTTCAAACCAGTGAATCGATTAGAAGGAATATCAGACGAATAATTAATAATATCCCAGTCAGCCAGCTACATCAGACTCGCGGAAAGACTCGTCCGAAAGATGCCTCCGTTACGGCCGCTCGACACACATACTGACCGCGTGTGCGGACAGTCTCATTCAGGGGTGGCTCGCATGAACGCGGCGGCGAGGGTCAGGCAGCGCAACGCCGCGCGCACGCTTCACGATTTCGATTCAAACTGAGGCGGGATGGTGTGACGTTGCGCGTCCCTACCCCAGCCGGTGCATTCATGCATGCCACTCCAGACAGACTTCAGGTTCCATAGACCTCTAACTTCTATATGTAGATATGCATGAAACTTTGTAGGCTTTTCATAGTTTGAAGCATAGTAATTTAGCTGGTAACATTTTGCACACGTGGTCGACCTGGAAGTGTGTGTGGGATCAGTGCCCCCTGCCGAAGACGTAAAGACTGCGCGCCGCGTCCATAGACACGCAGAGTCCCAGACAGCTCGGGCACTAAGAACTTTGACGAAATTTCGGTCGCCCCGGTTGCCTCTTTTGGAAAACTCATGATTGAATATGTAGCTAAATATATGTATACATATATACAGTCACCAAGGATCGTGCCTACACTTTCACCTAAAGTACTTCTACACCCGAAAAGCTAGTGCGATGTGTGCCGACTGTAAAGCGCACAATCAACTTTTTCCGTGGGCTGTACGCTTGTAGATGTTGTTAGGAAGATAACAGTTGTTTCAAAGTTTGGTCAAGTTGAAGAAATATAAAAAATTCAATGAAATTGAAATGCGCTGTACTATGTCTGTCAACTTATCTCTATGATAAATGTGAAAATTACTAGCGACTATGGTTCTGCGAGAAAAATGCTTCCTATCCCACAAAAAAAGTGCATGCACTTTCTTCTTCAAACTTGGGCATTGGCATTTCGTCTCTCATTACATGCTTCTGCCACATTCCGGCTTTTTATTGGTGAGACTGCTTTATTTGGCCGACATTACGAGCCATTCGTTTTCTTTAGTCCTGGAATAGTTTGAAACACTTATCCCCTTGGTTATCGTGTGCTCAGCGGTTTCTGATTAAGTTACATGAGAAGTAAGGACTCTTAACATCTTACCTGCGAGTTATCTTTAAAACTTTAAGTTACATGCGGCCTTCAACGTAGTGAGTATGTTCCACGGTGCGAGTTGACTTACATGCTCAGACAATAGCACGCCGCGGGAGCGACCGGCTCCGCCCCTTCCCGCCCACTGCAACCGAAACGCAGAGCAGTTGATATACGAATTTGCGTTGCGTTCCGGTTGTTATTGCAACGTGCTGTGCGTTCAGGCTGCTCTCCGGGCCACATGTGTTGACTGACGCGCGAACTTCGAAACTCAGAGACGACGCCCAGTCCTCGAACGCCAGCATTTTAGACCTTGATCGATATCGACACATCTACCCGTAGTTCCTTGTGATTGGCTCTTTGATGGACCATTTCCATTGCTTAGCTAAGGAGTTTTCCTTTTTTTTCTCGAGAATTACCTACGTATCAATCCTGTGGTGAACAGATTAATGTGTGGCTATATTGTAGTTTTGATTCGATAAAAATGGTTACTGAGCACACCCCCTCACATAATCTCGTTTCTTACAAAAATCTGAGAGCTATTCACAAAATTAGAGCAGTAGGGCAGTTAAGAGGAATCAGGTGGCGATTTTCTTCTAGGTTATGTTTTATCTGTTTGTTTGATTTTTCCACTTTCTTTCTGCGTGTTTGCCTAGTCTTAGGGTCATACCTTGGACCGAATTAAATTGTTACAAATCTATTCTTGTGATTTTTCGAAATCCGAATAAATCTGAATGTAGGCCTCGGAATATTATTCGAAATTGGAATAAATCGAAACTAGTTCTCCGAATGTGATTTGAAATTCGATATTTCAAAGGCAGACTTACGAACAACTTCCGGAATTCAAATGCTTTAGTGTTAACATATTCGAATTATTTTGAGTTTCAAATAATCACAATTCGCAATCATCATTTCATCAGAATTCTGATCGACTTTTGAAAGCATATTACAAACTCTTTGGACTCGATTAGTCTAGCGTTTGAAATATGGTTTCCTTTTCCGTTCTAGTCTGACGCATAAACCAGGCGGCGGGGTTGGTGGCCTCACTGGAGAATGGGGTTTTGATTGCGCGGGGTGATCTACCGTCGCAGCCCCGTCCATTCATCACACTAAAGTTATTGCGCAAACTCTAACATCATCTCAAGTTACATGTGAATCCAGAGTAAGTTGCGTGAAGCCATCACAATTTCTGAACAAGTTACCTGAGACTTGCATCAAAATCTCAGGTAACTTGTTAAGAAATTCCCGAGTGGAGCTCGGCAATTGTGGGAATGTGGGGGGGGGGTTTCTACAATAATGTCGTGTTTCATCATGAACGCATTCTTAGGAAGTTTCCCAACCTGGGGTTAATGAGAAAGCATTTGGCCGGATAAGTCAGGATGTTGACTAAATCCACAGCGCGGACGGGGCTAAGTAGCAGTTCGGCTGGCACATGCGGTGAGCGTAACCGAAAACCGCTCCGTTCTTGTCGTCGATGGGGCCGAATCAAGGGCACTTGAGGAAGACCAACGGTTAACGCGCCCTAACGACGACGCAAACCAAGCGATTTTCCGTCGCGTGCGTAAATAAATTATACTAAGACTAAGTAGGCTAGCTCAACTGCTCCTTAGCTCCGCCCGCGCTGTAAATTCGATCGATATCCCTGCTAAGTAGTGAATAAGAGCTCCGAGCTATCACAGGTATTGAAGACGATGGTTGGTTCGGATCGTGTTGCTACTAAAGTAATAACTAATCTGGATTTGCGCAGAAGTATGTAAAGAGAAAGAATAAATATTTTCTTAGAACTATGTACAGCATCGCGACTTTTTCAGAAGCCTTTTCACAGCTGAAGATCATTGTCATAACTTGCGTCAAAACTAAAGAACTCTTATTTTTGAAAAGCGAAAAGAAACTCGTGCTTAGACCACGGTTGATCGTGGAGACTTTGAGATTCCGGCACAACTACAGACTTTGAGATTCCGGCACAACTACAGACTTTGAGATTCCGGCACAACTACAGACTTTGAGATTACGGCACAACTACAGACTTTGAGATTCCGGCACAACTACAGACTTTGAGATTACGGCACAACTACCTTCAAGTGCTGCAAACGTAGTTCTACGAAAAATAAGCTCAAGGCAATGGATTTCAAGAGGAGAATAGGGATTTCACCGAAACATCTTGAAGTTAAATATGTATATCACAAGGTAGCTGAATTGAACACAAAGCATAAGGGTTAGGCAGGACTTGAACCTGCATCGCATCCGTTTTCAAGCGGGAGTCTTAACATTGGGTTCCCGATACCCGCTCTTCATGCCTCAGCGCGGGCGAATATAGCATATAATGTCGCTCACTGAAAGTTGCACATCTAGCTACATACGAATGAGAAACGTTTGGTTTGAGATCAATATGCATAAATCGCCCAGCAGCATGCTCACCACCGGTCGAGCTATAGCAGCTGTGCTCCTATAAGATTCATGCATATTGATCTACAACAGATTCTGATATGTAGATGCGCAAGTTTTGGAACTTTGCACTATACCCGCACACTAAGCATATTCTCTAAAAAGTGATTCAAATATGTTCAAGTAATGGCTCTGCGACTCCTTCTGGAAGCGCAGATTTCAAAAAAAAATTTACCCAGTACTGTATAGTCCTCTAATCATTTCGGTCATGCAAATAGACGAGACGCGTTCCTTTTTTGCGACCCGTCAGGCATTCGTGAGGCCGCTGGTCGGCTGGGTTTTGGCCGCGAATAGCGGGCGACCGCCGCGGTCCCGCGCACTTTTCAGACTATAAGTCCTTAGATAACCATATGACTTGCACGGCATTTCCTGCACCATTTGTAGTCTATAAATCTAAAGCAATTTATTTGAAAACGATAGCGGAAGGTTTGGGAAATTCAGAAAGTTCCAACTCATTGTTGTTGCCAGCCGGGCGAAGTAAGGCTTATCGGGTTAACATGTCCTTATCACCGTTATATTTTGCCATGACCGACCGCACCGGAACACGAAAATCAATTGTCTTTGAAACTTGAAATACTTGAATATGAAAATACACACAATTTTAAAAGTGGAATTTAGATGTGAAGTCAATTTTTTTAAAAAATCCGATACTTCGTTGTTCTTCAAAAAGTTGAAGTCCCCAAACAAAATCTTAGAGAGCTGGATAGTCTCTTATCTACAACGAGTCGCTAGCCGTCATCCGCGTCGCGCAACCCCATTCGAAAACTCTCGAGCGCTACCGTAACAAAATGCCAAATATCACCCTACCGTATTTGGTTGTGGTGTCCGTGTTGTGGGGTTTGCTTTGAGGCGTGCGCGCTCTGTCGTGCACGGTCCCAGGCGTCTCGTTGTCTATTGATATTCAGAAGGAGAGCGACTGGGAGCCAACTGTGAATTAAACGATAAATCGCACGCGGTTTCATGTGATTTTCAATGGGCCCATAAATGGGAGGGAACGAGAGAGACTGTGGCGTTTGGAGAGCGCAGACCTACAGAAAGCCAGATAGACAGAGCCTTAGCCAGCCGGCCAGCCAGACCTGCTGGAGTATTATGTGCCTGTGTGGCATGGGGAATCAGGAAGAAGCTGGTCAGGGAAAAGGAGATTGCCTACACATCGTCGCGAAAGAAGGGGATATTTAGTTTCTAAAATCCATTTTAAGTATCCGCATAGAGATCTACAAACTGTCACTTTGTATGTTATTGCAATGGAGTGTTATAGTACAATGAGTACCCCCACAAATTTGGCGTTCTGCGGTGTCTCTCTCCTTAAAAAAGACCGTCGCGTCTCCATAACTCGCTTCAAGTTTTTGAGAGAGTTTGTGGGTTATTTAAAACCCTTTTCGCCACAAAGTGTTCCAGTACTGTAACGTTAATCTCAATCTCAAAAGAGGAAATTTTCCTCTAGCGCACCACTGATAACAGTCGCCATCGCAAATCTGTTTCCTAGCTAAACTTCGGCAAAGAATATACCTCGATTATGACGCGAACTTGACGAAGCGGTCTTTCAGAATCAAGCGCTATCATGTGCTTGTGCTTTCTTTCCCTATTAGTTTATTTTTCACATTTGCTGATGGGACAAACACACAGAATTCCTCCCTGAAGCTGTATTCTTCAACTACATAACAAAGCCTAGATGCTTGCGGCGGATCAGAGGATCCAGGTCTACTCCATAAGAAAAAGACGACTTTTGCGATACAAGTCTGTTTGGGGTCATTGACAATTTATTGATCAGCATCAACGAACAAATGTACCGTCCTTTTCGAAGAAAAGTTAGGGTCCGCAGTTGCGGACAACCGCTTTTGCAGCACGCAGCTTGACGAAAATCATGGAGGTCCCTGCACGATTACCTGTTTCCCAGCGCGATCTTAACGTTTGTCAGCGGCGGACTAGAACTTCACTACTATGAGGAGAGTACAATCTTCAGAGGTAGAATACACGAAAAAAAGCCTTGCTTTTTTTTCGAGGAAACGTGATCTCTTTTTCATCGCTAAAAATAAGGAAGAGAAATTGACGAAAAATGGCCGGAAAGAATGTGAGGTTTGCGTGGATCTGCCTGCCTACCAGGTGAGCCCACCACACGAAATGGAAGAGTTGCCCTTTTATAGGAACAGTTACCGCAGCGTTGAATATTTTCATTCATCACGAGGGATCCTAATATTCGAACGTGTGCAACAAAACCCTTTAAATTTTAAAGACTTTTTGGTTGAAGCTATTCAAAAGAAAGTCACTTACTCGGTGTGTCCAATACGCAAAACCATATCCCACGTTTTTCTACTGCACAAATAGTAAGTACACCGAAGCAGAGGAAGGCTCTGAAGTTGAAGGTTTCAGGTATTTCAGAAGTCTTCCAACCGAAAATTGAGGGTTTTGTGAAAGTTTTCCACTATTACCCTCTGCTTCGTGGAATTATGTACCTTTGCGGAAACAATGAAAAATCGAATGCGATTCAGGGCTGGGATTCATGAACGGCAAACCGTGGGCTACAGTTGGGTTGGCCGCGGAAATAGCATGCAATCTTTGGAGACAAACCCAGCTGTAGCCCATGGTTTGCGTTCATGAATCCCAGCCCAGATCGTGAGCATCGCCTCTGAGTGTTATTTGGCAATCATCATTACAAACAATCACAGAAAGCTCTAGAAAGAAATTCGACTACAAAAAGCGAGCTATGACAATACACTACCCTTTCCAGCGAAAAATCCCGCAGCGTTATGATTTTCGTTACGCGAGCCGTAGTATGGTTGATTGCCAGAATGAACACAATTTTAAGTGCAGAAATTAAATATAATTTTTGATGAAGCCGGAAAAGTGTGTGTTTCGTACACTTTTCGAGGACTCTTCTTAGAATATACTTAAAAAGACGTCGATAATCTTTAATTACCCGAAATGATTAAAGATTCCATGGTGTCAACAAAGAATGAAAAAAGGGCGTTTTCTAAGTTTAGAGATCTGGGCATAATTGCAACAAGATTTTTTTAAACTATATTTTAATTTTTTTTAATTGTGAAAATCTTACAAGCCCACAATTTCAAAAAAATTGGTTTTCCGACTTGTGTCAGACCTTGTGTCTATTATTTGAAAAATCCTTAGTCCCAAACAACTGAGAGAATCGATATTTGAATCGATTTGGTTGACGACGCCATTAGGTTGGCCCATTAGGCAGGCCGTTCATGTCCGACACACACAGCGGATCTACTGCATAGGTTCATGGAGGAGAACTGGCAGTGAGGTGAGGGATGGGCAGCATAACATCAAATCTATCCTAAGGATTCTCGCGAAGCTTGTTCAAAAAAGTGGTCTATTTGATCAATTGTGGGCTTCCCGTCTGAAGTAGAAACAAAAGCACCTAATTGCAGTCGTTTTAGTCAGTTTCAGGCAATTTTATGCTCGTAATGCCTGGATATTGGTGAAAATTATTCAGCACACATGTCAAAAGTAAAGAATGGGGAATCGTATGATAACGGGCAAAGCACAGGTTACAATTCCAAAATTAAAAATTCGGACTTTTAGAAATGTATTTCCATCCTCGACTTTTAGAGGGGATCAAAATACAGTACATTTTCTAAAATCCAAGGCCGAGTTTACAATGAAAATGGGTTAGGTGTTTGTGCAATAAAACCTAGCTGTGATCGCGTGCTGTAAGAGCGCTGTAAGAAAAACACCACGAAAACTCCTACTGAATCCGAGAAATTGCTGAGAATGGTTAATTAAGAAGCGATACAGTAGCATGGACCAATTAATAGAGTTAGCCGATATCAGGGGTGGAATTCACGAAACGCCAACCATGTTTTGGCAATGGTTTATGGTCAATCGATTTGCACACGATATACATAACCATAGCTACGCTAGTCATGGTTAGAACGTGGTCAGCGTTTGGTGAATTCCACCCCTTATCGTTTCCAGCGGCCAATTGCGAGTGAGAACCAGTACGCCCATTTGACCCTTCTTATGACGTTAATACAAAAGATCTCAGGATTTTCTCCAAGACTCTGCAGCAGTCCCAATAATAGAGTTTTCTGCCAGTAACGCAAGCGTGATGTTCATCATGGATCTTTCCCACGAGAAAACCGCATTTTTCTAATTTTACAAAGTTTTTTTTGGAAAACGAAAATTTTATTTTCAGTTAAGAATTGTAAAAAAACTCCTTCCTTAGACTATATGAACAGCCCACTACAAAGAAAAAGCGCTGTTGTGGTTACGTATTTTCACTTAGCTTACTGTAGCCATGGCTGGCTCGGTTCCAAGTTTGTCAATAATCGATAAGGAAACAGCTGCTAATTTTTCTGGGCTACGGTTTTTCTGTGTCTTTCATTTTTTTCGTGTTTTTCCAGTATATTAATATTTTGTGTGGGGGGGAGGGGCAAAACTTATCTTTTCTCGAAACTTCTGGTGTTTTTTTTTGAAATAAATAAAAAGATGAAACTTGTTGTCGATTATGACTGGACGTCCGCAGAGGAGCACGCAATTATGTACCTAGTCGACAAAAATTCTCAATTTTTTCTCAATTTTAGAGAAAAACGCTCTAGAAATGTTAAAGGCACAGTCCAACCTCAGTGGTGAAATTAGACACCAGAGTCCGCCCACCGTCAATAGTAACCCTGCCTAGCGCGAGATCTTAATTCGCTCAAATAAGGGAGAAACTACAGGGAAAAGTCGGCCCCGCCCGCTATATATCAAAAGCTTAACAGCGCGCAGCGCCCGGAAAGGTATCCAAGAGCTCAGCTATGGTACATTTTGCTTTTGAGGAACACAAATTTTTTCCGTTTGCAAAAATTCTGGTTGCCTTTTCAGGGCAAAACGCTTGTTTATGCTTTTAGGGTTCTGGGGGCGGGGCCGACTTTTTCCTGCAGTCTCTCAGCTATTTTATCAACCTGAGATCTCACGCTTGGCGTTGGACTGTGCCTTCGAGAAACGATAAGCCATAATCCAGAAAAGAAATTATCAGTTTTTCCTTTTCTATTAATGTCAAACTCGGAATCGAGTCAGCTATAGCTACGGTATGCTTAATGAGAGTATGCAACCACACCACCGCATTTTTCCGTTACCATAGACTGTATTTTGGAACTTTGTATGTCTTGTTTCGGAAAAAAATATTTACGTTCGGCTAACTCTCCCAACACTTTGTCGCTGCCTCTTCCCTTGCTCCGCACGAGAGCGCAAAGGAACAGAGTAAATTCTACTCCTAACCAGAAGATAAGAATTCTGTGCCAAGTCCTTAAAGGCAGCGTCCCGAAAACCACATTTGGTTTTTTCTTCTCAATCCAATGTTTGAACAAGGTGGAGTTAGTTATCAAAGCTTAAGACCTCAATGCTGCGTATTCATAATGCATAAGCTTCTTGAAAACCGCTCCTTGGTCTGAAAAGGCGTTTTTCCGGTCGATCATCTAGCACGAGGAGCAGAAGCGCCACTACTAGCTCAGGCAGGCCGGGTGAATCCAAAATTCCATATTATTTAGTTCAAGAGATTCTGGAGTTCAAACGGGTGTATCAAAATCCTCTTGTTTTTAAAGATTTTTTGACAATTGAAAGGCAAAAAAATAAACCCAAGAAGTGCAAGGGCATAAACCAGTTTAGACGTCCAGTTGTCCTGCATTTGTGTATTACACAAGACACACCGGACTGACGTGAAGAAAGGGCTGAATTCTTCTGGATTTCTAAACGGTTTTTCCTTCGGAATTAGAGTGTTTTGGGTGGACTGTTCGCCATTTATCACAACCTGGTAGGCCGACCTGCGCGAAACGGTAGAAAAATTAAATACGGTTTTTGCGGGTACGCTGCCTCCAACAATTTTGATGATTTGAGAACGTATCGTCAATCTCTGGATCGGAGGAAGCTGCGACGCGGGTATGATAGCTTTGTCATCAAATTCAAGCGGTTGTTTCTCAGGAAAAACAGTGGAAGAAATGGAGAGACAACCGCTAAACTCTCAAGATAGCGAGATAATATGTAGCTCCCATACGGCTTACTAGAGATAGGATACAAACTATATCATAGGATAACACCACACTCAAATCGGGTTTCACGTTTCATACAATTGCAAAGGGTCATTCAGGTACGTTTAAAAAAACTCGAGGTTTTTCGGTCGTTTTCATAGAAGTTTCAAAGGGATTCTTAAAGATTTGAATGAAGATTTAGTTAAAGAATATTCGACTCGATGTTTGTGCGAGAGTATGATCAAATCCAGGATCCATTGGCTAAAAGACTCATTGTTAAGAATAATCGATCAGCTGTTTAGGTCTTGAAGAAACAGACCGCGTCTAAATCATGGGTGAGCCAAACTCCGGTCCACTTTGTAGCGGCAACCTGATACCCGCGATATCTTGTTGCAGTATAAAATCAGTATTATTTGAATCAATTGTCGCCTTTCGGACATCCCAGTGCAGAGCACTGTATGTCGGTTGGTGGCGTTTTTCTGTCCGAGAAGCGTGCTGAATATCTGATTTTTTCGCCACGACGCTAGGTAGGTCGGCGCCATGTAATTTCGCCACGCGACAAGGTCGTCACACGAAAAACAACCTCACTTCCTGCTGAAAACGGACACTGACGGCCGTGGGGACCTGCGCCACATTAAACAGATGACGCCAGCGCATTTGTTGCCTAGGGTAACTACGGGAGTCTCGAAACAGGTTTCTAACCACCACAAGCGAAATAATGGCAAAGTCAATATTTTTTCAGCATAAGTAAATTTCTTAATGCGCCAGTCTAACCTTTTGGGTAAGATTTGGTATGGTGTTCGGTTGTGTATGGGAGCTTTCCATATCTCTGATCTTTCAAAAAAGGCCGAAAAGGTGAGGATGATGCTCGCTCCACCTTCAGAAAAGCATCCATATTCTCCGCCCACCTGCTGGTCTTCAAACACACCGCAGCCAAGACGGATTTTGAACGAATTTTCGTCTGTTGGAATACGCTTTTATCCTGGATCGGCAGGATACTTCTAATGTAACTTTGAATACTGTGCGTTTCATTGTATACACCCACCCTGTTTTTTGACGGTATCGCTCTCCAGCGTTGTGCTGCGCGCCTTTCACTATTATGGGCGATCTCAGAATGTTGGAAAACTTAGATATTCATGTTTTTGAATTTCATATTTCCGAGAACATTTTATAACGCTTTTCCCTATTTTTCACTTTTCATGGCATAGGTCCGCCCAGTCTAGAAAGATAAATTATTTGGCAATCACAGCGACTTCACACCAAAAGTATTCTACATGTGCTCCTTATTCTGTGGCCTGATCAAAAGCTGATTAGGCTTTCTGCTCGTCAGGTTATGGAGGGCTGGAATATTGGTACCAGCGCCTACGTCGAGAATTGATGTTTTTTCAGCTCATAAATTGAGTAAGATTGCCTGCGGTTAGTGTATACCTCATCCAGAAGGATATCTTGACGGTTCTTAGGTTACTTCTTTCGAGTCTGTTTGCTAGGGTAGTTCAAACCTATAATATTTTGGTGTTAGAGCCGGGAAGAAGTTGACCTACCAAAGTGCATCCTAGAAAGATCTCAGTGAAGTTCCTCTTCTGTCCCCTTGGAAGCGACAGGAGAGGATACTGGGACACTTATTCATACTTGCCTAACCCCAAGCAAAAAGAGACAAAAATCAGTCGAAGCATGCGGCTGCGATAGAAAGTCCTTCACATTATCAAAAGTCCAGCGCAGAAATTGCACCGTCAGAAGTATAGGGGTCGCTTCCGCAAGTCACGCAGACAGGGCCTTACGTTACCAGCTCCGCCTATGCTGACCTCCTTCACGTCGGAGATGATCATGTGAACATCACAATTCAACTTCTAACAAACATTTTCTGCTCTCATCCTCACCCCATTCTGTAGCCCCACCTCACTCAAGTTGATTGCCATGTTCCTTCGCACAATTTGGAGACTTGTGACCTTGCGAGCACAGGTCAGGTAAGGAGGCTTCTGCACCACTTCTCTCACAACGTTATCGGTACCTTTCACGACCCTTCAGGCAGCGAAAGCCCCTTCTCGCGTCTGATTAACACTGGCCGTAGTAGTGGAGATACGCTCCGAGACCTGATTTTCGCCTCTTCTAGAAAGTAAAACGTTTCAGGGTAAAATTGTCATCGTAGACATTGCTGTTTTTCAGCTAACTTGTACACACTCAAGGACTTCCACAAATTTATGCGGCGATGCGAGGGATGGTCAGCCCGACGTCATGGAGTGCCGGATCTGAGCTTTTTCCACCCTAAATAGTTGGTGATCACGAGCCTTATCGAGTTGAATGCTATTCCCCAGTTTGTACCCACACATGAAGATGGATCGGAGTGGGAAAATGTTTTAATCGCTATTTCTTTAAAGACAGTGTTCCCGATGATACTCATTTTTGAGTTTTTAGTGTGAAACACTAAGCTTGCAGATGCCGGAGGGGATAGGGTCGAAGAAAGCAGCGAAAACGGACCAGAAGTTTATAAAGACGGTCGCGACGTGAAGATTTCGTGAGCTCAGCACGCCTGCTCAGCCCGCCCTGCCCACCGTTCTGACGAGCATGTGGCGCTTCGATGGCAAACTGCCAATCAACTCCGCCACGTCCAGTCTGATAGATGCGCGCAGATTTCACCATTAGCGCGCGCCCGCGGAAACTAGCAGGGCGCGTAAGCTCGTCTGCGTCCTGAACCTGTACGTACGTTAGAAACCGCTATTCTAGCTTATGCTGAGCGATTTTCTTGGCTGTCTCTTCACTATTCGATAGCTAACGACCAAACAACCCCATTTTTTGAGTCGATCTCAAACGTGATAATCATCGTGAACACTGCCTTCAAGAGTGACGTAGACAATGAATCAGTGAAAATTGTAAAAAGAGTTATAAAACAAGTTCTTAGAAATATGACATTCTGAAATTGTGGAAACCTAGGTTTTCTTACGTCTTGAGTTCGCCTATAATCATAAAAAGTACGCAGCACAGAGCCGAACTGCGATATCGATGAAAAGTAAGGTGGATGTATGCTATGAAACGAAATGTAATAATTGGATTCGACAAAGCAAATCAAAAGTGTTTACCTGTGTGCGCAAAGAATCCAGGGCTCTCGATTTGCATGATTTTTCGCATAACAGTCCAAACCTTTGATCTTTACCCTGCATATTTTTTAAATTAATCTGTAGCGCTAATTTTCCGGAATGGAATGCGAATTTTTCCCATAAAGGAGCGGGATGTCAATCAGGTCGTCGTCGGCGCCGTCTCATGTAGCCAGCAGCGCCTTCTCTCCTCATAGTGCAAGGACAAACTCGAAATTGAAATTCGAAAAAACCGCGCCAGTACCGTAATCGGAATGTGGTGGTGGAGAGCGAATGTGTGCCTGCTGGCCTAGTCTGCACATCTAATTATGAATATGTGAGGGTACGTGTGAGCGAGTGAGTAACGGGGGGAGGGGATCGATTCGTGGCGTGTGCGAACTCCACTTAGGATAGATCATAACACGACCATAAAATTTCGCGTTCCGACACTCACATTCGATTCGATTCGCACAGGTATTAATTAGCAGTGGGGGCTGGGCGTACTGTAGTCTCGGGGATATTGGCTTGGCTGGGGGGGGGCTACCGTATGCCGGATTCGAATGGATACACATATTGCAAATGCAACAGACATATGGATTATGCATTGGATCCACACGCGCCAGAGCCTGGGCTCGACGAGGCTCCCACTCAGACTCGCCGCTGGATCTATTCGAAAATTTGACTAGAGAAGCATGTCAATAGGAGGCACAGAAAGATTTGAATCATTTCTAGTGTGCGACACTGGTAAATTTCAAAAGTCCTGGATCAAATTTAAACGATTTCTGAGAGAATGTTTGCGGATCACCCGATGACTTTTATATAATTTTTTCTGCAAAGATTCTACATAAGAAATTCTTGTGGTAGATCAGAAGATTGAAATATTCGGTGAAGGCAAGGAGGAGAGAAAGGAAAACCAACTATACGGCTGAGTGCGGAAATGCGAGTGTGTATAAAGCGGTGCCTGCCGCGCCGAGCCAATACCATCCATCCAGATGAATTGTATTGCCTCAACCCTGGATATGAGGTTTCTGATGTCGGTAGGAGGGCATCGATTGATTCACGCTCCAAGGATGCGCTTCTCATAATAGACGATTATCAGAATTCACTGTAATCAGAGAAAAGTCGCGTAGTCCGCCACCATTCCTAAAATACGCGAATCGCTCGAGGGGAAACTCAACAGCAAATGGCTATTAAAGACGGTGTTAACGATAATCTTCAACTTCGAGACTATCGGCTAGAACGCTCGGCCTCCGGTGCTGCTGCAAAGCGAGTCGAGACGCAATTGCGGACCGGAATTTGGCCCAGAGAAGCACAATACGTGACTGAAAAAGCTCTCAATAAAAATTTACGAGACGACGGTAACGTTAGATGCTCAGTGACTGGACACAAGACGATGACGACATTTGGAAAATTGCGAGCCGCGCCCGTGATGTCCATTAAAAAATCCATATTAGATTCACAGAATTCGAATCGGTACTGAAGCGGGAGCGCGAAATATCAAATTTTGCAAAATTTTGGTCAACAGGGGGGGGATCGATCAACCATCATAAAATATCAACACCGATAAGGATTGTAATTTTTTTCGCCGCTCTTGAGGCTTATTTTTTGAGAATATCATATCATACTCGTGTTCACCTCCCTAAATAATCCCCACAGAGAAATTTAGTGCAAAATCTGAGACTGCGACTGAGCTACCTTATATCCACTGCAACATCGTACCGAGCGAGATATGTATATCGAGATGGGTCAAGCGATTTCTGTTCCGTGAGAAAATATCAAGCGGGCGTGAGATTTTTTTGAAAAAAAAAGGAATTTTGGGGAGAAGCATAACACATGTGGGCGAAAGTAGAGAACACTCTCCTAGGCTCGCCAGTAATGTGCATTACATATACCTATATTTTAATACCTTAGATACAAAAAATGGTACTCTTTCGGAACAGACGACCCACTAGAGAAATTTCATGAGAAATGATCATCCTACTAAAGCCGTCAAATGATTTAGGCCCGTAGTAAAGCCGGCGAAAATTTCAGTTCAGCCTATCTGAATCCATTTTCTGAAAAGAATTCAGATGAGCCGCACACATTTCAGACGTACGTGTTGTAGGATAGCGACCTAGGCTAAACAGAGAAAGTCAGCAACAAATAAGTTAAGCTGAACCACTCATTCAGATCTGACTGAATCGATTCAGTCAGATCTGACTGACTTCTTGGCTAGAGAAGGGAGAAACAGCGTGCCAGGTCAGGAGTGCGCTCAAGACTGTTTTAAGGAGCAAAGGAGTAACCTAAATAATTCAGCTGAGAATTCGGCTTATCAATGTATCATTATCAATATCAGCTTCCACGAAACAAACAGCATTTCATTTATTGGGAAACGGAGCATGGAGTTGGTCGATTCGTGAACAACCACGTAGAGAATAATGGCCGGTTGTTCTTGTCATCACAGGTATCATCTTGCCCCCATCACCATGGCTTCGGAAGACCGACCGCTTCAATGCAATCTATCGCTCGAAACAATTTCGGACTCGTCTGAGCCCTATCTGAATCATTTCGGGCTCGTCTTATCACCCATTCAGATGATCCTGACTGAACGGTGGGTTTATTACGGGCCCTAGTCTTTTTCATATACACTGAACTGATGGTTTGTTGTGACCAACCGAGCGGTAGGTCATGCCTGAACAATCGCTAATTTCATTGTATTCTTTAGTGGGTTGTCTATTCCGGAAGAGCACCCAAAAAATCGTCTGCTCAAATTTTCAAACTCAAAACGTCGAAAAAATTTCACATCTGGAGGAAAACGAAACAATCAACACATTTAATTATTATGTTTAACTGCGGATGAAGGACGTAGATTTGTCAGGGTCCAAGACTACGGTCAGTATCACCCTGCTATCAAACTCCATCGACACTTCCCAGATTTGTACGGGTTTAGCACTACAAACTACCTCAACTACTCTGTCAGAAATCAGCGAACCCCGAGTTCATTTCGCAGAAAAACTCCTTCTCGAGAGGAGATCTAGAAAACTTCGTTGAGACAAACTTAAGGCAATTCAGGAGGGAATATACGGATTTGACGCCCAAAAGTTCTCCGCCAGCGCGTAGCTAGATGCCTCACACGGAAATCGGAGATGCCCAGTATAGTGACTTACTTGACTTAATCGGTTGGCTTTCGCCTGACGCGGTCATTCCGCATCTTCACCGAGGTGTGCCGTCCTAGTAGTCAGCCGTGTCCATTTTTCACGGTCTTCATCCACAATTTGAACACATTCCATCCAGCTGTCACTATTCCATTTCCTGCGAAACGAAACATCGCGCCTGAACTGTCTTTCGATGCCGAGTGACTTCAAATCCTCTTTAACCACATCCGTTCAGAACTTTCGCCTACGCCCAGGTGGCCGTTTCCAGACAGGATTTGGAAGCATTCTTAAAGCGTGTTGTACGAGACGATCCGGCGTTCTTCTTAGTATATGCCCGAGCCATCGAAGTCGACTTTCCATTGCTGCTTGAGATGGCGTTAGGAGATGCTGGCACCGCCCTCGTGTCAAGCGTTTATGTACTGCGTCGATTTCCTTGTAAAGGTCTTCGTTATGACATACACGCGGCCACAAATATCCAAGCAAACGCCTAAAAAGCTTCCTCTCCGTGCAATCCAACCTTTCCATCTGCGTTTTCGGTGCTGCCCACGTCTCCGATCCGTACATCATGATAGGGCGAATAGCGGATAGGTAGACGCGCAACTTGACTTCTTTCGCGATGGTGGTAGACTACAAACACTTGGTTAGAGAATTGAATGCAGACGTAGCTTTCGCACATCGTTGTCGAATATCCGCTGCATAACTACCATCGTTCTTCAGCAAACAGCCCAAATAACAGAAATCGTCCACCAGTTCGATACGTTGTCCGTCCACACAAACTCCAGTTGAAGGCCTCTGAGAGACCCACATCTGCTTGCATTTGTCGGGACGAAGACGAAGTCCATAGGCTGCGGCATACTTCGAAACGAGGTTTACAATCCTTTGCAGTTTTGCGTTGTTTTCAGCGAATAACACAATGTCGTCGGCGTACTCCACGTCGACAAGGGAGCGTCCTGATGGTGTTAGGATCACATCCGCAGGAAACTGTTCTGCAACTCTACGCATGATGTCATCAACGGCGAAGTTGAAAAGAAAAGGTTCTGCAACGGCTCCTTGCCTTACTCCTGTTTTCACCTCGAAAGCTGACGTAAATCCGACAGGTGTACGAACTGCTGCTGTTGTTCCTTTGTTCATGTCCTCGATTGACCGAACATACTTTTCCGGGACTCCATCTGCTCGCAGAGCATTGAGCAATCGATCACGATGAGGAGAGTCGAACGCGGCTTCAAAGTCCAAAGAAGCAAGCTGTAATGGCTTCGAAAACCGCTGCCACGATTCAATTACTCTTCTCACGACGAACACTTGGTCGATGGTCGATCTTCCAGGTCGAAAACCGGCTTGCTCATCTCTGGTCGTTCCTTCATGATGTTTGATAAGTCGCTCGAGAATGATACGTTCTAAAACCTTGTACATGACACGAAGTAGAGAGATTCCTCTGTAGTTCTTAGGATCCGTGACGGATAGTTTCTTGTGAAGAGGTACGATGATCGCATGTCTCCACGAATCGGGTATCCTTTCGCTCATCCATATGGCACGGATGGTGTTGGTCATTTCACGAATCCCACTCCACCTGCCTTTCCATTCTTCATTTTCCGGACACAATCCAAGACTTCAGACTCATTCGGCGGTTCCTCACTGACATCGTAATGTGCTCTCTGAACATGCGGGAGCTCAGGTACTGATGGCGCTGGACGATTCAGTAGTGAACTGAAGTAATCCTTCCATATTGGCAGCGTCGCACCACCAACTGCAACTCCATTGGTAGTGTTCAAGACAGGAGAACATCTCTTCATCTTCCCGCTATACTGTCGCAGCAACGTGTAGGCTTTCTTCGGATTCTTCTCCTCCCAAGCCTTCTCGAACTCCTTAGCTCTACACGTCCACTCTCGTTCGCGGTCACTTTGAAGCTGCCGACGCAACTTCCTCCTCAGACGCTTCTCCTCCACGAAGTTTCCTGCAGTTCGGAGAGCACATACTCTGTTGTAGGTAGATGTTGTTTCTTCTGAGACGTAGGCGAACTTCTTCATAGGCTGTACAACCGGGAATGCCCTTTTTGAAGCGTCCTGGATGCACTTGACAAAAGAATCCGCGTCGCAAAAGTTTCTTCTTAGTCCGTACTCCGATGTGAATAGAAACGCGTTGTCGAAAATTCCTTCTGCACTCTTCACCTCTGAGACTTGTCATGTCAATCCTCTGAAGAGGCTGAGCCCCTCGCTTCCTCTTATGAATCCTCGCAGTGAAGTTCAACAGAACAGGACGGTGATCCGAATCGAATGCGACATCCCACACGGCTCTAGATCTTTGAATGTTCGATACTGGAATATTCCTCGTCAGGACATAGTCAAGCTGTAGTTTCAGAGTTGTCATCTTCCGCTTCCGCTGCTCTTCTGGAGATAGCCGGGGTGGTGCCTGCCACGTAAGCTGATGGCGGGAATGATTCCTCTTGAATGCCGATGCAATAATCAGACCACTGCGTTCACAAAAGTCGACAAGGCGGTAGCCATTGTCCGATGTTTGCTCCACTGGGTAGAACCATTTACCGAGTACTTCGGATTCCTGATCAAGTCCCATCTTCGCATTTGCGTCAATTCCCACGACAACAGCATGTTGACAAGGTATCCTGGCCAGCAACGTATTGAGTTCCTCATAAAACGCATCCTTCGAATTGTCTTCGGCGGTTTCAGTGGGCGCATGAGCACTCACTATCCACAGATTGAATCCTCTGTGATCCCGCAGTCGTACGAATGCATTCCGGCACGGCGTTGAGCCAAACTCCTTGACCATACCATTGAAATCCTTCCTTACAGCTATCGCACAGCCTCCCGCTCTCCTATCGTCAGCGTTACCGCAGTAGATGGTGTACTCTCCGACGCTGATGACGGGTCTATCCTTGAGGCGGGTTTCCTGCAAAGCAGCAAACGGTGCATGGAAATAGCTCAGAAGTCTGGATAGCGCAGTTTTTTGGATATCACTCGACAGCGATCGACAGTTCAGGGTGGCGAAATTGTGGCTTGTGGCCAAAGACTCCATGACTCCCTAGGTACGGATCCTAAGGTGTTATGGATCAGAGGCCTTAGTGTGCCGGACGGCGACACCTTTATGCAATGTGCGGGATACTTTCGCGATATAGTTGTGCACGCTATATCGCTCGAACGTTCCCTGTGTACACTCAAACGTCTGCTGGGTTCAGTAGAAGCAGGGGCACCAACGAGCAGGTACCAACAGACTTGTATACACACCCCCCCCCAGTATAGTGAGGACCGAATATTCGAGTTCGAATAAATATTCGATTTTTTTCGAACGAATTTCTATCCGAACATTCGAATATTCGAAAAGTGTGAATATTCGAACATTATTCGAATTCGACTATTCGCAAAAGGTGAATGTTCGAACATTATTCGAATTCGACTATTCGCAAAAGTGAATATTCGAACATTATTCGAATTTGACTATTCGCAAAAGGTGAATATTCGAACATTATTCGAATTCGACTATTCGCAGAGGGATTATTTGAACGTTATTCGAATTCGAATACTCGGGCTGGTTCAACAAAATTATGAAAATTAGCTCTTATATGTAAAGGAATCGACATACTTTTCGAGACTTGATTCATTTTCTTCACTAGTCCACTGCCCCATTTTCCAAACGCAAGAGCTAAATATTTTTGCCACTCCGTCTGACTCTGAGAAAATTTGCACCGGCGGCAGACCAACCCTGCCTTGAAGGCTCCTAATCGGTGCCTGCAGGGTAGTGTCTATCCAGAGTCCCTCCACCAGCTATGCCATTGCATCAACCCCGCGTCGGCGTCTAAACCAGGACGCGACGGCTCCCAAAACCGTTCTGGAATTACCTCAACCCTATCTCGACGGTGCCTGATTCGGGCCGCGACGGTGCCTGTATTTGGCTGCCCCACCCTCCCCCAGAGAAAGCCCCGTTTAGGTCCGGACAAGAGCTTGACCTTCGCCGAGGTCTGCGGTGAGGAACCACCCTCACTGTGGACAGCGGCGAAAACCGCCCCACCCCCAGCCGTGGGATCCCCTATCCCCCAGCGGCCAAAAGATGCTGGCCTCCGGAGAGGGACTCGAAGTCACCTTTCAGGGCCGGCATCAGAGTGCCGAATGAGGATTCGAGTGAGATGAGGCACCCTTTTATACCGGCTGTGCATGTGATAAACACATCAGGACGTGATCATTCGCCATACCATTTTTTCATGTCTGCCACTGTAGCGGTGGTGTCGCGGTGATATTTCGAAGCCGGCGCGAAGCTGTTGCAAGGCTCACGCTTCGCTATCGCGGTACCGTTCATGATTGCGGTGCCGTTGCTGTACTGTTGCGGACATGAAAAAATCTTCCAAGATTCCGGAGCCGTTGCTACAGTGTCGCGGCATGGGCTCGGGTTTCGGTGCCGTCCCGCCACGGTCAATGCAAATTTTCTCAGAGGAGGAGGCTAATAGGGCGATTCTAACATTGGAGCCACATGGCAATCGCATTTGGCCACACCCATTTTTCCATGCTGCGCAATGATAACACCAACCCGAGATTTTCCTTCCCTTCCAAAATCGTCGCGGCAAGAGAAATAAGGGTGGCCAAGTGGCTGTTACAGCAACGTTTGGGGGTGCTAAACTCAGATTTGACATCCGTTTACGATGTTACGGAAGGTTGGGACACATTGTCGCGGTTTGTCGACGTTTTAGATTTGGCCGTGCTATTTCGGGAGTCGGGGCAAGGAGTGTGGAGATTTTTTTTAAAGTTTTCAGAAAACAGAAAATCGAGTTTCTCAGAAAACAGTAAGGCCAAATTGTCCAGAAAACAGAAACAGAGAAATTTTCAGAAAAAAATATTGATTGCGTTTGAACTTTTTTTTCAAATGAAAAGAGAGTGTAAATCTGAACGCCCTTATTCTACCTGTAATAAAATATCTACGATACTGCACAAATGACCAATAAGACATTGATAGTAGCAATGATACGTCAATGACGGGCATATCATCATTAAAGTTATATTTAGAGATGAGTCGTGCCTAATTAGTTTCATTTTTTGGTGGTAATGAAGCTTCAGAGGAAGAATTAAACTTTTTATTGCCGCTCACTACGTAGTCGCGTAATATTGCTATGAATGCTTAGATTATTCGTCATTCGAATATTCGAACTTCGAATATTCGTTCGTTCGAAATAAAAAATGAACGAATTTAATCGAAATTCGTTCGTTGGAAATAAAAAAATGAACGAATTTATTCGAAATTCGTTTGTTCGAAATGAAAAACCAACGAATCTATTTGAAATTCGTTCGTTTGAAATAAAAAATAAACGAATTTATTCGAAATTCGTTCTTTCGATCTTTTTTTAAAAAGGTCCTCACTATAATGCCCAGGGTTCGGGAGGCATCTAGTCTAACTTTGACACGAGAATTCACGTAAATTGCATAAAGTTAAGCTTCAGTTGGTGAAATTTTAGCTACAGAGTATTCTGCGTAAATTCTTGTTACAGCACTCGGTCGATCGATCCACCATGTCCTTTCTTCCTAACGGCCTGCAGCTTCCCCGCGGTGAAATTCATCCTTTGCAAGGTCTTGCAAAGAACGATCACCCTCAACGATCACCAGTGTCAAAGTGTTCAGTGACTTACTTGACTTAATCGGTTGGCTTACGCCTGATGCAGTCATTTCGCATCTTCACCGAGGTGTGCCGTCCTAGTAGTCAGCCGTGTCCATTTTTCACAGTCTTCAGCCACTATTTGAACACATTCCATCCAACTATCACTATCCCACTTCCTGCGAAACAAAACATTGCGCCTGAACTGTCTTTCGATGCCGAGTGACTTCAAATCCTCTTTAACAACATGCTTCGAGAACTTTCGCCTACGTCCAGGCGGCCGTTTCCAGACAGGATTTGGAAGCATTCTTTAAATGTGTTGCACGAGACGATCCGGCGTTCTTCTTAGTACTATCGTTCTCTGAGCCAAATTCCGGTCCGCGATTGCGGACTACGGCTGTTCCATCATGCGACACGTGAGAATCGTGCTGGGAGAAAGGTGAATCGTGCCGAGACCAAGTGGTCCGAGCACAATTCTCGCGTGGCATACAGTGCGTTCGGAAATGATATGGACACCCCTGAAAACCACAGTCTTTATGTTTAAATTGCGTGCGGCGTTCGGTAATGCTCATAAATGAATTCAGCAAGGTAAATAACTTATGTTCACTTGTTTCTATAACAATAGCATAATAATGTAATATTTTATTTTAAATTATCACATTATTCGTCGTTCGGAAATGATAGGGACACTCTCAAAAAACAACAATTATCAAACAAGGATCAACACATACATGAAATCTAATATGATATCGCACCTCTAGAGTTGGAAATCAATTCTAAAATTCTATTCGGCATAGAAGTGATCAAATTGGATATCACATTTTTATCCAAATTTCTCCAGGCTTCGAGTGCAGCGGCCTTTAGCTCGTATACGGTCCCATACTGCTTGTTATTCGCGTAAATCTGGCGCACAATTATGCCCCAGATATTCTCTATCGGATTGCAGTCAGGACTACACGCGGACCATTCCATCACGCGAACTCGGTTTTGTTGAAGCCACGCCTTTGTGGATCTGGAGACATGGACCGCAGCGTTATCTTGCTGGAAAATGTAGCGTTGACGCCTGTTTCCAGTGAAGAACGGCAGAAGATATGCACGCAATGTTTCTTGATACTCCTTCGAATCCATCCGACACGAAGTGAAGGCGATTTCCAAAACACCTTCGCTGCAGAATGCTCCCCAAACACATCAGTGAACCGCCTCCGAAATTTCTTCGACTAAATACCATCGGATTCTTGCGAAGATCTCTCCAGTAGCATCAAGCACCGTCAGGTCCATCAAGGTTAAACTTCTTTTCGTCGGAGAAAATTACCTGGAACATGTCGCCTCTATCTTTTTAAATTTTATCGGGTTTTTAGAGAATCCCATACCTCTAACCAGTCTGTTGCCATGTTGTTGCTTGCAAAACGGAGACAAGCTACATTGTGGGCTTCTGAGAGTGATGGAGCCTTCTTCATTACTTGGCGGACGATGTTTTCGTCTGCATTTACGACGCTCCAAACAGTAGTCTTCGACACATTGAGCGGCAACTGAGCCCTCATTTGGTTGAGAGACAGACTACTGTTTGAGCAGAGTCGGCTTATCCTCCGTGCATCCCTGCCGCTGACCTTTCTTGGGCGTCCAGGACTCTTCGCCAAGCCGTAGGAGTCTGGATCTCGTAGGAACTGGCTGATGCAGGTGGGGGAACGTCCGAGCTGGGAGGCAATTAGACGTTGACTCAGCCCGGCAGCGTTGAGGGCACGTATTTGGGCTTGTTCGGAAACAGTAAGCGATGTACCACGGCCCATGATTTTAATAAAGATGTTGGGTGTCCTCGTGTTGCGTTCATATAGTGAACTTGTAACGGGAAATTATGTTGGAAGTGAAAAATTCCATTTTTTGCAAGGTGTCCCTATCATTTCCGAACGGTGAAATTTTCTAAATGTAAAGGAAAAATCTTATGAAATTAGGCACGGTTTCAAGGAAGTTGCGAACAGAGGTTTTTTATCACGCTGAATTCATTGATGAACAGTATTCATCACCAATCCCATAAATTTTTTGAAAATCTCATTTTTTAGAGGTGTCCCTATCATTTCCGAACGCACTGTATAACAGGTTTCTAGTTCTATTGCGATAAAACACAACACTGCTAAACTCACCGTTATACATTGGATCCGAGGCAAAAAAATTTCGGATAATCGGATTTTCGGGCTGATCCTGAAAAACGGTTTTTCGGTGAATCGGATTTCGGTTCGATTCGGATTTGACATTTTTCGGTGAATCGGATTTCGGTTCGATTCGGATTTGGTCTTTTTTTTGGTGATTCGGATTTCCGGTTCGATTCGGATTTTCCCCTTTTTCGGTGATTCGGATTTCGGTTTCGATTCGGATTTGGCGTTTTTCGGTGATTCGGATTTTCGGTTCGGTTCGGTTTTGGGGTTTTTCGGTGATTCAGATTTCGGCTCGGTTCGGATTTGGCGTTTTTCGGTGATTCGGATTTCGGTTCGGTTCGGTTTGAGGTTTTTCGGTGATTCGGATTTCGGCTCGGTTCGGATTTGGCGTTTTTTCGGTGATTCGGATACCGAATCGTCAAAATTTCGAATCATTCGGACGGATATCCGAAATTATCCGAATCGGATCCAATGTATACTCACCGTCATGCCAATTCTAATGGAAAGACATAATTTCGCTCCAAGATTTTACAGTAAAAGGCACTGTCCATGCGAACAGTGCCCGAGAAAAGTGCCATAGCTGTTTTGCATCGCGCCAAAATGCCAAAGGTAATCGTGGAGTGTTTTGCCCTCCTGCGAATCTGGGGAGCGCATCGCCATCCGTGGTGGAGCAATGCTTGACAAAACAGTCGACTAAATAATTGTGAAAACCATAGTGGATCTCCAACTTTTTTGCATAGAACCTGGAATATATGTTAAATTCACATAGGAACATGAACATACAAATAGTTTCCATTTGAAGTTCCACCAGGAGCCTCATGCATTCCATTAACGGCTCACCTTGGATATTACATTCATCAGTGAAAACCCATTGAGTGCAGGTCTCTCTTTTCTCCAGCATCTGTCTACAGAATCCAACCCTCTTCACCTTGTGGAATTTTATGACAGTAGTTGATGTTTCTTATTTTGTGATCCAGACGGTTTCTGCCTGGCAAATGCTCCTTTATTTTCAACACAGAGGTGGCGTCGCAGGGTTTTACACGAACACGAGCACCCATTCTAAGGAAAACAAGACTAAAATTGTCACCTCATCCTGCACAATGGGGACCGTCACGTTATCGCTAGCTTCCCTAGGTCCAAGATTGCTGATATTATCCCAATATGGGTAGTAGAGGAAGGAGATGCTGTGGCCGGTCGAGCAAGGAGAGTTTTCTGGCAAGAAAGACATACTCGGCAAAGGTGAGGCTGTTCGAGTTTTTTCTCGAAAAATACGAAATTATCGTCCATCACTGGATGAGGGATAGCCGCGACGCTACCTGGCGGGAAAAATTGAGGGCGGGAAAAATTGAGGGCGGGAAAACGAAGGGAGAGTGGTTATTGATCGAATGATTTCGCGCGCGATCGTGAGGGCGGCTTTCTACTTGAGAGAGGCTGGCGATAATTTCTTACGAATCCTTGAAATGTTTACCGAGCTCGAGTTCTTCGCTCAATTTTTTACTCTGATTCTGTATGAATTTCAAGGAGTTGTCTTATCATGCCCCTTTCAATTTTGATAGGTTAATCTAAAACACTTACGGCGAAAAATTTTTCTCATCCGAGTGAATTATTTTGGTCAAGTGTAATTAGAAGTATCGTCTGGGTCTATCAAGTAGGAAGCTGCGCTCAGCGATCGGGAGCTTTGATCAATAGTCATCCCCTCTTCGTTTTCCCGCGCGCAATTTTTTCCGCCAAGCAGCGTCGCGGGCATTCGCCTTGCATTGATTCTACCCTCACCGACTTTGACAAACCCCAGTATCTCATCGGTCAACGCAGAAGGATTACGGTAGTTGCGTAAAGTGTACACGGAGTGTGCACCCCCTCTGCATCCCTGCCCGGCACGGCCGCGACCATGAGAGAGCCCAGACAGCGAGGGTGGTGTTTGCCAGTGCCAGAGCTGCCTCCAAAGTTGAAAAGAACGGGATGTGGAAGTTCGGTTTTAACTTGAAATAGAAACGTAGAGAAAGATATTTTTCACAGCTATCACAAGAAAATGACTATGCGAAGCGAAGTTGAGCGGTGAAAATCCCTACATCAACTACGACAAAGATGCGAAACTGAAGAGTTGGTCTCCATTTTTCATCTTTCACAAGAATGTGAGAAGCTTTCTATTGTTCTTGCTCTGCCTGTGCTCTACCTTTCAGGCCATGCGTCGCGCACCCCAAAAAATCTGAAGCTCATTTTGTTAGTTTTGTTTCGTCTTTCCCACCGCAGTTTTCTGGACAGCATCTTGCACGAAATAATCTGGCCGTCCATCCTAGCTGATCACTGGAGTTAACTGAATGAGCGTAAAGAATGTAAGAGCCACCACAACGTGAATTCCTTCCTTTTCATCCCGAAAATTCATCAAGAATGGCGCTAATATCTGAAATGTAAAGTACCCGTCTCGCGACGGAATCGAGCCGCAGACGAGGGACGCGGCGGACGAGTTAACGGGGGGTGAACTGGTTGATTGGGGTTGACTGAGGATTTTACGGGCGGTGTTTGGGTACGCAGGGAATTTCTGGGACGATTGTTTATTCGAGGCCATTTTTTGAATTTTCTTGTTATTGGTATCATAGATGAGGGCCTGCTGAGTTGGTTTCATTGCAGAGGCCGGGCCTCGTCGTCAAATGGTTGACCAGTTGGAGTCACTCGTGGATTACATGGGAGAGCCGGTGGAGGGTGTTATTCGTGGACTTCTTAACTCGTCTCGGGCCGATAGTACCATCAGAGGTTATTCGAGGATGTTGGACGAGTTCAGTAGCTGGCAGTACGAATTTCCCGACACCAGATTGGACAACGAGCTCGACAGTGCGACCGTTTTCCTGGCCAAGAAGAGCGCCACAACATCCGCAGGGACGCTAGCCTCTTTTGTTTCGGCGCTTGCCTTATCGAGACTGGGCAGGAGGCCGGAGGAGAGTCTACAGCGGACAATATTGGATGAGATGGTACGTGGCAAAAGGAGAGGAGAGGTCGACAAGGAGCGGATGTTTGTGACGACAGAGGAATGGCAAGCACTCATGGACAAAGTTGCGATTATGCCTTGGCCTCAATGGAGACAGTACAGAGCTCACAACCTCCTTGTACTTCTTTTCTGTGGACTGTGTAGGATTTCCGAGGCTCTAAATCTTCAAATGGGTGATGTTTCCGAGCAGGATGACAGTTGGATTATCTGCATTAAAGTAAGGATTAGGATATGCAATTGTTGTTGGGCGGGGTTTTCTGTTTCCTAGATAATGGGTGACAAGTTTGTGTAGGTCTGAGTTGAGATCATAGGGATTGGGAGTTCAAGTATTGTCATACATTACGTTTCCATGTAATGCTAATGTGTCTCTTTGCAGAAGTCCAAGACAGATCAGAGTGGCAGCGGGGCGAACGTCTTTCTGATGAAAGAACCCGAGTTTGACCAAGTGCTGCGACGTCAACTGCGTGCCATGGACAGAGGTCCCGTGCTGGCGGGAACGAACGGAGGAACATGGTCATCAGGCGCTGCGAGCACGGAAATCAAAAGGATCTGCGAGACGGCCAATATTCGTCCCCTCACGCCTCACGCGTTCAGACGAGGGGGCACTACACGTGCTCTGGAGCAATGAACACCGACGGTGATGGTACAGCGGAGAGGAAGATGGTGGAATCCCCAGTTGATGAGGCCGTATATCGCTCGTTCAAAGGTCACGCAAGGTGGCCGAGCAGTTATTCCCCATTGAGCTGTTCCGTTTTCGTGCTTAGTTGGTTGTTCCATTCTTTCAGGACGCTGTTCGCGTTTTGCTTTGCTCTTGTGCTTGTGTTGGCTGGATTAGGCTGTCTTTGGATCTGTGCGGTTGGCATATTGCCTCCCCTAGCCTTATGATTGTGCGGCTTTCCACGTAATTTTTGATGTTTATGAAGTTTTGTTTTTTATTAGTTCCGGCTTATCTGGGCTATCTGAACCTCTTCGGTTTTGGTTTGGTGGATTTGCGCATATGTGTATTGCTAGCCTTCTCGCTTTGAGATTGGTGAAGTTTGGGATCTTTCCTGTATATCTGGAGATGGGATTCTGTGCTCTACGGCTAAATAGTGCTCGTTACGGTGATCGCACACTGTTTACCTGTTATGGGTAACTTTCTTTGCTCAGGTTTTAGTGATCTCTAATAAGGATGCGTTGTTTTGTTTGTAGATTTCTAACAGTTTTATATTCGATGCGTGGCTTTGGCATTTTTGTATGATCTCGGACGTAAGACAGCTTGGTAATATGATCTTGGAAGTTGGTATTTTGATCCGGTGTTTTTGTTTTTGCGTGTAATCTGTTACGTTCGCATCGTTTTTATCTCGACACGTGTAGTTTGTTGCACTGCCTGTTGCAGTATAAAGCCCTTCGCAGCATATAAAGCCCTTCGCGCAGTGTACCGAGTCGTAGGAGAGATTCCAGGAGCGAGAGGGGTGTTTATGACGAGACAGGATTATACTCACCTCCGGGGAATGACGGTGTGTGAATGAAAACACACCGCTCTCAATTTCTTTCATACCCTGCCATTTATCAATTGGGTATCGTCAATT
Source organism: Aplectana chamaeleonis (assembly GCA_029168955.1). Lineage (NCBI taxonomy): Eukaryota > Metazoa > Nematoda > Chromadorea > Rhabditida > Cosmocercidae > Aplectana > Aplectana chamaeleonis. The sequence goes on from JAPDOI010000263.1 coordinate 968,251, forward strand.
TTGTATACCGTGAGAATTTTGTGCCGGTGGCAATTTATAATCGTCTTATGACGAGTGACCCGACAAATCGGGTCAGGAGGCATAAAGATTTTGCATGACTTGCGTACAAACGAGATCAGACGTCAACAGGTGCGTATAAACATAAACAATCGCCACCTTTGAGGATACTTCCCATGAATTAGCCGTGATTTCCGTTGCATGTTGTGCAGCGATCCCTCAATGCATTTGAATTGCCGCCACCGACGCTGTCTGCGCTCTCCTACTATAGCGACCGCTGCAGGCAGGGATGCAGAGGAGGGTTGCACCCTCCGTGGAAGGGGTATGGTGTACTTCGTCGCTGTAATGAGCGACAGGCATGCAATCCTACACAAATCGCGGCGGAACCAGCATCGGAGCAACGGCAACGGCCGTCATAGGAACAGATGTCGCGTGCGGGTCGCAGCGACGTGTTGCGGAAGGCTGCCATACTGCAAATGTGCCATAGCCTGTCCCTACCACTGTCGCTGTGCAGTGCTCTGCGACAGCGACAGATTCAAAGGGCGGGAGGATGTCGCTGTCGCTGTGCAGAGCGACGCGACCGTGTGTCGCAAAAGTATACCATACCCCTAAGACCTCTTTCAGAGTTTGATCGTCGTGCGACGCGATGATGGGGTGATAACCATGAGCATCGATCGAGATCACGTCGCACGTCAATCCGTATTCAAAACATGCCATCGCGCCGCGCGGCGATCGAACTCTGAAAGCGGGCTAACGTCGGTTTGGATCTGGAAGAGACTTCGCATTCACTGTTGAAGGTTGGCGCAAACTCGGTGCCATATGCCATAACACAAGTGAACCGAGTTTGCGCCAACATCCAATGGGGAACGCATAGTCTATTCAGGATCCATGCCGGTGTTACACTTTACGCACTTCGGGCTTCTCGTGACGTCATCGGGACGTCGTGAAAAGTGCTTCGAGTTTCTGATGGCGTCATCGGGACGTCGTGAAAGTGCTTCGGGCTTCTGATGACGTCATCTGGACGTCGTGGAAAGTGCTTCGGGCTTCTGATGACGTCATCGGAACGTCGTGGAAAGTGCTCCGGGCTTCTGATGACGTCATCGGGACGTCGTGGAAAGTGCTTCGGGCTTCTGATGACGTCATCGGAACGTCGTGGAAAGTGCTCCGGGCTTCTGATGACGTCATCGGGACGTCGTGGAAAGTGCTTCGGGCTTCTGATGACGTCATCGGAACGTCGTGGAAAGTGCCGGGCTTCTGATGTCGTCATCGGGACGTCGTGGAAAGTGCTTTGGGCTTCCGATGACGTCATCGGGACGTCGCGAAAAGTGCTTCGGGCTTCTGTTGACGTCATCGGAACGTTGTGAAAAGTGCTTCGGGCTTCTGATGACGTCATCGGAACGCCGTGGAAAGTGCTCCGGGCTTCTGATGTCGTCATCGGGACGTCGTGGAAAGTGCTTCGGGCTTCCGATGACGTCATCGGAACGTCGTGGAAAGTGCTCCGGGCTTCTGATGACGTCATCAGGACGTCGTGGAAAGTGCTTCGGGCTTCTGAGGACGTCATCGGAACGTCGTGGAAAGTGCTCCGAGCTTCTGATGACGTCATCAGGACGCCGTGGAAAGTGCTCCGGGCTTCTGATGACGTCATCGGAACGTCGTGGAAAGTGCTCCGGGCTTCTGATGACGACATCAGGACGTCGTGGAAAGTGTTTCGGGCTTCCGATGACGTCATCGGAACGTCGTGGAAAGTGCTCCGGGCTTCTGATGACGTCATCGGAACGCCGTGGAAAGTGCTCCGGGCTTCTGATGTCGTCATCGGGACGTCGTGGAAAGTGCTTCGGGCTTCCGATGACGTCATCGGAACGTCGTGGAAAGTGCTCCGGGCTTCTGATGACGTCATCGGGACGTCGTGAAAAGTGCTTCGGACTTCTCGTGACGTCATTGGGACGTCGTGAAAAGTGCTTCGGGCTTCTCGTGACGTCATCGGGACGTCGTAAAAAGTGTTTCGAGTTTCTGATGACGTTATCGGGACGTCGTGAAAAGTGCTTCGGGCTTCTCGTGAAGTCATCGGAACGTCGTGAAGAGTGCTTCGTGCTTCTGATGACGTCATCGAAACGTCGTGGAAAGTGCTCCGGGCTTCTGATGACGTCATCAGGACGTCGTGGAAAGTGCTTCGGGCTTCTGATGACGTCATCGGGACGTCGTGAAAAGTGCTTCGGGCTTCTCGTGACGTCATTGGGACGTCGTGAAAAGTGCTTCGGGCTTCTCTTGACGTCATCGGGACGTCGTAAAAGTGTTTCGAGTTTCTGATGACGTTATCGGGAGGTCGTGAAAAGTGCTTCGGGCTTCTCGTGAAGTCATCGGAACGTCGTGAAGAGTGCTTCGGGCTTCTGATGACGTCATCGAAACGTCGTGAAAAGTGCTTCGGGTTTCTGATGACGTCATCGGGACGTCGTGAAAAGTGTTTCGAGTTTCTGATGACGTTATCGGAACGTCGTGGAAAGTGCTTCGGGCTTCCGATGACGTCATCGGGACGTCGCGAAAAGTGCTTCGGGCTTCTGTTGACGTCATCGGAACGTTGTGAAAAGTGCTTCGGGCTTCTGATGACGTCATCGGAACGCCGTGGAAAGTGCTCCGGGCTTCTGATGTCGTCATCGGGACGTCGTGGAAAGTGCTTCGGGCTTCCGATGACGTCATCGGAACGTCGTGGAAAGTGCTCCGGGCTTCTGATGACGTCATCAGGACGTCGTGGAAAGTGCTTCGGGCTTTCAATGACGTCATCGGAACGTCGTGGAAAGTGCTCCGGGCTTCTGATGACGTCATCAGGACGCCGTGGAAAGTACTCCGGGCTTCTTATGACGTCATCGGAACGTCGTGGAAAGTGCTACGGGCTTCTGATGACGTCATCGGAACGCCGTGGAAAGTGCTCCGGGCTTCTGATGTCGTCATCGGGACGTCGTGGAAAGTGCTTCGGGCTTCCGATGACGTCATCGGAACGTCGTGGAAAGTGCTCCGGGCTTCTGATGACGTCATCAGGACGCCGTGGAAAGTGCTCCGGGCTTCTGATGTCGTCATCGGGACGTCGTGGAAAGTGCTTCCGGGCTTCCGATGACGTCATCGGAACGTCGTGGAAAGTGCTCCGGGCTTCTGATGACGTCATCGGGACGTCGTAAAAAGTGTTTCGAGTTTCTGATGACGTTATCGGGACGTCGTGAAAAGTGCTTCGGGCTTCTCGTGAAGTCATCGGAACGTCGTGAAGAGTGCTTCGTGCTTCTGATGACGTCATCGAAACGTCGTGGAAAGTGCTCCGGGCTTCTGATGACGTCATCAGGACGTCGTGGAAAGTGCTCCGGGCTTCTGATGACGTCATCGGGACGTCGTGAAAAGTGCTTCGGACTTCTCGTGACGTCATTGGGACGTCGTGAAAAGTGCTTCGGGCTTCTCGTGACGTCATCGGGACGTCGTAAAAAGTGTTTCGAGTTTCTGATGACGTTATTGGGACGTCGTGAAAAGTGCTTCGGGCTTCTCGTGAAGTCATCGGAACGTCGTGAAGAGTGCTTCGGGCTTCCGATGACGTCATCGGAACGTCGTGGAAAGTGCTCCGGGCTTCTGATGACGTCATCAGGACGTCGTGGAAAGTGCTTCGGGCTTCCGATGACGTCATCGGATCGTCGTGGAAAGTGCTCCGGGCTTCTGATGACGTCATCGGAACCCCGTGGAAAGTGCTCCGGGCTTCTGATGTCGTCATCAGGACGCCGTGGAAAGTACTCCGGGCTTCTGATGTCGTCATCGGGACGTCGTGGAAAGTGCTTCGGGCTTCCGATGACGTCATCGGAACGTCGTGGAAAGTGCTCCGGGCTTCTGATGACGTCATCAGGACGTCGTGGAAAGTGCTTCGGGCTTCCGATGACGTCATCGGAACGTCGTGGAAAGTGCTCCGGGCTTCTGATGACGTCATCAGGACGCCGTGGAAAGTACTCCGGGCTTCTGATGTCGTCATCGGGACGTCGTGGAAAGTGCTTCGGGCTTCCGATGACGTCATCGGAACGTCGTGGAAAGTGCTCCGGGCTTCTGATGACGTCATCAGGACGTCGTGGAAAGTGCTTCGGGCTTCCGATGACGTCATCGGAACGTCGTGGAAAGTGCTCCGGGCTTCTGATGACGTCATCGGAACGCCGTGGAAAGTGCTCCTGGCTTCTGATGTCGTCATCGGGACGTCGTGGAAAGTGCTTCGGGCTTCCGATGACGTCATCGGAACGTCGTGGAAAGTGCTCCGGGCTTCTGATGACGTCATCGGGACGTCGTGAAAAGTGCTTCGGACTTCTCGTGACGTCATTGGGACGTCGTGAAAAGTGCTTCGGGCTTCTCGTGACGTCATCGGGACGTCGTAAAAAGTGTTTCGAGTTTCTGATGACGTTATCGGGACGTCGTGAAAAGCGCTTCGGGCTTCTCGTGAAGTCATCGGAACGTCGTGAAGAGTGCTTCGTGCTTCTTATGACGTCATCGAAACGTCGTGGAAAGTGCTCCGGGCTTCTAATGACGTCATCAGGACGTCGTGGAAAGTGCTTCCGGGCTTCTGATGACGTCATCGGGACGTCGTGAAAAGTGCTTCCAGGCTTCCGATGACGTCATCGGAACGTCGTGGAAAGTGCTCCGGGCTTCTGATGACGTCATCAGGACGCCGTGGAAAGGGCTCCGGGCTTCTGATGTCGTCATCGGGACGTCGTGGAAAGTGCTTCGGGCTTCCGATGACGTCATCGGAACGTCGTGGAAAGTGCTCCGGGCTTCTGATGACGTCATCGGGACGTCGTAAAAAGTGTTTCGAGTTTCTGATGACGTTATCGGGACGTCGTGAAAAGTGCTTCGGGCTTCTCGTGAAGTCATCGGAACGTCGTGAAGAGTGCTTCGTGCTTCTGATGACGTCATCGAAACGTCGTGGAAAGTGCTCCGGGCTTCTGATGACGTCATCAGGACGTCGTGAAAAGTGCTTCGGACTTCTCGTGACGTCATTGGGACGTCGTGAAAAGTGCTTCGGGCTTCTCGTGACGTCATCGGGACGTCGTAAAAAGTGTTTCGAGTTTCTGATGACGTTATCGGGACGTCGTGAAAAGTGCTTCGGGCTTCTCGTGAAGTCATCGGAACGTCGTGAAGAGTGCTTCGGGCTTCTGATGACGTCATCGAAACGTCGTGAAAAGTGCTTCGGGTTTCTGATGACGTCATCGGGACGTCGTGAAAAGTGTTTCGAGTTTCTGATGACGTTATCGGAACGTCGTGGAAAGTGCTTCGGGCTTCCGATGACGTCATCGGGACGTCGCGAAAAGTGCTTCGGGCTTCTGTTGACGTCATCGGAACGTTGTGAAAAGTGCTTCCGGGGCTTCTGATGACGTCATCAGAACGCCGTGGAAAGTGCTCCGGGCTTCTGATGTCGTCATCGGGACGTCGTGGAAAGTGCTTCGGGCTTCTGATGACGTCATCGGAACGTCGTGGAAAGTGCTCCGGGCTTCTGATGACGTCATCAGGACGTCGTGGAAAGTGCTTCGGGCTTTCAATGACGTCATCGGAACGTCGTGGAAAGTGCTCCGGGCTACTGATGACGTCATCAGGACGCCGTGGAAGAAGTACTCCGGGCTCCTTATGACGTCATCGGAACGTCGTGGAAAGTGCTCCGGGCTTCTGATGACGTCATCGGAACGCCGTGGAAAGTGCTCCGGGCTTCTGATGTCGTCATCGGGACGTCGTGGAAAGTGCTTCGGGCTTCCGATGACGTCATCGGAACGTCGTGGAAAGTGCTCCGGGCTTCTGATGACGTCATCAGGACGCCGTGGAAAGTGCTCCGGGCTTCTGATGTCGTCATCGGGACGTCGTGGAAAGTGCTTCGGGCTTCCGATGACGTCATCGGAACGTCGTGGAAAGTGCTCCGGGCTTCTGATGACGTCATCGGGACGTCGTAAAAAGTGTTTCGAGTTTCTGATGACGTTATCGGGACGTCGTGAAAAGTGCTTCGGGCTTCTCGTGAAGTCATCGGAGCGTCGTGAAGAGTGCTTCGTGCTTCTGATGACGTCATCGAAACGTCGTGGAAAGTGCTCCGGGCTTCTGATGACGTCATCAGGACGTCGTGGAAAGTGCTCCGGGCTTCTGATGACGTCATCGGGACGTCGTGAAAAGTGCTTCGGACTTCTCGTGACGTCATTGGGACGTCGTGAAAAGTGCTTCGGGCTTCTCGTGACGTCATCGGGACGTCGTAAAAAGTGTTTCGAGTTTCTGATGACGTTATCGGGACGTCGTGAAAAGTGCTTCGGGCTTCTCGTGAAGTCATCGGAACGTCGTGAAGAGTGCTTCGGGCTTCCGATGACGTCATCGGAACGTCGTGGAAAGTGCTCCGGGCTTCTGATGACGTCATCAGGACGTCGTGGAAAGTGCTTCGGGCTTCCGATGACGTCATCGGATCGTCGTGGAAAGTGCTCCGGGCTTCTGATGACGTCATCGGAACCCGTGGAAAAGTGCTCCGGGCTTCTGATGTCGTCATCAGGACGCCGTGGAAAATGCTCCCGGGCTTCTGATGTCGTCATCGGGACGTCGTGGAAAGTGCTTCGGGCTTCTGATGACGTCATCGGAACGTCGTGGAAAGTGCTCCGGGCTTCTGATGACGTCATCAGGACGTCGTGGAAAGTGCTTCGGGCTTCCGATGACATCATCGGAACGTCGTGGAAAGTGCTCCGGGCTTCTGATGACGGCATCAGGACGTCGTGGAAAGTACTTCGGGCCTCTGATGTCGTCGTAGGGACGTCGTGGAAAGTGCTTCGGGCTTCTGATGACGTCATCGGAACGTCGTGGAAAGTGCTTCGGGCTTCTGATGACGTCATCGGAACGTCGTGGAAAGTGCTTCGGGCTTCTGATGACGTCATCGGGACGTCGTGGAAAGTGCTCTGGCTTCTGATGACGTCATCGGAACGTCGTGGAAAGTGCTCCTGGCTTCCGATGACGTCATCGGGACGTCGTGGAAAAGTGCTTCGAAGGCTTCTCGTGACGTCATCGGGACGTCGTGAAAAGTGCTTCGGGCTTCTGATGACGTCATCAGGACGTCGTGAAAAGTGCTTCCGGGCTTCTCGTGACGTCATCGGGACGTCGTGAAAAGTGCTTCGGGCTTCTGATGACGTCATCAGGACGTCGTAAAAGTGTTTCGGGCTTCTGATGACGTCATCGGAACGTCGTGAAAAGTGCTTCGTGCTTCTGATGACGTCATCGAAACGTCGTGGAAAGTCCTCCGGGCTTCTGATGACGTCATCGGGACGTCGTGAAAAGTGCTTCGGGCTTCTGATGACGTCATCGGGACGTCGTGAAAAGTGCTTCGGGCTTCCGATGACGTCATCGGAACGTCGTGGAAAGTGCTCCGGGATTCTGATGACGTCATCGGGACGCCGTGGAAGGGCTCCGGGCTTCTGATCCCGTCATCGAGACGTCGTGGAAAGTGCTTCAGGCTTCTGAAGACGTCATCGGAACGTCGTGGAAAGTGCTTCGGGCTTCTGATGACGTCATCGGGACGTCGTAAAAAGTGTTTCGAGTTTCTGATGACGTTATCGGGACGTCGTGAAAGTGCTTCGGGCTTCTCGTGAAGTCATCGGAACGTCGTGAAGAGTGCTTCGTGCTTCTGATGACGTCATCGAAACGTCGTGGAAAAGTGCTCCGGGGGCTTCTGATGACGTCATCGGGACGTCGATCGGAAAGTCGCTCCAGGCTTCTGATGACGTCATCGGGACGTCGTGAAAAAGTGCTTCAGGACTTCTCGTGACGTCATTGGGACGTCGTGAAAAGTGCTTCGGGCTTCTCGTGACGTCATCGGGACGTCGTAAAAGAAAGTGCTTCGAGTTTCTGATGACGTTATCGGGACGTCGTGAAAAAGTGCTTCGGGCTTCTCGTGAAGTCATCGGAACGTCGTGAAAAGTGCTTCCGGGCTTCGATGACGTCATCGGAACGTCGTGGAAAGTGCTCCGGAGCTTCTGATGACGTCATCGGGACGTCGTGGAAAGTGCTTCAGGCTTCCGATGGCGTCATCGGATCGTCGTGGAAAGTGCTCCGGGCTTCTGATGACGTCATCGGGACCCGTGGAAAGTGCTCCGGGCTTCTGATGTCGTCATCAGGACGCCGTAAGGAAAGTCTCCAGGCTTCTGATGTCTCGTCATCGGGACGTCGTGGAAAGTGCTTCGGGCTTCTGATGACGTCATCGGAACGTCGTGGAAAGTGCTCCGGGCTTCTAATGACGTCATCGGGACGACGTGGAAAGTGCTTCGGGCTTCCGATGACGTCATCGGAACGTCGTGGAAAGTGCACCGGGCTTCTAATGACGTCATCGGGACGACGTGGAAAGTGCTTCGGGCTTCTAATGACGTCATCGGGACGACGTGGAAAGTGCTTCGGGCTTCCGATGACGTCATCGGAACGTCGTGGAAAGTGCTCCGGGCTTCTGATGACGTCATCGGGACGACGTGGAAAGTGCTTCGGGCTTCCGATGACGTCATCGGAACGTCGTGGAAAGTGCTGCGGGCTTCTGATGACGTCATCGCAACGTCGTGGAAAGTGCTCCGAGCTTCTGATGACGTCATCGGGACGTCGTGGAAAGTGCTTCGGGCTTCCGATGACGTCATCGGAACGTCGTGGAAAGTGCTCCGGGCTTCTGATGACGTCATCGGGACGTCGTGAAAAGTGCTTCGGACTTCTCGTGACGTCATTGGGACGTCGTGAAAAGTGCTTCGGGCTTCTCGTGACGTCATCGGGACGTCGTAAAAAGTGTTTCGAGTTTCTGATGACGTTATCGGGACGTCGTGAAAAGCGCTTCGGGCTTCTCGTGAAGTCATCGGAACGTCGTGAAGAGTGCTTCGTGCTTCTGATGACGTCATCGAAACGTCGTGGAAAGTGCTCCGGGCTTCTAATGACGTCATCAGGACGTCGTGGAAAGTGCTTCGGGCTTCTGATGACGTCATCGGGACGTCGTGAAAAGTGCTTCGGGCTTCCGATGACGTCATCGGAACGTCGTGGAAAGGGCTCCGGGCCTCTGATGACGTCATCAGGACGCCGTGGAAAGGGCTCCGGGCTTCTGATGTCGTCATCGGGACGTCGTGGAAAGTGCTTCGGGCTTCCGATGACGTCATCGGAACGTCGTGGAAAGTGCTCCGGGCTTCTGATGACGTCATCAGGACGTCGTGGAAAAGTGCTCCGGGCTTCTGATGACGTCATCGGGACGTCGTGAAAAGTGCTTCGGACTTCTCGTGACGTCATTGGGACGTCGTGAAAGTGCTTCAGGCTTCTCGTGACGTCATCGGGACGTCGTAAAGTGTTTCGAGGGCTTCTGATGACGTTATCGGGACGTCGTGAAAAGTGCTTCAGGCTTCTCGTGAAGTCATCGGAACGTCGTGAAAGTGCTTCCGGGCTTCCGATGACGTCATCGGAACGTCGTGGAAAGTGCTCGGGCTTCTGATGACGTCATCGGGACGTCGTGGAAAGTGCTTCGGGCTTCTGATGACGTCATCGGATCGTCGTGGAAAGTGCTCCGGGCTTCTGATGACGTCATCGGAACCCCGTGGAAAGTGCTCCGGGCTTCTGATGTCGTCATCAGGACGCCGTGGAAAGTACTCCGGGCTTCTGATGTCGTCATCAGGACGTCGTGGGAAAGTGCTTCGGGCTTCTGATGACGTCATCGGAACGTCGTGGAAAGTGCTCGGGCTTCTGATGACGTCATCGGGACGTCGTGAAAAGTGCTTCGGGCTTCCGATGACGTCATCGGAACGTCGTGGAAAGTGCTCCGGGCTTCTGATGACGTCATCAGGACGCCGTGGAAAGTACTCCGGGCTTCTGATGTCGTCATCGGGACGTCGTGGAAAGTGCTTCGGGCTTCCGATGACGTCATCGGAACGTCGTGGAAAGTGCTCCGGGCTTCTGATGACGTCATCAGGACGTCGTGGAAGTGCTTCGGGCTTCTGATGACGTCATCGGAACGTCGTGAAAAGTGCTCCGGGCTTCTGATGACGTCATCGGAACGCCGTGAAAAGTGCTCCTGGCTTCTGATGTCATCATCGGGACGTCGTGGAAAGTGCTTCGGGCTTCCGATGACGTCATCGGAACGTCGTGGAAAGTGCTTCGGGCTTCTGATGACGTCATCGGGACGTCGTGAAAAAGTGCTTCCGGACTTCTCGTGACGTCATTGGGACGTCGCGAAAAGTGCTTCGGGCTTCTCGTGACGTCATCGGGACGTCGTAAAAAGTGTTTCGAGTTTCTGATGACGTTATCGGGACGTCGTGAAAAGCGCTTCGGGCTTCTCGTGAAGTCATCGGAACGTCGTGAAGAGTGCTTCGTGCTTCTGATGACGTCATCGAAACGTCGTGGAAAGTGCTCCGGGCTTCTAATGACGTCATCAGGACGTCGTGGAAAGTGCTTCGGGCTTCTGATGACGTCATCGGGACGTCGTGAAAAGTGCTTCGGACTTCTCGTGACGTCATTGGGACGTCGTGAAAAGTGCTTCGGGCTTCTCGTGACGTCATCGGGACGTCGTAAAAAGTGTTTCGAGTTTCTGATGACGTTATCGGGACGTCGTGAAAAGTGCTTCGGGCTTCCCGTGAAGTCATCGGAACGTCGTGAAGAGTGCTTCGTGCTTCTGATGACGTCATCGAAACGTCGTGGAAAGTGCTCCGGGCTTCTAATGACGTCATCAGGACGTCGTGGAAAGTGCTTCGGGCTTCCGATGACGTCATCGGAACGTCGTGGAAAGTGCTCCGGGCTTCTGATGACGTCATCGGGACGTCGTGAAAAGTGCTTCGGACTTCTCGTGACGTCATTGGGACGTCGTGAAAAGTGCTTCGGGCTTCTCGTGAAGTCATCGGAACGTCGTGAAGAGTGCTTCGAGCTTCTGATGACGTCATCGAAACGTCGTGAAAAGTGCTTCGGGTTTCTGATGACGTCATCGGGACGTCGTGAAAAGTGTTTCGAGTTTCTGATGACGTTATCGGAACGTCGTGGAAAGTGCTCCGGGCTTCTGATGTCGTCATCGGAACGTTGTGAAAAGTGCTTCGTGCTTCTGATGACGTCATCGAAACGTCGTGGAAAGTGCTCCGGGCTTCTAATGACGTCATCAGGACGTCGTGGAAAGTGCTTCGGGCTTCCGATGACGTCATCGGAACGTCGTGGAAAGTGCTCCGGGCTTCTGATGACGTCATCGGAACGTTGTGAAAAGTGCTTCGGGCTTCTGATGACGTCATCGGAACGCCGTGGAAAGTGCTCCGGGCTTCTGATGTCGTCATCGGGACGTCGCGGAAAGTGCTTCGGGCTTCCGATGACGTCATCGGAACGTCGTGGAAAGTGCTCCGGGCTTCTGATGACGTCATCAGGACGTCGTGGAAAGTGCTTCGGGCTTCCGATGACGTCATCGGAACGTCGTGGAAAGTGCTCCGGGCTTCTGATGACGTCATCAGGACGCCGTGGAAAGTACTCCGGGCTTCTGATGTCGTCATCGGGACGTCGTGGAAAGTGCTTCGGGCTTCCGATGACGTCATCGGAACGTCGTGGAAAGTGCTCCGGGCTTCTGATGACGTCATCAGGACGTCGTGGAAAGTGCTTCGGGCTTCCGATGACGTCATCGGAACGTCGTGGAAAGTGCTCCGGGCTTCTGATGACGTCATCGGAACGCCGTGGAAAGTGCTCCGGGCTTCTGATGTCGTCATCGGGACGTCGTGGAAAGTGCTTCGGGCTTCCGATGACGTCATCGGAACGTCGTGGAAAGTGCTCCGGGCTTCTGATGACGCCATCAGGACGCCGTGGAAAGTGCTCCGGGCTTCTGATGTCGTCATCGGGACGTCGTGGAAAGTGCTTCGGGCTTCCGATGACGTCATCGGAACGTCGTGGAAAGTGCTCCGGGCTTCTGATGACGTCATCGGGACGTCGTAAAAAGTGTTTCGAGTTTCTGATGACGTTATCGGGACGTCGTGAAAAGTGCTTCGGGCTTCTCGTGAAGTCATCGGAACGTCGTGAAGAGTGCTTCGTGCTTCTGATGACGTCATCGAAACGTCGTGGAAAGTGCTCCGGGCTTCTGATGACGTCATCAGGACGTCGCGGAAAGTGCTTCGGGCTTCTGATGACGTCATCGGGACGTCGTGAAAAGTGCTTCGGACTTCTCGTGACGTCATTGGGACGTCGTGAAAAGTGCTTCGGGCTTCTCGTGACGTCATCGGGACGTCGTAAAAAGTGTTTCGAGTTTCTGATGACGTTATCGGGACGTCGTGAAAAGTGCTTCGGGCTTCTCGTTAAGTCATCGGAACGTCGTGAAGAGTGCTTCGGGATTCTGATGACGTCATCGAAACGTCGTGAAAAGTGCTTCGGGTTTCTGATGACGTCATCGGGACGTCGTGAAAAGTGCCTCGAGTTTCTGATGACGTCATCGGGACGTCGTGAAAAGTGCGGGACTATCCCAGACGGGGGTTGCACTCATGATTCAAGTCAGAAATGGAATGAACCACCGATCTATAACGCTATCAATCGAAGTATGTCTACAGAACTTCATCAACAACAATGATTGATAGCAGCATCAAGCATCTTTAATCAGGTTTTCCATTGATTTTTATGAGAAAATCGTGGGTGCCCCCCCCCTCGTCTAGGATAGTCCCAAAAGTGATTCGGGCTTCTGACGACGTCATCGGGACGTCGTGAAAAGTGCTTCGAGCTTCTGATGACGTCATCGGAACGTCGTGGAAACCCGGATAGTGGGCAGGTGTTCGGGACCCGTTGCTGGTCATTCGAGAAGTTGTGCAGACCACCCCGTAGAGTGATTAGGAGTCCTGGACCCGTCGCTGGTCATCCGTAAAATCGTGCAGGACACCCCGGAGGGTGAGCAGTAGCCCAGACTCGATGCTAGCCATCCGAGAAGTTATGCAGGATACCCAAAAGAATCAGTAAGAGTCTTGAGCTTTGCGCTAGTCTGAGATAGCGTGCTGGATGCAACGGAATTTGAGCAGGAGTCTGAGAACACCCTGCAAAACTTTGGTAAAAGTGTAAGGATGACAAGCATAGCGTGCACAAAGCTTAAGATGTTATGTAGGTCATTGTTGCCAGGCTGCTTTCCAGTTTCGTAACGCGGTTAGGTCATTCACACATCCCCATTTTGAGTGCTCCCTCATTCTTCTTCACCAGCCTACTGATTTTTTCTGCAATAAATGGTACTTGCTTATCAGCATCCAAATTCAAAAACAAATTGTTAGAACTATCTCCATTCGCAGCTCAGCAGAGCTTTTTCATATCAGATTCATGGAATCGAAGCGGCTGTTCTGCGAAGGAATGGGACGGCGGAAACGAAATAATGATTATGTAAAACTGCTTTGTTCCACTGATGTGAAAGTGTCCAGATGGAATGGAAGATAGTTTCTGAGTGTCCAGATTTTAAGTTAGTTTCATTTGAAAGCGAAGAACTGTAGGCAGATTCTGCATCCGGCTGTAGGCCAGCAGGCTTCCATGATTTACGACCGGGCTGGCTACGTCTGAGCGACCAACTATAACCGGGGCCTAAGGTCCCTGTCAGAGTTGGTTGAGAAAATCACCGTGGCCGACCCGTTCGATACGTATGGAAAACATGGAAGGTGCAAATAACACCCGGTGTAGCCAGATGTGGCTGACGCGATCAATACGAATGAATTATGTGGAACGATATCATGGCTATCATTCATTTCTTAGCTAATATCATGTGAACATCGGTCTTGTCAGCCACATCGAGTGATTTTTCGGAGATAGTTTTACAACAGTTTGGGTCATTGATTCTTGTGACCACAGAAAGAGGACTGATCTAGTGGGGAGATGAAGAGGTCTTTGTTCGAAATTTTTGCTTGGGATATTACAGCGTAATATCAAGAAAAAGTGAACAATTCTGTAAAAAAGGGGTCTCCCAAGCAGAAGTGGTTTGGTTCGCGTTACAAACTTCTTCTTCTTCTTCTTCTTCTTCTTCAGCGTTTGTCCCGCATTGTAGCAGGGTCCGCTTTTCTCGAACGTTGCCGCCATTTGACCTTGTCATTCGCGTTGTCAGGATGGAGGCCTGCAATTTTCATATCGTTGTGCAAAACATCCAGCCATCTCTGCTTAGGTCGTCCTCTTGGTCGCTGGCCCGTCACTTGAAGCTGCATAGCCGCTTTCGCTATCGAGTGTTCTCCAGCTCGCAGAACGTGCCCATACCATCTTAGGCGATTTTCGCGAAGTTCGTCCGAAATGGGCGCGACACCGAATCTTTCACGCACATCTTCATTCCGAACTCGGTCCAATCGGGTCAATCCACCACTCCACCTGAGCATCTTCGTTTCCATCACGCCTAGCCGTCGTTCTGCTTCCTTGGTCATTGGATAACACTCTGTGCCATACAGTGCGACGGGCCTCACAACCGAACGATAAATCTTTGACTTGAGCCTGTCGCAAACCTTTTTATCACAGAGCACTCCACTCGCGGTACGCCACTTCAAACAAGCAGCATTGATGCGTGCGTCGACTTCAGCAGTCAGCGTCCCATCATTGCAAAGCGTTGATCATTGCGCTTTTGGCAAGACTGTGTTGTCGACTTGGATGGAACCGTCACAACTCGCATTTGTCATGTATTCGGTTTTCTTTTTATTGAGTCGTAAGCCGAATGCTGCCAGTCTGTCGTGCCATGTTTGAACTTGTGCTTGGAGGTTTCCTTTGCTGTCTGAGGCGAGCATCACGTCGTCAGCATACAACAGGGTCCAAGGTGCTGAACTCTGCAAATCTCGCGTGATGACATCCATGACGATGATGAAGAGCAGCGGGGAGAGGGCGGAGCCTTGATGAACTCCAACAGTGATTCGAAAAGGCCTTGATGTTCCTGCCGCGCATTGTATGCAACTTGACGTGTCCACGTACAAAAGCTTCACCCAATCGATCAATTCTTCGGGGACATCTCGGCTACGCAGAGCGTACCATATTACTTCGTGAGGGACTCTGTCGAACGCTTTCTCAAGATCAAGAAAGGCTAGAAGAACAGCTTCTCCTTTTTCACGATGCTTTTCCACAAGAAGTCGGGTCGCACGGATAGCATCGACGGTGCCGCAGTTCCTGACAAAACCACACTGATTTACGCTCAGCTCAACGACATCACGAATTCTTCTATCCAGAATCCTCTCGAAAATCTTCATTGTATGGCTAAGAAGTCGGATGGGCCGGTAGTTGCAACAGTCAGCAGGACTCCCTTTCTTCTTGAAAATCGGGACTGTGGTGCTTGACTTCTAATCTGAGGGAACCTTGCGCTCAGTCACAATGCGGTTGAATAACAATGCAAGCCAGGCAGTTGGGTTCCAACGTCGACTCTTCCATAACTCGGCGGCAATATCATCAGGTTCGGTAGCTTTGCCATTCTTCATCGCTTTCAAAGCCTCTGCTACTTCGCTCGCTGTGATAGGCGACACCGCCCCATAAACCGGAAGAGCATGAGGTAACGGGGAATGCGGGAACTCTTCTGTCGAAACCGCTTCGAAGTACTGCCGCCACCTTTCCTTCGCCTGCTCAGCATTCGATAGCAGCCGACCATGTCCATCGTTTATCCCAACAAACTTCTCTATATCCTCCGTCTTTCGGTTTCGTGACCTGACGAGCCGGTAGAGATCGCGCTCGCCCTCTCGTGTCAAGCTTGCGATATAGAGCTTCGTATCGTTGACCTCTCGTTCTCGCTACTGCCTTCTTAGCCGCACTTTTCGCGACTTGATACTCTTTCCAGTTGGCCGGGGTTTTCTCTTTGAGGAAAGCGTGGTAAAGAGCCTTCTTCCTTCGTACACATGTCTTTACTTCGTCAGTCCATAACCACGCTTCCTTCTCGATGTACCTCCGTCCAGGCTTTGTCGTTCCAAGAACGGAGCGAGCAGCTTGAACTATGCTCCTCTTTGCTTCCTCCCAGCTCTCTTCGACGCTTGTGATCTGAGGTAGATGGATCCGAACAATTACTCCGGGTGCCTTGTCCTTAAAACTCCACCACTTGATCTTTGCAGGACCTGTGAGGTCTGCGCGCTGTTGTTTCGGAGGGCTAACGTGGAGCGTGCAGATGAGTGGACGATGTTGAGTAGCCACCGCCTCATAGGGAATCACTTTGGCATCAGTAACTAACGTGCGGTCTTTCCTCCTCACAAGAAAGTAATCGATTTGCGACGAAACGGTTCCACTGTGATACGTTGCTAGCTGAGAGCACCGCTTTTTCTACCATGTATTCAGCAGTATGAGGTCGTGACTACCAGCGTAGTCGAGAATCCGCTCGCCATCGTCATTTCTTCGTCCATAGCCGAACCCACCATGACTGGGATGTCCATTGCTCGCCTGTCCCACGTGTCCGTTCAAGTAGCCAGCTACAACAAGACAATCTTCTACCGGAACGGCAGCGGTTTCACTATCAAGGAGTGCCCAAAAATCATCTTTCGTTCGTGACGAGCAGCCGCTCTGTGGAGCATATGCGCTGAAGAAATGCATCATGCGAGAATTGATGACAAAAATTATTTTCATGAGACGGTCATCGTACCGGAAGACTTCAGAAACAGAATCACGGTAGCGCTCAGAAACGATAACTCCAACTCCGTTTGTCGTTCGTGGACTGCCGTTGAAGATCAGGGTTTCTTGCACGGCACACACATCAACTCTTCTCTCTTTGAGTGCAGCTGCGACTTCTGCCGCTCGTCCAGTCATCGATCCCACATTCAGAGTCGCGAATCGTGTGGGGGGTAAGTGTTTCTTGCGAGAATCGCCGCTTCCACTGAGGACTAGCTTTTTTAACCTACTTCGTCCAGAATTCGTAGGTAACCCTCGCATATTTTACACGTCGGTCGGGCTCCGACGCGCGTCGCCTCTGGGGGACGCCCTAGCTATCGTTTGGTTCCTGAAGGCCACGTCCATGGTGTTATGACCCCGGGAGTGTCCCGGATTTTGTTGTCATCGACCGGCTTGTCACTATAGTCTGGCGTCGGAATCGTAAGTGTCCGTGTTATGCTTACCCTGCTTTTACACAGGGAGTTTCCAGTGGCACCACGTGGAGGAACGGACTTCGCCACCGTTCGCGTTACAAACGTTTCAACAAAAAGGGAACAATAGGAAAGCGGAATGAGGAGGGTCTACAAAAAATGAACAATATCCTCCAGGAACTCTTTTCTTTTTCGAAACTTCCAAACAGCGGAAACAAACCGTTGTGGTATTTTACGAGGAAGATTTGTCTGGTTCCCTAAAACAATTTGACATCATCTCCTCTTTTAATGATAGCTATTAGGTACACATGCATATATACATATTTTATCGGCACTCACATAATAAAAGTCCTTTATGGAGCCAAAAACGCTTCCTCATAGAGAACCGCAACGGTTTGTTTCCGCTGTTTGGAATATTCGAAAAAGAAAAGAGTTCTCGGAGGATATTGTTCATTTTTTGTAGACTCTCCTCATTCCACTTTCCTATTGTTCCCTTTTTGTTGAAACGTTTATAACGCGAACCAAACCACTTTTGCTTGGGAGACCCCTTTTTTTACAGAATGAAGATAGTTTTCATCACTGACACTGTTTTCAAGTTGAAGACTTGAAGCTGCTCTAAAAACGCTTGTGTGGAAGTTCCCAGTAGAATGTCTCCCCTAACGTTCATTGTATATTTGTCAGCGCGAATCTCGAAATTCGAATGGAAATTTTTTGAGCAAACGTTCCTAAACAAGCTAGGTTTGGCTGCAGATTATACTTGTTATCCGAAGGTAATTCCTCGGATAATGGATCGATTCGGATAATGCCATTTTAAATTTACCGGATATTGGTTCGATTCAGATAATGCGTTTTTTCAAATTTTCGGATATTGGATCGATTCAGATAATGCCATTTTTCCAATGATTCGGATACGGATATCCGTCGGATAATTTCGGATAAATTTCGGATATTATCGGAACAAACCTCAGGCAACACACACACACACATACACACTTACATACACACACATACACACATACGCACATACACACATACACACATACACACGTACACACATACACACATACACATACATACATATACACGTACACACATACACACATACACACATACACACATACATACGTACACACATACACACATACACACATACACACATACACACATACACACACATACACACATACACACATACACACATACACACATACACACACACACACACACACACACACACACTTTCCTACATTTAACCTAAAATGGACCGATTTTTATCCGTTTTATCCGTTTTTATCCGATTTTATCCGATTTTATTAGATTTTATCCGTTTTATCCGGTTTCTATCCAATTTTTATCCGTTTTATCCGTTTTTATCCGATTTTATAAGAATTTTTGACCCTTCGGATAATGGTTCGATTCAGATAATGCCGATTTTAAATTTCCCGGATATTGGTTCGATTCAGATAATGCGTGTTTTCAAATTTTCGGATGTCGGATTATCCGAATCTCGGATATCCGGTCGGATATCCGAAGTGGAGTGATTCGGATACTAAGTATACTGCAGATACTGCTGAGAAGGTTTTACAGGATATTATGTCTTTTTCTAATAAGGGGATGCATACCTTCTTATATCCTAACGGTTTATAACGCGAATCTCGTCCTTCCTTCCTATTTTATAGGGTGGCTGAAAAGACTGGTCCCGCCAAAAACAATATGATTTTCAAAGAGAATTGCCAGCTCGATCTTTAGCCCGCAAAGGTGATAAAGAGAAGCTTGAAGGAAACGTAGGCGCTCAAAACCACTCACCGTTTTTTTTGAGTTTGAATCATTGGTTGGGCCCATCCGAGAACGTAGGTAGAGTTTTTTTGGGTCTCCGACGCATTATTGGGAAGATATGGGAGATCGAATGCCTCGAATTCCCTCAAAAGAGGCCGGCCTTTCAGCAGCCATGCGGCATAAATAGACAACGGCAAGTAGCTTATCAACAAGTTATATCGCGTAAATGAGAGGAAGTTGACGTGTCATTTCCTGTTGAGCTACTTTCCTTTCTCTATTTATGCCGCATGGATGTCGGACGGCCGGCCTCTTCTGGCGGAATTCGAAGCGTTAGATCTCCCATATCTTCCCAATAATGCGTCGGTGGCCCAACAAACTGTACCTACGTTCTCAGGCGGGCCCAGACAATTATTCAAACTTCAAACAGAAGTTACGACCATGAAGGCAGGTCAACAACTTCTGTTCTTACAAAAGGAGGAATAGTGTCAAGACATTTTCATTCCGGGCGTTGGCTCAAACTGCAGCCTGCAGGAGCGAAAATGCTGCTGGAGTTATTCAGTGGGTCGGCCCGTCAGGAAGACGCGACGGTGGCTTTCCTGACGGTGGCTTTCCTCGACGCCAGTTCGCATGGAATATCATACAAGATGTGTTGCTTTCGCTTCCCCCGAATCTTGGTGCAGTCCACTTTTCCTTTTAGGGCTGCGTAGAGAGCAGGTCCAAGAGCAAGGATATCACCAAATAGGCCATCGGTTTAGCAAGCTTTAAGATGCGATGGTGATTAGAACTCAAGATGACCGCGGCACACCGTTGATTGCGCGTACACTCGTTTGGAAGACTTCGTAAAAGCGACGAGCTGAAGGTTCGGGTTATTTGTTCGAGTACTCTTACTTGCCCCTTTCCCGCTCTATCAAAATAGAAATTACGTCAAGGTAGCGCAAGTCTTCGAAAATAGTAGCGATTTTTCATATATACGCCCATATTTTTCAGCCGCTTGCATAACAGTTCCTTTTCCCTTTTATTTATCGTTTCATATCACCGAGAAACTTTTACACGAAGTATCTTAGATATTACTGGAGAAGTTCCCGAGGACAATAGACCTGATTTGGTCGTTATCACTCTGTCGAGGGGATAGGGGCGAGACTTTTTCCCGTTAGGGAACGTCTCGCCCCTCTCCCCTCGAATTTAACACGACGAATGGCATTAGAAACAGCTGACTCGGGGGGAGAACAAGGGAAGTTCACTTCACTGTTGTTCCCATGGCCTCCCCCTGAGCATGGTGAACGCGAAAACAAACCCGCAGCGTATACGGTGATGCAGACTGGCTAGTCGCGAAGTGCGTTCGCATCTCGCAAGTTGAGAGGGCAGTTCTGCCTCTCAATGGCTGTGTAAGGTACCTCTGTCTAGATTTCAAAGGAGATAACAAGCTTCTCTATAACCTTCATCAGAGGTGAATATTTCTGGACCTATTCCAGATTTTCAGGAACAGGAAACTGTTGAACACAGCGAGCTCTAGCAAGCTGATAATTGATCAATCATTGAACTATGGAAAGACATGCAGTTGTGAGGCTGCGGGAAGATCTGCAGTCGGGAGAACAAGAGAATTCCTGCTGTGAGAACTTCCCTTATTACTCTGCTGTCTAGAGGTCCCCTTCGCCCCCCCCCCCCCCCCGAATTGGGAGAATTTAGCCTGTTGTTACGAGGGAAGTTCTGCTGTCTTTCTCGGGAACATCCCCACAAATATCTCAGATACTTCCTGATATGGGTTGTCTACAAAAACAGAAATGTTGCCTCTTTTTATTATATTTTTGCAATGCTTAGCTATTCATCGTACTTATTTCAATGGAAGTAAGGACGCTTTATCCGAGAAAGCTCAGGCAAAATCTGTGAGATGTCTCTTCTTCAAAGACTTACTAGGAAACAAGTGACAAAATAAGGGCTTTTTTACTGTTCACATCATTCAGTCTCTAATGCGATAAGGCATCGTAGTAAATAGAACAGTAATGAAATTGTGCTATACATACGTAAAATGAATAAGCCTACATTGAGGAGAAATCTAGGACCTGGGAGGGGGGGGGGCTGTGTGTGGGAAACTCAGACGTGTTCGTATTCCATATAAAGGTCTATTTTAATCGGTCAATCCATAGCTGAATCCTTTTTGTACTGAAGGAAATCAAAGACTTGTCAGGCACGTCAACGAGCAATCCTATTCAATTCACTCATAAGCGGTTGATGAAGTAACAGTTCACTGAAGGCTCATGATCAGCTCAAAGTGGTCCTTCCCGCAAGCTACAACCAACCGTACAGGTCGCACTCTGCCGCATGCCGCGTGGACCTGAAGTTTGTGCAAATCGTTGATACAGAGCAGCCAACCCGCTACTCGAGCATCTTGCTCATCAGTATCAATATCGTGTTGCAATTCAAGTTTGGTCGGGAAGCAAATAGAGCAGAACATATTTTCGTCAGGGTCGACTCGGATCCGGTAGACTGATTTCGTACGGCTGAGTCTGGTCCTATTTTATCTTTCCTGAAAGTGTGTATGCTTTAAAGTTAAGTCATTCATTATACTTAGCATTATACTGTCAAGTTAATTTTCCACTTGTGTTCTCAATTACCTGGTGTCCGCTTTCGCGAGAGATTTTCACCTTTCCAATTGTTGTATCCCTGCTAAACTGGCTACTCGAGGTTCCACTATGCTACACTCCTACAGACAAATTTTCCCTGAATAGAGGATTCGCGTTCATCTGTTAACACGACTCCCGTATTTGCTGATATTTTGCAGGTGCATACGACACCAAGCACTTCGTGCAGTGCAAAAATGCCTGAAGACAGTACCTTGCCCAATTGATTTCAGAAACACAATTAGACTTCCCTTCCTGAGAATTGCGCCACGAAAATAGTCCTCGAACTTCATTAGAATAAATTTCCCTCCATTATGATTTCTAACATTCCAAATTTTGGCGTCGATTTTCTTCACATTTTCTTCAGGATATAATACAGCAGCTGCTAGATGGCCGGCACTGTGCTCGAGCATGCGATAGGGAGTCATAAACCGTCGACGATACTGCAAAGTCAGATTTTTCTCGATCAGTTCTCGGTTTTCCAGTAATTTTGCGAGTCCCTCAAATTCTTCGCCTGCGGCGTGCATCTATTGATTTTATCACAACTTTGATCAAATAATCAAGCAGCGTGTTGGCTCAACGTAGAAGTAGCTCGGTTTCCAGTCTGATATGCCTCGTATAGGCAATCGTTGAGATACACAATAGAACCGCAATTTTGATTAATGACCAACTTCAGAAGAATTCTCACTCATTACGTTTGCTGTGCGACTATATAAGCTCACTTAATTATTACACGATTTTTGGTTTTTTTTTGCCGTAACTGCAATTTAACGTCGCAGTTGACGTTATGGTATGTTTACACAAGGTGCTTGTTGATAGCAAAACGCTCGGCTCCGTTCGAGAGTGAACCAGCATATACCCTTTCCGGGGGAGGGCCTTATCGCACTGCACCACCAAAGCCCCAGCGCCGCTCTCACTCAACTGCTCGGCAAATTTTCACCGAAGCAATCATCTTTTCACCCGCATAAGGCCTTGGTCATAGGCCCCCGTCAGACTTCGTCGAAAAACCTGCTGAGTCCGACTGAGTCCGGGGCGGAAAAACCGTCCCCGACCGTCTGCAACCGACTGAGTCCGGTTGCCCCCAGCGCCACCCAGTTCCTCTGCGAAACACGCAATCGATAGTCGGCGGCAGCAGTAGGTGGGGCAGAGCGCAGACAACGAGAGTCGTGATGCGACGGGACTCGGCAAGTCGCATTCGGTCGAAGAAAATGCATCCAAATCACGTCAGAAACTCCTATATTGACCGGGTGGGGTGAGGATGATTTCTGTTGGGACGCAGCGGGACTCAGTCGGTGCATTGGCCCCGCCCTTGTACGCATAAAAACCATCAGTATCGACCGGGGAGATTGCGGTGGGCACCAGACGGTCGAAGTCGGACTCAGTGGGTTGATTTTTTTGCACCCGTCTCCCACGAATTCGGTGCGTATCGACCCGGTGGGACTCAGTAGATCCACCGACTATGACGGGGGCCATAGTTGGATGATCGGTGTAGCCAGCCAGGTCGATAATCATGAAAGACATGCATGAGGTGGGATGCAAAAAACACCCGATGTGGCTGACCCGACCGATGTTCACATGATATAAGGTAAGAAATGAACAATATCAGTGATATCGTTCCACATATTTCATACATATTGACCGCGTCAGACACACATGGATGCAGTGGGTGTTTTTTGCAACCTCCAACATTCATGTTTCTCATACGGATCAGGGGTGTGCGTTTTTCGTTTTTTGATTTTTCGGTTTTTTCGTTTTTCGCCCTTTTGGCGAAAAAAAAACGATATCGAAAAAAACGAAAAAGTTTAAATTTTTTTCGGTTTTTTTTCGGTCTGAAATTTGCGGTTGTGATGCGACTTGCAGTCGATCCTTCGCTGCCTACAGATGTCTGCAGCGAGTTTACACTAGTCTTTGATTTGATTTCAGATTCTTCTTGATAAGATGTAAACGGGTGGTGTTGAGGGGTTCCGGCCCCAGCCCGGGCACCTGGTAATCGATGCGATGATGGCCATCAGTGATCAATTTCCAGGTGCATGGGCTGGGACCGGAACACCGCACGGCCACCCGTTCACCTCCTATCGAAACGAGCCGCAACGCAGGCGCCGGTCTGACAAGCTCCTCCCTGCGAGCTGCTCGGGCAGTGAGGGTATGATCTGTCCCTTGCACAACGGTTCCTTCTACTACATCACTTTCGATGAAATTTGACTGATTGAGTCAAAATTTCTTGGATTTCCTGATTCTCGGCCGACTAAAACGACTGCGGCGCATCTTTTGAGCATGGCCATAACTTTCAGGAATAATCCTCCAAAGAACCAAAAGTATAAAGTTCGACAGGCGGAAACATCACCATAAGCTAATCGATTCCACATAGCTGATAACCTGCATCCGTACTAAGGTAGCAGTCACGATAATCATTCTCGATGACTGTTCACAGTAAAATGATAGGCTAGAAGAATTCTATTCTCTCAGTGTCGAAGAAGCGGTAAAAAAAGAGCTGAGAATAGCAAAATAACGGATGCAAACAAGCGTTCTCAGGTCGCCGAAACGCCTCATGTCCCCTCTCCGCCCCCTTGACGTGAAGAAATGAACACTTGAGGTTGTGATGACATGAAGTAGTCAAGTCAAGGAAGTACTGATGAGCGAGCTAAACCGCTTGTTTGCATCGATATGTATCATCCTCCATAGCGGTGGATTCCTCCACGTTCAAAAGTCAACGTAAGCAAATGTGGACCTCTTTTAGCACCAAAACTTGGTTTTCGTGCTCTCTTCAAGCATGCCTTGCTGTATAGGGCACCAGAGCTTCCGT
The DNA here is from genome assembly GCA_029168955.1 of Aplectana chamaeleonis. Lineage (NCBI taxonomy): Eukaryota > Metazoa > Nematoda > Chromadorea > Rhabditida > Cosmocercidae > Aplectana > Aplectana chamaeleonis. The sequence continues at coordinate 992,412 of JAPDOI010000263.1, forward strand.
AAACGGACTAGATATCAAAAGTGCAGTCTATTGTGAACACTGTCTTCAGGTCAAGAAAATTTGTTTCCGTTGGAGATGTTAATGGGAAATTCGTCGAGAATCGCTTTTTGGAGGCCCACAATTTTTCAGCGGGAGTCAACCTAATTTTTTCTGCTCCCTCTATCAATCCATACCAAAAAAACTGCGAATAAAAGCTTTCTTAGGCGAACGGCATCATGTATAGTTCCATCCAGCGAAAGTGGTTGAACGTAACCGTGTGTAGACACCACGACTCAATGCGTGTGGTTGCGTTGCGGCCATTGACATCCAGTAACGCACAGAGACTGCGCTACTGGTCAGTGTTGACCACAACGCAATCGCTCAGACTTTTTTCAACATGACAGCACAAGAAACTCACGCAAGAGCGTGAAAGAATTATTGATGTTCGTCTTTGTACAACGTTTGTTCCGATTTGATCAATGACTTGCGCACGATTTTCAAGATCTACGAATTCCGTTTTTTTAAGAAAGTTAGGGACGATCTTCGAGCCCACAGTTTTGCTCAAAAACGTGAAAAAGCGTGGACATGATCGTGCAGAGAACTACCGCAGCTTTAAACAAAAAGTTCACAATAAGAATTTAAAAAGAATGTGTTCAGCGCTACAATTTTGTCAGGATTCGACACTGCAACAAGGGTGAAATTCCTCACATTGATACGTTGATTGGGTATGTTTTATTGTAACCAAGAAAACACAATTCTGTCATTATTCGAAGCACTTCGATTACGTTGCCACGTTTTTCCAGTCAAAGATATGCAATTACGAAAATAAGACGTTTCAAAAGACAAATTTTTTTTTCGGTTTCTTTCGGAATTTTTCGAAATCAAAACCGAAAATTTTTCGTTTTTCGGTTTTTTCGGTTTCAAGCTTTTTCGCACATGCCTAATACGGATCGACCGGGCTGGCCAAGGTGATTTTCTCAACCAACTCTAACAGTGGCCTAAACGGGATGAAACAGGAATATCACCTATCACCTAACTATTAATTAAAACGTACAAGACGGACCGACGGCAAAACTCTGCACCCGTTCTCAAAACTTAGTTTCGTAGATATATTAAAATTCGTGCACATTAAGTAAAACCAGATCTTAGATGTTTCAAACTTTGTGTACGAACCCTAAACACTTGCGATACCCTTTCTTCCACGCCTCGTAGATATGGTAGTGACAAACCTAAAAGGGTGTGTAAGAGGGGAAAAACTCCTGACGATCAACTCAAGAAGGCTAGGGCTCTATCTTTAATGGGCCTTGGTCGGCTGATGGTCTAGGGCGCCCTTAGCCGATTCCCTAAGGTGAGAGTACTCACTTAGAAGTGCTGGGCTCTTTGCAGTCGGCGTATGTGGGTGCTGGTGCGGTAGGAATACCGGTACGGAGCTCCGGGGGCGCAAACTGCTCCGCGGGCGGTCGTGGCGCGGCGCAACTGATAATGATGCTCTACATAGTAAGCGAGTAAATAGGTTCTGTGGACACTATATAGGTACATGCCCTTTCCGGGACTACTCTATTCAGACGATCGCCGCATTCAATGCGGCTCGAACATGCATTCAACTCTAAAACAAGGCGGTTTCGAGCACAGTCAGGGAATGTGCTGCTGGAGAGCGCGTGATCCTTTTGTGTTTCAAATTACAGCAGGTGCCCCAACGAATAAAACGTTCAATGTGTGCATGATGGACAATCAACCGGCTCACAAAAACAATTTCTGGAAAAGGAAAGCATACAAGGCACTCTTCAGGCGAGACCCAGATGTCGGCTGCATTGCCGGTTCAACTACCCAAATTTGTGGTTCTTGATCGTATAGCAACAGAAGACCTCGCTTGCGTCCCCAGATGCTCGGCGAGCTGGCGGAATCGCATATTGATGTGCCAGCCGCGTGGCGTGTTGGTGTTCTCCTACGATAGCGCTGGACTACCTTGCAGAACATGCTCATGCAAATTGCCTGTAGAAGCCAAAGCGGCTTCTTCTCGAAGCCGCAGCTCACATACGTGTTGCAAAAAAGGAAAAAAAGTAGAGCGGCACATGTGAACAACTTTCGAGTTAATCTAAGGGAAGAGGTTTTTTGCCGTTTGCCGGCCGTTTTTGCGATTTTCTTGCCGATTGCCATTTGCCGAAATCTCAGAATCGTTTGCCGCACATCCCTGTTCCCGAGGCTAATCAGTCGGATAGGGAGTGCAGTAATTATTTTCAGAAAAATCCAGATTGACAAATACTTTTTTTGAAATTTTTGGCCACAAAAACTTGAAAATTTTCAGATCCTGGGGGCACCTAAAAGTTTTGGACATTTTTCAAAAATTTTGGTATGACTCTGAGAAAATTTGCACCGGCGGCAGACCAACCCTGCCTTGAAGGCCCCTAATCGGTGCCTGCAGGGTAGAGTCTATCCAGAGTCCCTCCACCAGCTATGACATTGCATCAACCCCGCGTCGGTGTCTCAACCAGGACGCGGCTCCCAAACCCGTTCTGGAATTACCTCAACTCTATCCCGACGGTGCCTGATACGGACCGCGACGGTGCCTGAATCTGGCTGCCTCCCCAAAGAAAGCCCGGCCTAGGTCCGGAAAAGGGCTTAACCTCCGCCAAGGTCTGCGGTGAGGAACCAACCTCACTGCGGACAGCGGCGAAAATCGCCCCACCCCCAGCCGTGAGATCCCCTATCCCCCAGCGGCCAAAAGATGCTGGCTCGGATCTCTGTGCCGTTGCTAAATCGGCCCGGCACGGTCTCGGGTCGCGGTGCCGTCCCGTCACGGTCAATGCAAATTTTCTCAGAGGAGTTTCGTCGAGGCCCTGGACAACGGTCTGCCTGTCCTTGTGAGATTACGTTAGTCTGCTACGAAATTTCGTCAGCAGAAAGCGCCATAACAACGAACTGTTCCGTGTCAACCATATACTGTGCTTCTCTGGGTCGAATTCCGGTCCGCAATCGCATCTGGACACGGTTTGCTGCCGCACGCGCTCAAGTCGGTCGAGTTTCCAGCGCCAAAGCGGACTCGATGTTGCTTTTTTTATTTGGTTTTCTCCATTGTTTTTTAGTTTCCAGCTTCCAAAATCCACCTAGAGTTAACAGATCGGCGGCTGCGGCGCTGGAAACTCTTCCGACTCGGGAGCGTGCGGCCGCAAAGCGTGTCAAGACGCAATTGCGGACCGGGCTTTGGCCCAGAGAAGCACTCAACAGTGGCGTTCAAATAAGACAACGAAACAATAAATGTCAGAGGAAGCCGCAGGAGAGTTCATGTTCTTTCAAAAATCCGACGCAGTAACACAGTTTAGTGAAGGCCGTTAATGTGTAGATTGTGATTGTGAGCGACCGCGACGTCAGTTTCTGTTGCATTACCACAGAAAAATTAAATGAAGGAAGGGGACGTCTAAACTTTTCAAGTTGCGTTCGACCGCTGGGTGAAGATCTGTAGGAATCGCCGGATGAATGGTATTTTACTATTGTAGAGTAGTAAGGCTGCCTAAGGCACAGAGGCTTCTCAAAAGGATTCTAAAAACCGCTGTAGTATAAGGCGATCAGAACTATAGCATAAATCTCCAGGTACGACTCTCCATGAACCTCGGCATTGTAATCAGTAGCAGTTGTTTTGTTTAACTGGACCACGAGGTTGGTAGATGCTTTATTGGCTTACGCACGTTTCGGCGGGATCGCCGTCTTCAGAGCCTGGAAGGAACAAATTAGAAATGTGCTTACTCGGCCAGAGTCGACTAAACCTTACTAAAATTCGAGAGAAATTCTTTCAAAAACGTGGTCAATAACAGAGAAACTAGGAAGTTACCGCATCTTGCCAGGAAACTCGCTAGAGCTGCTGCTTAGAACGGTTGGCGGATGGCGGAGCACAGATCGAAACCGCTGCCTTTCGACGTTCTTCTTCTTCTTTGCAGCCACATCGAGGGTTTTGTCATAGGTGAAGAAACTGGGCGACCAGTAGTGGATTCGTCCATAGATCCATTATGGTCAGCGTGGTAGGTCTCACCGGACAGCGAAATAAATGTGCTGTATCATGGCTGATAGTACCGCAGTCCGGACAGACATCAGATTTGCTGCTGTCGATTTCGCTGACGTAGGACATGAGCATTGACCAGTGACCGCAGCGCAACGATGCCAGTGTGCATCTAGCCCTTCTTCCGAGTTGAGTCTCGGATTCGCAGACTGGGGGCGGTACTTCTCCTAGTATAGGATTCACCGCCGCCTTCTCAAGATGACACCGTACGAACTTGGTGTGCTCCTCGCGCAAAAGACGGAGTCGTTCTTTCTGTGAGTCGCGCCATCTCTGCAAGTTAAATTTGCATGGAGCATCGGCAAATGGCATTCTTTTGGCTCTCTCTCTAACGGGGTTGACCACTCTCCAGGACGGGTGGTTTGGTTGCTTAATAATATTGATTCGTAATTGTTGGGCTTGCAGCTGACAGTGCTCCTTCACAGGCAATAGACGGGCTTCGGCATGCAGATGCTCGACTGGGGAACTCTTTGCACATCCGGTGGCAATGCGAAGAGCGGCATTTTGTACGCGTTGCATCTTAAACCAGGAAGATTCTGAAACTAGATGCTGCCAAACCGGTGCGGCGTATTCCATGGCTAGCTGAAGAATCGCCTTATACGTCATGAGTATCGTTTCCTTGCTGCTACCCCATGAGGTACCGCCTAGGCCCCTGAGAACATTGAGTTAGGCTTTAAAGGCAGCCTGCTTCTCCGCGGTATTTTTATGAAACTTGAGCGACGGATCGAGCACAAGACCGAGCAGTTTTGGAAATCGAGCAGCAGGCAGACGGTCTCCATCCCACTCTACCTCCGGATGAGCTCTGTGCTCGGATGGGTCCGTTGTGAGGACGGATACTGATGATTTCGATGCGGAGATCTTTAGCATCTTGTCGTCGAAGAACCTCTTCAGCGTTTTCAGGTACTCGTTGATCTTGGTGGCGGCTACCTTTATATCCCGGTCTCGACACATGATTGTTATATCATCGGCGTAGGCGACAGTCTTGATATCCTGTGGTGGTTCAGGCATATCTTCTAGATACAGACTGAAGAGAGCTGGTGATAAAACACCGCCCTAGGGGACTCCAGCTGCCATAGGAATACTGTTGGAGACATGGTTCTGGAACATGACTCTTGCCCATCGACATTTGATAAAGGTCGATATCCAGCGCTTTTGCCACGGTGGTATTGACGACTCCAAAACGTTTCTTGACAGGATTCCTAGGTTAACCGTATCGAAAGCCTTGGTGAGATCCAACGCGACAGCAACAGTTCTCAATGGCTTCAAAGCGTTGAACCCGTCGATTGCATAGCTAGTAATTTCTAGCAACGCAGTAGTTGTAGAATGCAGCCTTTTGAACCCGTGTTGAAACAATTGTTTCTCGTTATGCTCTGCTAAATTGTCCACAATGAGCTTTTCGGCTACCTTAGCGAAAGGTGACATCAAGCTAATGGGTCGATAACCCTTTACTGACGACTGAGGTTTGCCTGGCTTCGGCAACGCGATGACGTTGGCTGTCTTCCAGTTTTGGGGAATAATGCACGAGCTGAATGAAGTGTTAATCACATCAACGACGAGTGGGAGGATCTCAGTCGGGAGCTTCTTCAGTACAGCAGGACAAATGCCGTCGGGACTGACAGCTTTGGAGTACCGCATGTCCTTTATGATCTTCTCTACGTGCGCCACAGTGTACGCATCGGCCGTGCTCATGAGCGGGAGGCGGCACAGCTCTCTTACTGTCACTCTATTTTGCGGACCACGCCGTGTACTTGTGACAAAGAAGCTTTTTCCAAGAGAGTAGGCGGCTTCCTTACCCGTCTTGAAAGCGTTATTATCAAATTCAATGGTGGATACTATACTTTGGTCCGAATCGAATAATATTCGAATAAATATTCGAATTTTCGAATATTCGAATGCTCGAATATTCGATTTATTCGGAAAATCATATTATTCGTTTTTTCGAATATTTGGTTTATTCGGAAAAGCAAAATATTCGTTTTTCGAATATTCGGTTCATTCGGAAAGGCAAAATATTCGTTTTTTCGAATATTCGGTTTATTCGGAGAATCAAAATATTCGTTTTTTCGAATATTCGATTCATTCGGAAAAGCAAAACATTCGTTTTTTCGAATATTCGAAATATTCGGAAAGCAGAATATTCGCTTTTTCGAATATTCGGTTTATTCGAAAAACCAAAATATTCGTTTTTTCGAATATTCGATTCATTCGTAAAATCAAAATATTCGTTTTTTCGAGTATTCGGTTTATTCGGAAAACCAAAATATTCGTTTTTTCGAATATTCGGCCGAACTTTGGTGGTAATATTCGAATATTCGCAAGAGCGTATACTGCCATTTCGCCACGATTCATGGCTGCCGGTTGCATACCCTACGAACCGTTGAGAACACTCCTTCCTCATTCAATTTTTGTGAAATCCCAAGGTGAGTTGTAAAGAGCTGGAGGTGAAATCATTAACGAGATTTGCTCGAATCTTACTAAGAAAGATCCAAATAAGAAGAATCGACCTCGCGAAGGGAAACAGAAGAAATCGACTTTGTGAACCTCGACCTTTCTTTGTACAGTCGGTCGAATGTTGCGCTCGATGTCCCATACATATCAAGCTGCCCACGAGGCTATAAAACTTTCTCTTCGGGTTATTTGAAGTGCTCAACACAAATCTGAGGTCCGTTTATTGAGTTTCGGCAGATCGCGGTAGATAACTGCGGGTGTACGGTAGTTCGGCGAAGTCTCAGATCCGACTCAAAATTCCTACGTGGGAATAATTCAGGGTGCTGAATACGAATTTTATCGATTTTCGAAATACTATGGTAGGTTTTGCTCCTAAATGGCAATGTACCTACCGCAACCTGCAATAAACCTCGGAGTTTCGACAAACGGACCCCAGATTCGTTATCATATCACTACTCAGATAATAACACCGGCTGAGCGGGCGGAGAAGTAGGGTCGCCGGCTGAGCGAGCGGGCTTATTTTGGAGGCGGAGCGTCTTACCGGCTGAGCGGGCGGGCATGCGTTTTACCGGCTGAGGGGCATGGCTTTACCGGATCAGCGGGCGGACATAAATCCACGGTGGAGCATGTCACCGGCTGATCGGGCAGACATAGCATTACCGGCTGAGGGGCATGGCTTTACGGGGTGAGCGGGCAGACATTAATCAATGGCGGAGCATGTCACCAGCTGATCGGGCAGACACCAAAGCGAACTAGGCTCATATAGGGCGCGGGCAAAATGGGCTTCGAGCTGATTCGAGTGATGGCATTCGAACGGGTGGTCATCCACACGATTTGGATCATTGACCCCTCACCCCGTACGGTTCGTTGTGACCGTGGGGACGTGACAGCGGGTCAGTTCATGATTTTTAAAGCAAGGTAAGGCTTGCCGCTTCAGAAATGAAACGCAAGCCTCGAACTTGCTGGGGAATATGGAGAGCCTACTAGGGGCTTTATCTACTCTTGCAGATCGATATCATTCACGTGGTAAGCAACAAATACCGGCAGAGCGAACCTCCATTTACCGGCTGAGGGGGCAGTGAATATTACCTGCCCCCCAGCCGGCGTTACTGCCTGAGTAAATAACCGCTACGGACAAGTTTTCAGCCAAATCCGTAACTTTTTTCCATACACCTCAGACATTGCCTGATGGGTACCGTTACCCTACCGCGAAGCTCCAGAAACGCTTATTTCTGGAACCAGCAGTTCGGGACGGGATTCTGCGCATTTTTACTATGGGTGCCAAAAAGATACTGACAATGCTTTGTATAGTTCCCTTGTCAGACCGTCCCCCAAGAGCTTGAGTAGGTCAATGTTGGCGCGTTTTCCTCCCCACCTATAGTGATCAAACAGTCGCGTAGTCGAAATGAGTTGAGCGTTGTCGATTTACCTTATATACAACTTTTTCACCATGTAAGATGGACGCTAAAGTGCACTACGGCGTATGGGCCCACACCTGGTCGCAGGTTTGATCCCGCCGGAAGCCCACATTTTCGCAGAGTATGAGTCATGAGAGTATGATCTCAGACAACTGTGGAGTCCGTTTCGGCCACGATAGGCTTTCTAATCTAATACTCTCTTGAAAGGCTCTTGAACAGAAGCGTGAGCTGTTTCGAGAAGCAAGTGGTCTATTTAAAGGGACTACGTGGCGCAGAGAGGCGAAACTTTTGCCGCACCGCCGTTTCCCACGCAACAGCACGTCCTCCTATCGTAATCCCGAGGTGCTCACCGCGGTCGACAACGAGGGAGCTTCCTTCGCTGAGAACCGAGACGGAGGCCCCCTCAGCGGTTGGAATTCCTCCAGAAAGAAGCCCCAGTCTCTGTGAATTTCGATGTCATTTTTCCATTTTCGTAATATTTGTTCTAAAACAGTGTCTCTCTCTCTATGATTATCAATGTGGACATAATTTCGGACAAGGAATAGTGAGTGCATTACAATAAAAAAACCATGGAAAAAGAAAATGTGAAATGATAGAAATAATGAAAAAATTCATTTCATGACAGTGTTCGGGAAAATGAAAACCTCCGATTGGTCGATCGTCGTTATATAATATACGCCAACTGTCGACTACAACACATAACAAACGAATTCGAGGCCATCTACCAACCAAATATTGTTGAAACAAACGTATTATTGCCTTCCAGGACGGATGTCTGGCATTTACGTCGCGGTGTCGTAGTGCAGTGCAGGAAGACACGACAAACCATCCAGATGGCGCTAAACAGCGCGCACATTGTGGAAAAGTGTGGATTGGCCGCGACGCAGGCACGACACCGTCGCGTGTAGCAGCTCCTAATAGATCGGCCGCGCGCGACGACTGTAAGTGCTAGGCGCGGTCGATCACTGCGCTGGGCGCGGCGGGTTGTACTGGTTCCTACACCGCGACCCCGTCGCCGCGACGCAAGTATGCACTAGGCCTATGAGATGGGTCCCCTTATATACGTGCTGTGCGGCTGATGGGCGCCTGATCAATTGTGCAGCCATCGATCAACGTGTCCAAGCAAAAGCATAGTGGCTCATTTGTCGTCCAAATTGCATCGTAGTCAAACCGAAAGCGGGTCTCGGCCTAGTGGAACGCCTATGGCCTACTGCATATTTCGCGACGCGCCGCCGTGACAGTGCATATCAGCAGAACCGATTTTCGGTCGATATAGATGAAAAACATTGTGTTGCGTCGCTCGTCGTGGAAAATATGCTTAGGCCTGTGTTGCGGCACGTGCTTCTCACTTCGATGACGATTAGGCCACGTGGGACGTCTCGCTGAAAAGTACGGGCCGTTACGTCGTCCACAGCGCTTTGTATTCGAATCGAAAGCCTTTTGTGGCCGAATCGGGCACCCCAATTGTCTGAGGTAGCGTCGTCCTTCACGTCCTTCGCATCCTAGTGTGATCCTTCGCAAAAAAGTAACTGAATTTTGGATTCATGATCAGCGACTCCGGAAGAACTGTCTGAGCGGAGTTTGAGAAACGCGAAAACTACTTACATAGGAAGTGTTTAGAGTGTCAAACGCATCTGCGAAAACGACTATTATTGTTGGTATCTCTAGCGCTCAAAACTGTGTTCAGCGCCTAAAACTACTCTCCCCTTGAGCAAAATTTGGGTGAAGGCGCAATTTCAGCATACTTTCCTTTGATCGAGACTGACAGCGTTTTGGACTTGCAAGCGATTTTCGGTTGGGCGTTTATTTGTACCGATTACAGGGCTCTGGAAGCGTTTTCTTTACAAAAAATGTTCCAGATTTGAGTTAGGAATTCTCCCAGGGTGGTTTTTTGGGGTGCTGATCACGAGTCTGTGGTTTTATTCGTCGATTTTCCAAGGTTGCTTCGGCTAATTTCGTTCGGAAGCCTTCCCAACCGGAGGAAAATTTCGGGAGGGAAAAACGCCACTTTCGAGATGCCCGGAGTCCTACGGTAGATATTGCTCAAATTGTTCTTTTGTGGGTTATTTGGAGTGCTGGAACACGAATCTGGAGTCCGTTCATGGATTTTCTGCAAATTACGGTAGATTACGGTGGGTATAACGGTAGTTTGGACAAAGTCTCGATTTTACCCAAAAATTAGTATACGGGGGTTGTTCGGGGTGGAGGAATAACGAATTTAACGTCCATTTGTCGATTTTCAAAATACTAAGATGGGTTTTGGCTCTCTAAATGACATGTTACCTACCGTAACCTTACTGTGAACTTCTGAAATTTCCTGACAAGTGGATTCCAGATCTCTTGTTCACCACCCTAGATTACTCCCTACATGCAGGTTTTGGGCTGGGACCCCAGAAACTTCTTTTTGAAACACCAGATAAAAATTGCCTCTCTTCTCTTCCCCTGCTTCCCTTGCCTTTTCGCGAAGCTTGGAAAATGCTCGTAACTTGTTCGAACCTGCAGCTCGGGGCGGATACTGCGCATTTTTACTATTGAGCCACAAGAGATACTAACGATACTGATCGTTTTCTCAGATGCGTTTACCACTCTAAACACTTCCCTTCTCGGTTATTTTGGAATGTTAGACCGACTTTGAGATCCTCTTAACGATTTTCGGTGGTTCATTTCGCTAAACAAACTATATTGTTGTTGAAGGAATCTACTGTTGTGGAATTTCTCATTGGAATAATCGTCGGTAATAAATGTGACAATTTATAGAACTTGTGAAGCTGCATATAGACAGATTTAAGTCTGTTTCTCAATTTTTGGTAGCTCACATCCAAATAATCGAAGATTATTCGAATATTCGAAAATATTCGACTTTCCGAATGAATATTTGAATATTCATTATTCGATCCGAGTGAAGAAAACTTTTTCGAATCATTCATTCATTCGACGTTTTTGTTAAGGTGATATTCGAATAGTTCATTCATTCGAAATTTCCCATAGCGCAATATTCGAATTAATCATTCATTCGGAATTTCGGAAAACACAATATTCTGAAAAACTCATTCATTCGGAAATCCTGAGAAATCCATATTCGAAAAAATCTATTCATTCGAAAATCCTGAAAATCCATATTCGAAAAATTCATTCATTTGGAAATCTTGACAAACGCAATATTCGAAAATTCATTCATTCGGAAATTCCAGAAAACCCATATTCGAAAAATTCATTCATCTGGAACTTCCGAAAGAAGCCATATTCGAAAAAATTCATTCATTCGGAAATCTTGAAAATGCAATATTCGAAAAATTCATTCATTCGAAATTTCTGAAAAACACATATTCGAAAATTCATTCATTCGGAAATTTTGAAAAACGCCATAATCGAATTATTCATTCATTCGAAAATTCCGAAAATTCAATATTCGAATTATTCATTCATTCGAAAAAAATCGTCGAATACCAAAGTATAGTGGATACGGTAGCTGGCGAGCTCTTTCCAGGTAGCTTCCGTAGTACCTTCCACGTAGTTGCACTGTCCGCCTTGAAATCCAACTGTCCCGTGAACTTTTCCCATTCTTCTTTCTTGTGCCTGTCCAGATCTTTTTCTGATCTCGTCATCGCATAATCAAGCATTGACAGTGGTATGGATTTCATCACTGTATCGACACTGAGCGGCGGCGGCATTCCCTGGCCTGCTCTTGCCCAGCCCTTCAACCAACTTCTATTAACAATCACTAACATCATCAACTAATCATGCGCCAAAACAACGACGGCAAAGAAAGCCAATGAAGCTGATTCCGATGTAGCATATGCCCTTATGGGCCAGGTAAGTTGATCGAGAGGTTTGATTCGTATTCCTGTACCATGCGTAAACTACCATCGGCGGATGCATTTTGAGCGTATTTTTTCGCAAGTGCAGACAATTCAAAACACGCAAAACTTGGGATACTTGGTACACGTTTGACGGATCTGGAGGCAAAACTCAGTACTGTAATTTCTTCCTCCTTCAACCCTAAAAGAGCATTCACTACTCTACAACGGTTTAAGGTGAAGGGGCCGACAGCCAGAAAATCGATGAAAAGGCCAGAAGAATTACATGGGTCGGCATCGATGAACAGATGACAGAGGGAATTGACGAGCCGTTTTGACCAGGAGATCTTGAAGGAGGCCATCAACACGTCTGGAGATGAAGTGCTGATACGTGAGTTTGAGCGAGGTCAAATCACCTCCCATCGTCACCCTGAGGGAGATCCTCGCGGCCTGGCCGTCGTGGCCGCATTATAAAAATTTCTCTGCCGAACCAGGATCTGCGAGATCCTCCCTCCTTGCCCACTTTGCGTAGCGGGCGTCAGAGTCTTACGGAGCAGCTTTCTGTCCACTCCTTCTGCACGTGTAGAGACTATACTGCGGAGGAGCTTTAAATCTGGACAGAGAGCTACGTAAAGAGGCTGGCGACCGTAACGCAAGGGAAGGTAGCAGTTGGCCTATGTCGTGCGTGATTTTGACATAATCAAACTGCGCACTCCCTCGCGACCTACCTAGGAGACCGATCGCAGGCCCGGCGTTGGAGCCAACCAGGGGTAACGACGTGTTGGAGAGAACCTTCACAGGGCCCCGTAGCATGAGAAATCGTGAAAGTCGGTCGGTCAGCGGTCAAGTTTGCCATCTTCTCCTCCACACAACCCTAGGTGACGGATTATTTCACTGGTTTCGACTTGCCTACCAACCCTAAGTGATCGAGAACAACTCGAGCGGGTTCTGACCAATGATCAACTTCCGAAAATCATAATTTCTCATTCTACAAGCAAAAGTCTTTGCCTCTTTAATGTCTTTCGATCTATTTGCAAACAAAAATTGCGGATTTGCAGCATTATTCTTCCCGACGACCCTTCGCATTTGTTTCTTTATAACCGAAACTTGGTGCAAGTCCGAAAAAACATTCATGATTCTAACACCCTTTGTTCCTGGCTCCGAAATATGATATCTACCGATGCGACAGAGCAGGCAACGCAGTCGGTGGTGGTGTTTTGACTCCTTATAAATCAAGCAAATTCCTTCCTTTACACCACCTTTTATTTCATCAAAGCAATTTTTTTCGCCTTACTGTCAATGCGCTTGATTATATAAGTTTGAATTTCTACTCCTCATACGACTATATATTATCCTATTGTATCGTAGTCCAAGCTGTGTTCTGTAGCCTCCTTTCGGGGAAGCTCTTCACTCATATTTCGGACACAATACCTGAAAATTGTGATACTACCTCTATCCTGGGCGATTTTAACTTTCCATCAATTGATTGGTCCTCGACATTACAGTGCGAATGCAATCTATGCGCTCTGCACTTCGACTTTTCTCGATTTCTGCGCTGAGCGTGCCCCCTCCCCAGCTTCTGTCTGTGCCCTCTACGCATGGCTCTCAATATTCTTAGATCTTGTCGTAACTAACAATGAAAAATATCGTACAAGATGTGTAAAAAATTCTTCCACCGTTCTCCACCTCTGGACCATAACGTTGTTCTCCCTTCAATTTTACTTCTAAGCCTTCTGACTCGCCCTCTCCGAATCATTTTATTTAGACTTTTCTAATGCCAATTACGATGCCATTTTGTGAAAACTCTCATCCAAACTAACTGGCGACTTCTTATTGATCAGTGCGGATCTGCAGATGAATGTCATTACGGCATTTACTTGGAGAGCACTGCAACGACCTCATCAAAAAAATATGTTCCGATTCGTTCTCTAAAAAAAGTCAGTCGATAAATATCCGGCTAGGATTCGTCATTTTGGCTTTTTGAAGGTGAATAAGCTGTACAATGCGCGTTTCTCAATCGGAATGCAAAAATATCTCCGTTCTTCTAGGAAACTCAAACGTGAGCTAGCACTCTTGAACCTCAAACATGAAGAAAAAGTTGCCAACCTCTGTTAATCCTAAAGCCTCTTTTTATAACTTTATAAACAAGAAGATCAACCACACAAATCGAATCGGCACTATCCTTAACGCAAATGGGAGAACCTTGTGAGTCTGAGGTGGAGAAGGCGGGAGTATTCGCCTTCATTTTTCAAATCTGTGTATAAGAACCAGACAAATAACTACAAACAGTCCCCTTTCTTTTTACGTCGGAAAAACTGGACTTTTGGATATTAATAGCGAACTTGTTTTACAGAACATTACTGGAACTACCACAGCGAAACTCAACTTCACCTGACAAAATTCCGTATATCTTTTCTCAAAAAAGCAGCTTTGGGGCTAACTCCCTATACCGACACTTCTGTTCAATTGGTGCCTTCTCTTTCATGGAGAAGTGCCTTCGATATGGCGTTCGAGCTTCGTTAAACTCTGTTTTCAAGAAGGGAAGCAAGACTGATTTCCGGAATTACAGACCCATATGTCTCCACTTTCTTCCACTGCACAGCAAAGTGCTTGAAAGAATTGTCTGCAAACAGCTCCTACTGCTTCTTCATCACACTAACTTACTTTTTACTTTCGACTCTCGTAGCATGGCTTCCTCACAAAAGAAATCTACGTTGACTGCCTTAATGACAAATCCACATTCCTACTCTGGCAGAGAGAGTGCTCGACTCAGACGGCTACGTCAGCGCACATGTTATATAGATTACAAAAGCTTTTGATCTCTATCCTCTTGGATCTTCTCTCTTTATGTTAAAACTACGGGCTTATGGTATAAAATGGCTGTCTGTTGAAGTTTGCTACAATCTTTCTTGAGCGGGCGCTCTCAAAAAGTTTTGGTCAACGATGCCTTTTCTTGACAGCTATCTTCACACTCCAGTGGTGTCCCTCAAGGTACTTCTGTTCAGGCCCGTTGATGTTCTTGATTTACATTAAACAGACATGCCCAACTGTCTTCCCCTCCAACGTCTACTGTTCCATATACGCATAGATGACATCAAAAATTGGCATCCGTTAATAACACCCAGTGCCCTTCAGCAAGCTTCTTGGACGCTTTGCTAACCTTGGTCTACAGAGTGGCAACTGGATATATCTTATGATAAAACTTCAATCATGCATATTGGTCGCAAACACCCTTCTGAACTGCAGTTTCCGGATTGGGCAATCACCAGCTCAACGTTAGGAACTCTTGTGCGAGATCTTGGTATCGAGTACTCTGATCGTCTTTCTTTTTGGAAGATTACATCGACAAGATCGTAAGGGTAGCTCATGCGATAGTCCAACCATATATTCCGCGCTTTTCAGATCCAGGCACGCTTAAAACGCTTTTTTTGTGGCTTTTTGAAACGTACGTGAGACCAATGCTTGAGTATTGCACTCCGTTGTGGTCGCCATCGCAAAAGCAGTACATCGAAAAATCGAAAATGTTCAAAACAGGTTTGACTACAGATATTTGCTAGGGAATGGCCAGTTTCTGCCTCAACTACCGGGAGCGATTGGCACGCCTTGGCTGCAGTTCGCTGCAGTTGAGGCGGGTCATCTACGATCAGAATTTTCTTTTTAAGGTCATCATGGCTATCTTGACATCGAAACTAAAGAGATTATAGCTTTTTCTGGGGTTCTCTAACGATAGAACCAGAGGTCACAAATTTAGACTTTTTCTACAGGAATCGTTCACTATCAACAGTTTCTTGAGTCTCTTTTTGGTGCGTTCAGCAAAAGTTTTGGAACGATTTTGCCAACTGGAGCTAGTTATGTCATCAACTCCAGGAAATTTTTCAACAGAGGACTTGAAGTTCATCTCTAAAAGGATGGGTTGCTTCTAAAAATCTAACTTTTCGGCCTTAGCTCTTGCTGAGCTTAACAATATTTCTCTTTTTTCAGACCGCATTGTTTCCTCTTGTTGTCCCTTCGAAGTAACATTTATAATTAACGTTCACTAGTGCATTTCCTAATTCCTAACTAATTTTATCTATTACTTTTTTGGCGGAGATGTCTCTAACGTAATCAACATAACGGTTTCCTCATACTTTATCTGAAATGAACGTCGACTGTGTCACATTTCTGGATCTAGTTTTTTTTTTCTGTTTCTTGAAGTCCCGATTGTGGCCTTGCCTCTGATCTGCTTCTACTACTTATATCTTTTGTTTACGTGCATATTTCTGATTAACCTGTTTTCCACTAAATCACCTAGTTTCACCCAGCCTGAGATGCAGACACGTGGGTCTTGGTGGTAAGTTGTGGGCCTACGAAGTTGGTACCCGGAGCCAGTTTATTACTTTACTCGACTTGCAGTGTTGGCCTCCCCACTGCTCCTTTCGCCACCATACGCCCTCCCACTTAACTCCACCCCATTTTAGTGATTGGTTAACTTGATCTTTTTCCTAACCTGTATCTTTGAAAATCTGTTTTGACTATTCTTTGCTGTATTTCTTTTCTATGTCGGTGTGTTCCTATTAACATACGATCTCTCTCTAAATCGATGTCATTGTTCAGTAAACCGATAAACTAATTAATTAATCGTGTTGAGCAACGACAGGGTCTAGATGGTCGGCTGCTCCTCCTGGCATCTGGTCCTAATCTTTGGAGAATTTCTCTGGTGACGTTTTGGATAGAACGTCTTAACGCGGCTAACAGGAATAGCCGGCCTTCATGGCCCGGCGGATTACATCAGACAGGTGGTGCTCTTTTGATGCACATTGCCGTTCCACGGATAGTCAAAGCCGCCAGGCGGAGCGCAACCTCGCTGAACAAGCACCACCAGTCTGCTTGGCCTAAATTGAGATAAGAACGTTGTCGAACACCAGAATAAGGAGCAAGAGAATTTGAGAGATCGGATGTGCAACAAAGACAGGAATATGATCACTAGACAATGTAGTCGAGGTAGACCATGAGCAGGTGTTTGAAAGGGTTGGAAGAGACAAGAGTTATGTCTGGGCTAGGAAGATCGGCCGTTGGCAGGGGAGGCGAGTGGGCTTATCATCGTTTAGGGTATGCACCAGGCGTCGCACTCCTCCGCCCATTTCCTCGACGTCACTTTCTAGCATCAGAGCCAAGAGACGAGCAAAATGTAATGTGAGCATTAAAATCGCCTGCTGCAAATATAGACGAAGATGAGAGGGAGCAGTCGTAAAGCTGCCTGAGGAGTAGAATAATAGGGATCATAGGGATGGAGGGCATGATGTGGTAGGGGGAATATAGATGTTGAAGAGAGAAAGGGGAGTTTTTAAGGGGGAGATGGGACCGGGAGGTACTTCGGAGAGTACCGTCCGTGGGAGGTGTTAGGGTATGAGGTGTGAGGGAAGAGTAGATAATACAAAAGTGGGAAACTCCTCCTGCCAAGATTTGACCTTGGAGCATGGTGTAAGAAGTATAGCCCGGGATATTGGGATGAGGATTTGTAGGGATGGAGAGAGCTTGGTTTCCTGGAACCATGATCACGTCTGGATGGTAAGTACGTGCAAAGAGAGATAGCTCAGAAAGCTTGCCACGAAGGCCGTTGAGATTTATATAGTATGTACAATGGAAAGGGGGCGATTGGAGTTTGAGGAATCAGGAGTTGGTAGGTGAGGAGCACACAAACACATCGAAAAGAAGAGTTATGATGCCTCACACAGAGCAGAGACCCGAACAGGAGAGATGCACCCACCTTTTGGCATCCGGAAGCACTGGACGCTGGTATGTCTCTCCCTTGGTAACATCTCTTTGCTGCATGCGGCGCATAGGTACTTCTGAGCGGGTCCAGGATTCTCTCACACGCCGGCCCTTTGCAGTGAGAATCCGAAGCGAGAGCTTGTGGCCGGCACAGCACCTCTCCCATGACAAAAACCCTCTTCGTGGAGGGGATGACGTCGGTTTGCACGGAGATGATCTTCTTTCCTCCACACTGCCACGGCACGAACGTACGACATCTCGGCAGCGCCTTTCGACGTTAGAATGCGAGTCTGAGGTAGGGCTTGAGCTCTCCAGCTACATACAGGCACTCCCCCTTCCGATTGATTTTTGGGTCGCTCGCCTGGATCCAAAATGCCTCCAGGGTTTTTCTGGCAGGGGTATCGGCTTCCCGCGCAATTATCTCGACCTTGACATCCCAATTATCGCCGTTGCGGGCGTTAACACGGTGACACCCCAGAACTGTTGATACCCGCAGCTTATCCTTGCCGTCTAAGTGCTCTTTGATTCTAACCCAGAGCGGCCGCGAAGTCTCACCAACATATTGCTCGCCGCACAGCTGGTGCGAGATCCTATAGACCACACCGCATGCAGTGCAATCTCCCTCTCTACCAGTTGGGCAGACCACACAATTGGGAGTTGTGCAAATACGGTCGTATAGACGGTTTTGGATGAGGGGGCTTGTGAGGTTATTTGGAGGGATGTCAGCAATGGCGACAGAGCTTTTCAGACCGGCTTTGCGTAGGCATTTTCGCAGAAATTTGCTCACTTCATCCGAAATGAAGGGTATTTTCATGGGAATTTTGCCATCAACTGCTGATTCCTGCTCTTCGCGGCGTGCGGCTGAGCCACTGGATGTGCGCAGGACCATACTGGGGGGATATCCGTTTAGAGCAGCGATTTCTTGCACCATTTGAACAGATCCTTTTTGCTCGTTTTCTCCGGTACAGACACATTTCGCCGTTCGATACATATTTTTAAGAACCGCCTTTTTTGTTTGTGAGGGGTGTGCTGATTGGTAATGAACAATTTCTGAAAGTTGGGCTCCGCAGAAAAGGTCAAGGATTTGGCATTGCTCCTAAATGTTGTGAAATTGTTTCTATTGATTTGGTTTCTCAACTTGATTTTTCAAATGTAGTGAAATTGTCGAATTGATTTGGCTGTGATGATACTATATGCAGATAACATAATCATTAAATCTAGTGAAATTGTTGCAAACGGATTTGGCAGGAGCTCTATCAATTATCACAGTCAAATCACGCGTCAGAAGGGGTTTTCCTTTGAAGCGCATATTGAATCGAATGAGAACAGGAATAAACCTTAGCAGCAAAAACGTTTCTATACAATGCGAACCGTGAAAGCGTTGAGGACACGAAGACATAGAGTCAGTAGCGAGTAAATTGCGTTAGATTTCGTTTTCATGATTTTTAACTCATCGGTGAGGGAAGGTCTGGTACTCTTATTGTTAGTGGGAGTTACACTGAAAGGGCAGAATAGCATTCGGAAACCTTAATTCTAGCCCCATAAGGCCAACGTTTCTGTTCAGCATTGTTGACTGAGGATTATTATTTTTTCTTTTTGTCTTCATTCGCTCGCCAGAGGACCTTTCTGACGCGTGATTTGACTGTGATACCTGATAGAGCTCCTGCCAAATCCGTTTGCAACAATTTCACTAGATTTAATGATTATAGCATTATCTGCATATAGTATCATCACAGCCAAATCAATTCGACAATTTCCCACTACATTTGAAAATCAAGTTGAGAGCCAAATCCAATAAAACAATTCTCACAAACATTTAGAGCAATGCCAAATCCTTGACCTTTTTCTGCGGAGCCCAATCTTTTCAGAAATTTCACAACTTTTTACAAGGGTTTCCTCTACAATATCGTCGAGCCCAGAAGTCAAGTTGTTTTTTTTTTTTCGAAAACATAGTGGTAGAAATGAAGAACAACTGCTCCAAGCTGCTAACACTGCAAGATAATTGTTGCAACGCGGCTTCCTACAAATAGATGCAAGGCATATACTTTTTTGGAATTTAAAAGTCGAAAAATGAAGAAATGAGTTTCAAATGACCCAATTGTACAGGTTCTATGCACTCTTTCTAGACTGGGGGCACGCACCACTCAAGACAGAAATGAAATGAGCCATCGATTGGTAAGGCTAACCAGTCGAAGGTATTTCCGTAGACAGGACACTACCAGGACAATATAAACATGCATGGATCATCTATAGCACAACTCATGACTCTGTTGAACGAATGCATGAATTGCACAAATCTTCAGGTGGTCGGGAAGATATTAGTTCGCAGACCAGAGGCTTAGCAATGGGTCAGGCGACTAGCGCCGGTGCTCGCGGTTGCTTTAATGGCGAAAATTGAAAGTCCTGTCCTCAACCAACAGCCTCTCCTCTATTATCGATATATGGATGATTGCCTTATCATCAACATCGACTCAGGCAGAAATGGACAGATGTTTTGCGCTTATGAACCAACAATCATAGCACATATCTGACTAACCCGTGAGCAGCCGAAGCCGACAACTGGCTTCCGTTTTTGAAATGTAGAGATTGCTGTCCAAGGTGGTGGATACAAAACTAGGTGGTATAGAAAACCAACCAACAAAAATATCATCGTCCACTTTCTATCCTGCCATCCTTCGCACACGAAAAGATTCTGTGTGAGAAACATGTTCCGTACAGCAATCAGTGTTTGCACCAGCACCGAAGAAAGAGAAGATCCATCGCCTTAGCGGGTGGCATAGCTGAAGCCAACGGTTACGGTAACTCAAACACTGGCGAGTGGACAATTCATCGCGCTGCTCTACTGCATCGATCGAGCATACCTGAAAATACAGCTCTCAAGGCTTACCTTCATCTCAGATGAATTCAGCCGTGACATTCAGCGATGCTTAAGGAGATCGGATCGCCTAGACCGCACAAGTGTGTCTGATCAGCATTCCTTCCACCCAATAACTTCTGAAACGCCTACTAGTAAGAAACCGCATCTACGATCAGCTTTCGCACTACCAACAATTGTCTTATCTGTCCTTCTGGAAGACTACAGGTGATTGCATGTGCGCCGGCCTGATTTATATGCATCACTTGTCAACAAATGCGGTGATGTCTATATAGGCGTCAAACAGGGCGGCCTCTTTGCGTAAGGATAAAAGGAGCATATGGATGGGAAGTCTCACGTACGCCAATCAACTCCCACTGGGTGCACAATACATCGTACCTCAAAGCATAGTGGGAACGATTTTGAAGTCGGCGTTAGCATTCCTACAAAGAGAGCGTGATATAATGTCCAGAAAGTTATAATGGAAGCGTTTTTGGATTCCAAAAACAAGAATCCAGCAATGAACCGCCGGGAAGAATGCATTTCCACCACTGCCGAGCTCGGTCCTTCTCGTACGATACTGTGGCCTATTAAATTGATTGAGTTAACACTCTCTAACTACTGTAGGAACCACCCCATTCTGATCGTTGCATTGCTGGCTACTGGTCGCGACTGCTAGTGCTCCAACAGCCATTTTGGGAGGTGAGACAAAAATAGAGTCGAGACATTGTTAGTCAATTGTTGGGTAGAGAGACGAATTGAGTTTGACATGCTGATGGGTTTGGGCGTCCAGTTTCGCGCGTGGATTTTGACTTTTTCAGGCTCTGAAGAAGTGCGAGATCTCGCCGAAACGCGTTAGCCT